>JAIEZT010000021.1:4736705-4795731 GCA_019594935.1 Periophthalmus modestus
TCTCACATAGTGACTGTATTGTTGTTCTAATGTCACTGCTTTTGTATGTGACACTTGGTTGCTATGCCGGCGAGTTGATGCGAAGGTTTTGTTCGACAGTAGTTGGAGACAGGCTCTGGTGAGTGTGAAGCCGGCTGTGTTTTGCTCTTGTTTTGGCGTGGCCTACGTTGCCCTTGTGTTCAGAAATTTAACAACCAGAAAAGATTTGGTATGTTTCCTACACCAGAATGCTACAATAGGGAATATGAGTCAAATCTTGCCCGAGCATGAGTTGAAGTTGGAATCGAACCCAGGAACTGCAGATGGAAAGTAGCAGTGGCTAAATCTGGTACAAATCATCTTTTCTTTTCTAAGATTAATGCATTTTTACATAGTCCCTCAGAAATAAAGAATAAAGAAAGAAAGAACCCCCCAGCCTTCCAATTATAAGACTTCAACTACAAAAACTTCATTGTTACTACAAGAAAAAGGCAAGATACCATCAGTTTACCACATTTTGAAAACCAGATTTACTGCTAATGATGACAACTTTTTATCCATGAATGCTAGCCAAACCCTATAAACTGTATGTCTGTATGGGACCAGATGGTTTGGGGGGAAACAATTGGGCAGAATTATAAACACAATGAATGCACGGCGTAAAAGTTTGCAGCAGTTTTGCGAGACTCATCAATGCACTAAACAATAACTGTACAATATGCCTGGTGGCGTAGGGATCCAATTATTCAGTGTGCGCTTCTTCGTTCATTATGAAGCCGTGTGCTCTGTCCCCGTGCGTGTGCATTTCATTATCGGCCGCATCGCTCTGCAAATTTAACAACGCATTTGAATCAATATTAACAGGCCGTTCGGGTTGTATATATTGTTTCTTTTTATTTAACTAAAAGTAAACTGCAGGGGAGTTATATACCAGGTAAAGTGAACCATCGCTACAGGTTGCAAAGTGGAATGCATTGTAAAATAATAAATGTAATTAATTAATTTGCAGTATTTGTCTTGCTTCTGTACAGACATACGAGGGTGAGTCAAAAAGTTCTCAGACAAATGCCAAAATTTCTTTATTTAACAACTAATTACTTTTTTCTACATAAGCTCCATTGTCGTCTATTCACTTTTGCATCTATGTTTCCACCCGTAAGTTCCTTCCTGGTAGAATTCTGGGGGTTGTCTCTGGCACCATGAAATCACTCGCTTTTTCGCTTCATCTAAAGACGTAAATGGGGTGTTCTTTCAGTTTTGGAAACAAAAAAAGTCTAAGGGAGCTAGATCTGGACTATAAGGGGGATGTGGAAGTGTTTCCCATCGAAATTCGCGCAATAGAGCTCTGACAACTCTTGAAGAATGTCCAGGGGCATTGTCACGATGAAACTAAATTTGACTGCGCAGTTTTCCGTGACGTTTTTTGGTGAGGGATGTCTTCCCCTAACCCTATGATCTTAACAGGTTTCCAATTTGATGTTAGCGCTGATCTCAAAATTTGCCATTTGAAGGGTTGAAAATGACCAGCTCTTTTGAGATGAAACCTGACCTTACATAGAATGATCAGACAGTTGCAAGTTATTAAGGAAGCTCTAAAGACATGTTTGAACTTGTAAAAACTTGTAAATCTATGTTCAATTTAAAATTATGGCATTTGTCTGAGAACATTTTGACTCACCCTCGTATTATATAAGCAGTTGTTGTGGTCAGAATATGTCCGCCGTGTGCTGTCTGGATCTAATTAGAGAGCATTTTGTTGTCCTATGATCAGGAAGTGCAGGCTCCTCATTAGGGGCTTGAATGTTTGCTGAAACGTCCTCACTCCTGCAACGTTTTGTCCACAGATTTCATATTTTTCTTTTGCTATGGATCAGACCTGGACGACTGAGTGATTCCGCAGACATTTACCGCCACGGCTAAACTCGGCACATGTCTCAGAGAGTTGTGTAAATGGCTTATAAACTCATCATGGTGAATAAGGTCTGAATTAGGTCTGTATGACAATGCAATGTGACGTTAGTTAGGTTATATTGGTAGAATTACTCAAATTTGGCGTAAAAAGTACTGATTATGATCAATTAAGCCAGTTCAATTAAAGGCCTGGCCATAGTTTGAACACCCCTGGCATAAGGTAAGTGAAGAATAACTTTGGACCACTGCAAATATGTCCAAGTTTTAAGACGGCACAATGTCAGAGTAGATTTATCAGTTTCAGTTTTGGATGGAACTTATTCTCCTCTATCATAATTAATATTTACGTCTTATTACTCTGAACATCCAAAACCCCAAACCTGACCTAAACGAACTGTCTTTCAACTTTCATTAAATTGTCCGTCTTTTTAAAAGTAATATTCATCCAGGGACAGTTCTTTGATTGTACTTCTGCCTTGTAATGCTGTATTGTTTTGTATCGTGCATTACCTTGGTTGTCTCGGATGGTGAAGTTGGGGTTGATGTGCTTGTCAGGGACCATAGAGAAGTAGAAGTGGTGTCCTTCAGCTGGTTCATCTGGATCCACAGCATTGAGCAGCTGAATGAGCTGCCACAAAGGGACAAAACATGGAACAAAGATGCACAGAGCTGGGCACAAGGGACTAAATGTAAACTGTTCAAGATGAGGCTCATGAAAATGGTTCTACAATGTTTTCTTTTTGAACGAGAAACAGAGAGCGAAAGAGAGACAGAGAATGAAAGAGAGAAACAGAGAGAACGAGAGAGAGACGGAGAATGAGAGAGAAACAGAGAGAACGAGAGAGAGACGGAGAATGAGAGAGAGACAGAGAACGAGAGAGAGACGGAGAATGAGAGAGAGACAGAGAATGAGAGAGAGACAGAGAATGAGAGAGAGACAGAGAGAACGAGAGAGACAGAAGGAGAGAAAGAGAGAATGAGAGAGAGACAGACTGAGAACGAGAGAGAGAATGTGAGAGCAGAGAACGAGACAGAGAACGAGAGAGAGATGGAGAATGAGAGGGAGACAGAGAACAAGAAAGAGAGACAGACAGAAACAGAGAGAACGAAAGACAGAGAGAAGGAGAGAGAGACAGAGAGAATGAGAAACAGAGAACGAGAGAGAGAGAGAGAGAGAATGTGAGAGACAGAGAACGAGACAGAGAACGAGAGAGAGACAGACAGAAACAGAGAGAACGAAAGACAGAGAGAAGGAGAGAGACAGAGAATGAGAGAGAGGGACGGAGAGAATGAGAGAGAGACAGAATGAGAAAGAGAGACAGACAGAAACACAGAGAACGAAAGACAGAGAGAAGGAGAGAGACGGAGAGAATGAGAGACAGACAGAGAACGAGAGAGAGAGAGAGAATGTGAGAGACAGAGAACGAGACAGAGAACGAGACAGAGAACGAGAGAGAGACAGAGAATGAGAAAGAGAGACAGACAGAAACAGAGAGAACGAAAGACAGAGAGAAGGAGAGAGAGACAGAGAATGAGAGAGAGGGACAGAGAGAACGTGAGAAACAGAGAATGAGAGAGACAGAGAACGATAGACAGAGACAAAGAACAGGAGGGACAGAGAACAAGAGAGACACAGAACAAGAGGGACAGAGAACAAGATAGTCAGAACGAGAGACGGAGAATGAGAGAGAAACAGAGCGAGAGAGACAGAACGAGAGAGAGAAACAGAACGAGAAAGAGAGACAGAGAACAAGAGGAACAGAGAATAAGAGAGAGAGAGACAGAGAACAAGAGAGAGACAGAGAATGAGAGAGAATGAGAGAGAGACAAAGAATGAGAGAGAGGGACAGAGAACAAGAGAGAAACAGAGAGAACGACAGAGAGAACGACAGAGAGAACGACGGAGAGAAACGACCTGTAATTTGGCCTGGCGGCATTACCTGCTTAAATAAACTAATAATAAACTAAACTTGTTTCCATGGACATAGTTAAGTTTTATGTCTCACAGAGGAAGACTCCAGGTAAAACATCGTCACATCGTCATGGAGATAAGCAGGTAGCAGACTCTAAACCAGAAAAGTTTTCCACAGTAAAGTGTAGTTTGTTTTGGGACACTATTATTGAGCTACAACTGATTCAAAATTATAAGGTTGCAATTTTGAAAGCACCGTAATTTCCTCCACAAACAACAAAAAAAAATCATGTTTTACTTTGCATAAAAACTACTAACACTGTAGTTTCGCATGTTGTGTGTGAGCAGAATCACACAGTTAAAAAATAAATAGAGAATCTAATCTCAAAGCTTGTATTGCCTCCTCTCTTGCCGTCCGGTGAGTGATCTGGGGGGGGGTCTTACTTCTCCGGCCTGGGTGCCCTCGCAGATGAAGGGCTGGTAGTCGTGGGCCAGTCGGGGCACGTTGTCGTTTACATCCAGCACTCTGATGAAGACCACGGAGGAGGAGGACAGATGAAGCTGCACTGAGAAAGTCAACACACACTTTAGCCCGGCGCACTGCTAGCATGCATCACTAACGCTACGGCTAAAGAATACTCAGCACTGACAAATGTCGCCTTTACTCAATCCATTCTGGAGAGCTGAAGGCCTGAGCTGGCTAAGTGGTTATAGAGTTGTTACAGGCGGTTAGCAAGAGCGAAGAGGCAATTTAAGGTGAGTTAAATGTGTGCGGTAAAATAAACATCACCGAATAAGTATAAAAATCTATATAGAAGGATTACTTTAAAGAGAACTCGTAGAAACAATCTTGATGTGGTCTGAATTTAGACAAAATTGCATAGTAAATATGAAATTTACTGTTGGTGTGTGTATTGTTCAGTGTAGGCCAACGTTTCCAGCTATAACTTCATATTTTTAGAGCAGGGGTGACAAACGTTTTGACACACAGGCTACAATGGGGTCTAAAATTTGACAGGGGCCGGGCCGTTACAAATATATGTATATATTACATTAGATATTTGGCCTGTAACATGTAGCAAAGCATGAATATATAAGGCTCATTGTGCTAATTGTTTTCCCAAATGCATTAATAAAATGAATAATTAATTTATTAAATTCCAGTTAAATAAACACAGCAGAAAAACTTTGAACAACCCTTACCTATTTTAATCTTATTTGGTCATGTTCAGCGGGCCAGATTAATAAGCCCAAAGAGCCGTGTGTGGCCCCTGGGCCGTACTTTGCCCATGTCTTTGAATTTTCTTATCTTCTATTTTCTTCTTGATTTCGATACTAAGGAATTCACTCTGAATACAATATGATACCACACTGAAGATAAAACATGCTCCTTTTTTAGTAATAGAATGTAATTTTCATAGAAATAATAGTACTTTCTTCATCTTAGTGTGAGATCTTGTATTCATTCTGATAAGAGCTCAAAATGACACTAAAACCTGATCTAAAGCCACTGTTCCACCACTGTGTCCCATTCTGAACGTCTTCACGCTCTCACTACTTTTGTTCTTGAATCACTACATTGTACTTCTACTTGAGTAATATTATTTTGAAGTAACATTACTCTTACTTAGGTACAATGGTCCCTCGCTATATCACGGTTCACTTTTCGTGGTCTTGCGGATTTTTTTTTGTCCACTTTTTCATGCTTTTTTTTTTTTTACAGCATATGAAGTGCATTGTGTTCTGCGTCCTGATTGGCTGAGGGACTGTAGACCATTGTCCATCAGTCTCCTCTGTGTCTCCTGTACAGTACAGAAAGTGTTCAGACAAATTGACATAAATGTTTGAGTGGTGTGACTCTGAAGTGCTGTATGTTTGCACGTTTCCCCCCGACAAAACCCACAGTGTCAATGTAACGTTCTGCACCGACAAACTTCAGAAACGCTTTGGACTTAAAAGTGTTTCTGTGCACGGGGAGGTGCCTCTGTGGATACAGCTGGAGCAGAGACACAAGAACAACACATTTAAAGAGATTATCGAGGAAAAGGATATAATATATGAAGGTTTGAACTTTGAGAGTGTTTAAACAAGAGAGAAAAGTGAGAAAATGTCAATGCCTGTCTGAGAAAAGTGTATAAAGTGTGTGGTGAGGGGTTTTACAGCCTTAAAACATATATAATAATTGTAAAAAATAAAGATGACTACTTGAATGGATTTCACCTATTGCGGGTTATTTTTAGAACATCACCCCCACGATAAACAAGGGACCAGTGTAAAATCTTTGGCTACTCTACCCAGCTCTGACAATGAACCCTAAAGTTGTGATAAGAAAAGCAAATAAACTAAAGACAGTCCAGTACCTGCTTGTCCCGTGAAGACATTACTGCTTTGATTGTAATGTTTGGCATCGGATTTTCGATACTTTTGACAACCCTAGTTCATGAAAAGTAGTTTAAATAACCGTAGTTTGGCCTTACATGTTTCCGTCGCTGTGATGGTGACGTTGTGCCAGTCTGCGCTCTCTCGATCTAAGGCCCTCACCAGAGTCACCGTTCCATTGTGGGGGTCTATTCTGAACGTCTTCACGCTGTCACTCCTTTTGTCGATGGCGTATCTGGAAGAGAAAGCGCCCAGATATTATTACGCAGGCCAGGTTGTTTCGTGGCAAACAAAACATTGCGATACCACAGGGAGATTAATTAGGCAAACTGGTTCTATTTTTCTTGTCCTTTTTTTCCGACGGATATCCAACAAAGAAGTAACAGCACAGGCGGCGACATGGCAACGTGGACCAAACAAAGAGGTAAATATACATGCTGTGTTCGGATACAGTCTGTCAAAATACATTTTACTCGGTGTCAGGCTACGGGAAAGCAGGAGTTTAAATTTGAAAGCAGAAGATAAGAAACAAAACATAATGTGTGTTGTTTCTCAGAAAAATAAAAAGACAAGTTAACATTTTGGTTTGAAGTGAACATGCAGTGATGTGAAATCAGTTATAATGAGCTCAGGTGGGTATTTAACGTCACATTTACTTGAGTAACTGTTTTAGAGGCATACTTTTACTGCCACCCGAGTAATATTTGTATGGAAGTAACTCTGTATTTGTGTTTGTTGCACTACTCTTTCAGATATAATGTCGTTTTTCTCATTTTTGTGGTATATCTTTTGAAAATATCAGATTTACACATGATATCTAATCTTATTCACTTCAAATTACAAATCAAATGTGACGTCCTGGCAGTTACTCTTCAAGTTACTCTTACTTGGACCACTACTTTGTACTTGAGTAATATTATTTTGAAGTAACGTTACTCTTATTTAGGCACAATCTTTGGCTGCTCTTCTTACCTCCGATGAACCATAAATTTGTGATAAGAAGAGTGAATGAATACATAACTTTTCTGGTAGAAGGTCCACTACCTGCTTTCCCTGAGAAGATGTTATTGCTTTGACTGTAATGTTCCACAGTATGGCATTAACCTGATCTATCCTGCATTTATCCAACTACAGATGTTCTTCTTACTAAAACAAACCTTGAAAAACATGCATTCTTACTGTGAGTGAGCTTGCCTCTGCACAGATGTGACATATAACTTGGTGATGTGGTGTACCCTGTGGTGTACTCTTCACCTTAAAATGCAGTAGTTCTGCATTTTCAGGTTTTTCTTTCACCCTTCTCTCTCTCTGCCGACTAAATCCTTTACTTGCTTTTATTCTAAGTCCAGCTAGGTGCTCTCGGCTCATGTCTAAATGTCTAAAACTGCACTTGACTCCAGATTGTCCAAGTGACATGGAAGAAATGAGTCAAATGTAGAGGACATAGTGTGTTTCTGCTGACAATATAGCCACATTTTGATTGGTATAGACTGGGTCACCTGGGAGCGTTTGGGCACAGTTTGGGCTACTAACGGCCTGCATTTCTATGGCTCTAGGTCCTTTGGTGGTCTGCTACCCAAACGATGGAGGAACCGCGTCAGACCCCTCGATTAAGACAGTGGAAACCCTTTTGGACTGTACCGATCCGCTCCAAAGCAAACCAAATGAAAATACTGGATTGACTTTAGTACCAAATTCAAAGACCAGCATATAGATATTTACAGCAAATGGGATCTTTGTACTGCTGCTTCACATGGCCATTCTTCCGCACAGTAGGCTTATGTAACTCTATAAGTTTCCCATGTTACATAATGGAAAACTGCAAATAGAATCTGAACTATTGCATTGACAGTTCTGTAAGAAGTTGGCCTGACTCCATTTACGTGCGTCAATGCTTTAAAACCACTTAGCTTTATTGTTTTCCCTGGCTGCTGCGCAAACTCTTTCAATTACATCCCAACTTTTCCGTAACTGAATTGTTATTTGAAGAGACATCTGTCTTTGCTGACGCCTTCCAACCTGACAATACAGATGTACGACTTGAGTAATGACTCTTATCTGGCACCGCGTCGTAACAACAGTGGAAATAAGCCAATTTGACCCAAGGAAACTTAATCATATTCCGTGCGATGGTCGAAAGCCTTCCAATTGTGCCCAGTTGGACGCATTACTCAGCTGTCACCAAAGGGAGTGTAATAGGCTGCCGATGATGTGCAGCACCTGCCACGCTTCAGATTTTTGTGTTTTTCTAATTATGACTTGGTTTGTATCTGTGGTAAATAATTATCATAGTCTCACATTAGTTAAGTGGAAGTTTGTGGAAAAAGTTGAGAAGAAAACCACAAAAATACATAAAGTAGTGAGTTATAGAATGGAATCCCTTTACCTATGTCAGGGTTTGGCGACACCCAAAGAGACATTTGGACCTGGTTTCCACGGAAAATCCTGATAGGAAATCGCCACAGAAATTCACTATGGACAAGCTTATTAGCGTGTCATGAGGGGCGGCCGAAAGTCGGAGAAGATCCTCCTGCTCCTGAACCTCTGCACAGCGTCTGAAAATCAGGGCTGTGTCTTTACGCAGGACTGTGAGCTGTGTCTGAGGCGTGAGCGGGGTTTGTTTCTAACATATTTCCGCGAGTGTGACGTTTATTTTGAGCAACAAAAAATATGAAAATAATATTTAATTTTAATATTTCAAGATCCCAATAATCTTCCAATTTAAACTACAATTAAAAAAAAAAAGTAACTAATATTTAATACTTAAATTTGACTTTCCCAAGCCAAATTTAAGGGCGATCAACAACAAAAATTCCATCCAAAATGCAGGAACGCTTCACATGCAAGGAAGGTATTTTTCTGTCAGATTAAGCATTTATTAAACTAAATAAAAGTGTTGCCATTTATTTTTATTAGTCTAGTCATAACTTTGTGAAGAAGTGGAGTGAAGTGAGTGTGACGTCACCAGTAGCAGTCGGCTCCAGTCAAATGAAACTCATCGAGGTTAGCAGTTATACTGGTCGCATTAGGAGTCGACCACAGGTATCATAGCAACCAAAGAGCCAATCCGGAGCGAGGCTGTTGAACGTAACGCCCCTTCCCTCCTTCACCTCTGGAACAGGAAGTGCTCCTGATCACTTCATTTTGAATGCAGCGGCTAGCGCTTCAGCTATTTCCATTTATATATACAGTATATTGTTGCCAGGTAACAGTTATGTAATTACCTCTACATCATATCTGCTGTCCGTGTCCAAAAGCGATGCAACAATATCCAACTCTCTCAGTATGATATTTTCATGATAAGCATCTCACCGTATGATATTTATTGTGATATTTTGTGGAGACTAACAAAATTGTGAATATGCTACTTTTTCAAATTGCTTTGCTTTAAAGTGCTTAATAGCAATTATTTCATCATTAGATTGGACTGAAACAGCGCAAAGGATCATGGTATATGTAGTTCTCTCTGTTTCTTAACTGTTGCTGCACCATAACAATGAATTTAAGCAAAGAGACTTGTAATTTGACATATTGTGATGGCCCACGAGACTTTTGACGATATTTCTGTTATTATTACATCCCTGTCCAACCAGGAAGTAAAGTGATAAAACAAAAATAAATAAAAACTTAAAATCTTAAATGTAAATAGTCAATGGTCACATTTTTATATAGCGCTTTACCACAATCAAGGCGCTTTACATCAAGAACCCACACACATTCATACACCAGAGTACACAGACACCAGGGGCCGAATTGGGTTAAGTGTCTTGCCTAAGGACACGACGACAGCATTCATCTGTGGGAGCGGGATCCGAACCGCCGACCGATATGTAATGATGTCAGCTGTGTTTTAGTGAGATGAGTTGTCTCACCTGACATATGCACTTGAATCATATTCCCTACGATTGCCGAAAGCCTTCCAAAAGTGCCCGGTCGGACGCATTACTCACCTGTCACCGGAGGGAGTGTAATAGGTTGCCGATGATATGCAGCACCTGCCACTCTAAAACTGAGTCGAGGTGCGTGGCTACGGGCTCCGGCGACTCTGCTGTCTCAATGCAACGTGCCGCACTTGCAAATGATCGCAAATCTCGATCCCATATGCCACCCTTGTATAGCGCTTTTATTACATACCCCCACGTCCCGGCTACGTCGCTTTGTGATAATGCCGCGGCGACAGATAGAAAAGCCTGTGAGGTATAAAAAAATGTCATGATTTATTCAGCCGGGTTCATTTCCTTCTAAAGTAATATGAGATAAATATGGCCGTGTTGCGGGGTATCCAGAGATCAAGGGTAAAAATGGATGCAGCGAGCCGGTAACACTATTGGAAATGGAATGATTTTTCACCGAGTGGAGGAATGCGCTCGGGGCCGGCTGTCGTGGGATGCCACCTCCTCCTCTCCCCTGTTTCTCTCTCTTTTCCTCTCTCCTCCTCCCCCATAGCTCTCCTCTGTCTTCCCCTCTCTCACTCTTCCCCATCTTTCCCTTTTCTCCTCTTTCTCTCCATTTCTCTCCCATACCTGCCACCTCTCTCGCCTTCCTTTCTCCCCCATCACTCTACCCTCTGTCTTGCCTCTCTCGCCCCCCTCTTCACCATCTCGTGTTCCCTCTCTCACCCATGTTTCTCCCCTTTCTCTCCCCTCACTCCTACCCCCGTCTTTTTTGCCTCGTTCCTCCACTCCTCCCTCTATCCCCTCTTTCTCCCCTTTCTCTCCCCTCTGCCCCTCTTAGCTTTTCTATCCACTCCCCTCTCAACCTTTTTTCTATTCAGTTCAAGTTTCAAGTTTATTTATAGAGCACATTTAAAACAACTTCATCTGACCAAAGTGCTTCACATAAAAGTAAAACCAAACAAACCAAAAAAAACCAAATATACAGATAACATGATACACAGGAAGAGACCAATAAAACACCAAGATATCCTGTCTAGCTCATATTAAATGCCAGGGAGGAGAGGTGGGTTAGTCTTAAACTGTATTAAAGACTGAGAGGATCTGACAGGCAGAGGGCGCTGTTCCATAGTCTGGGCACTGCCACAGAAAAGGCTCTGTTACCTCTGGCCTAGAGCCTGGTTTTGGGCACAGCAGCAGGACCTGGTCAGCTGACGTCTAGGCTCTCAGGGTTCTTCTCCTTTCTCTCTACCTCCTTGTCTCCCCTGTCACTCACCCCTGTTTCCTCCCACCCCCCCCCCCCCCCCTCACTCTCGCTCACCTCTTTCTCCCCCATCTCTCTCCTCTCTCTCTCTTCTCCCTCTCTTCCCCCCCTCGCCCCTTTCTCTCCCCCTCAATCCACTCGATCTCCCCTCTCGCTTTCCCCTCCCTTTCCTGTCCCCCTCCCCCTGCTCTTTCCTCTTTCTCTCCCCTCTCTTTCCTGTCTCTCCCCTCTCTCTCTTCTCTCTCTCTCCCTCCCCCCCTTTCTCTCTCTCTCCCCCCTCTCTTCCCTCTCTCCTCTCTGTCATCTCTCTCCCCCCTCCTCCCTCTCGCTCTCTCTCCTCTCTCTCCCCCCTCCTCTCTCCTTAACACCCCCCTCTCCCTCTCTCTCCCCCCCCTCTCTCTCTCTCCCCTCTTTCTTCTCTGTGTCTCTTCCCTCTTTCTGTCTCCGCTCGTCCCACCCCTCTTCCCATGCACCGCGGTGGGGCTGCTCGTCATTCTCATGCTGGCAGACAGGTGGCACATGCCAGTCTTCCTGCCGTCTGCCGGGGAGGAGCGTCACCTGATGGGCCCGTCGACTGTGTCAGAGTCAGTGGAGCCATTTCTGTCAACCAGAGTCCCCTCCCAGAATGTGAATTAGCAACAACATCATGAGTTCAATATGTACCAAGGCTCTCTGTATCTGACCTAAACTGCACCCGAAAGACTGCACCTGCACGCGAGTCCAAAAACAGCCATTTATGCAGAAAACTTATGGATCGTGATTTATTCTGCCTTTTTGCAAAGACAGACACAAACTTTATGCTACAAATGATTGAAACGTACATCACTGAATCGAAAACTAGTCCTTCTATGATGAAACTTACAAGATGCTTAAAGGTCGTATATTACACAAAACTGACTCTGACTGTTGTGGTAAAGAAGGAGCTGAGCTGAAAGGCAAAGTTCTCGATTTACCGGTTGATCTTTATTTCCACCCTCACATGTTCATGAGCTCTGGGTAATGACCAAAAGAACAAGATCGCAAATACAAGCGGCTGAAATGGGCTTCCTCCGCAGAGTGGCTGGGTGCTCCCTTAGAGATAGGGTGAGGAGCTCGGTCATACGGGAGGAGCTCAGAGTAGAGCTGCTGCTCCTCCATGTCGAGAGGAGCCAGCTGAGGTGGCTCGGGCATCTGTTCCCCTGGACGCTTTCCTAGGGAAGCGTTTTGGGCATGTCCCACCGGGAGGAGGGCCCGGGAAAGACCCAGGACACACGTGGAAACGCCTTGGGGTCCCACCGGAGGAGCTGGAGGACGTGTCTGGCGTGAGGGAAGTCCATGCTTAGACTGCTGCCCCCACGACCCATCCCGGATAAGCGGAAGAATATGGATGGAAGATGGATGGAATACTCAGTTTAACATTATACAGCACTTTTGCACAAGTGTCTTGGTCAGAACTATGACAAAGGTTTTGATTGGTGTCCATGTTTTTATCTGTCTTAGGAAACTAAAATATTCAATATTTAGAAAACAGTGTACAATATTTGCCTCGATCTCGCAAAAAAACATAGAACCCTCGTGTTGGAGAATAACAGAACTTATTTCATCATCTTATTGGATCAAATTGGGCATAGGTCAAATTGTATGGACAAGCTAGAACAACATATGAATGTTCTAATGAATGTGTAGATGACTTATACATAGCCTCTATCTCAATGTCTCAGGTGTAGCCGTCCGCCAATATGTCCTTCCATATGACGCACGGCCGAGTGTACTTAAAGTCCTTCATGAGGAAGCATCACCGGGACTTGAATAGGCAATACCACATGTGACAATGAAATGTGTGGGGGAGTGCTCAAGTCCCTCTGGCCATTGTGAATAATAATAAACTTCTTCTGCATAAGCCATTCACACTGTCTCATACTTTTTCATCAATATCCCATGGACCTCTAGAACACCTTGTATTATAAAACAGCCTCTACGATAATATCAGAACATCTCCACACAATAAATTCACATGACTCACCTGATGGGGCTGTCAACAATGTCCGTGTCTCTGGCGCTGACATTCCCGACCACAGTTCCCAGCGCGGCGTTCTCGGGAATCTTCCACTCGTACGGCTGCTGTAGGAAAAGCGGGGGCTCGTCCACGTCCTCCACCACCACCTTCAGAGTGGTCCTGTCCGTGAACTCGTGAAGGGGCAGGAAACGCGTGTCGGGGTGCTCGTTCAGCGCTTCGGCCGCCATCACGAAACGCCGCTTGGTTTCATAGTCCAATGGCTGCGGTGGGAAGAAAATAAGACATGTTATACTTTTGTCTGCTTTATCTATCTTATGTAACAGTTTCGAGAGTTGTAATATAGCTCCGTAAACATCATCACAACAACTTCATTTGTGCCAACCTGTATCGCGGTTTCAAAAATAATAATAAAATGGAAAAGTAAGTAGGTAGAGCAGTGAGGAGGGAACAGTTTTGGAAGCATTCACATATAAAAATTACATTAACCAGTTTAAATATAACATTGTGAGGGTAAATATTAAGGGTGAAAGAAACATCTATTATAACAAAAACTCCATTCAAACATTATTTCGGTTTAAAATAATATGTTCCCTTGAATATATACATTTGGTGAAGATGGTGAACAAGTTCTCCCCTGTTTTTTCTTTATAAAGTTTAAACTCCAGTTCAACCCGGGGGACTATTTTGTACATTGTTCGTTATTATAATTTTTTTTTTCCTCGCATGACGGCATCTCCATGGTGATGCCACGAGACTAAGTTACAGGTCAAAACTGTGGAGCGGTGACCCTGCTCACAATAAGAATGCATGTTATTTCTCGCATTCAGAAGCTATAATTGAACACATGCACATGACAGACAGGTTTAATTCCATACTCTGGAACATTTTAGACAAAGCAATGATCCCCATGGGGACTAGTGGGTGATGGACCCCTCAGAGCAGTTATATAATGCAGTAGCTTTTGTTATAAATTTGATTTTTCATTTTAGATCTTTTTGGCAGTGTTTCGCAAGGTTGGCAATTCAGCCTTTCACTGCTATCCCGATATTATTTCTGTGTTCAAGGCTTCGACACCTCCAGTAACTTTCAATCCTAACACTAACCACAGTTGCTTTAGGCGCCAAACTTTCTGACAAAGCCCCCCCAAACCATTGTGAACTACAATAGATAGCTCTGAACCCAAAAGCCGCTGTGTGTGAGGGGTCAGATGTGTGAGCCCACCTTGGCCAGCAGCAGCACCCCCTCCTGTGTGCCCGGGTCTGTGTGGATGATGAAAGTGGCACTCTCCTCCAGGTCGTCCTCCAGGCTGTAAGTCATTTTGGCGTTGATGCCTGCGTCTCCGTCCATTGCCAAAATTCTGCCCACGGTAGTACCAACCTCCGCGTTCTCCGGTACAGCAAAAGTGTACAGGTCTGAGGAACAGGAGGATTTACACGGGCAAGATTAAGATGAGATGATGCAGCTACAAGGCAGAATTAAAGGTGCTGTGCCAGATTTTGTATTGTGGTAAAAATGTGGAAAACAGAACTAGTTCATTTTAGTCAGTCAAGTCATTCTCCGCTTTGCTAAAGAGGGTTATCAAAAGTATCGAAAATCAGATACTAACACTGAAAGTCATTGGGGCAGGTATTGATACTAATGATCTTGAGCTGTATCCGAGCAAGACCACATAGAGTATTTAATAAATACAACATACGTCAATGGACCCCTATGAAAGATACGTGGACGACTGAGGGATTACATGGATATAAGATAACATGAGAATATAATATACAAGAAAGTACTAAGATTTAATATTGAAATTGAATTGGAGAAGGTTTTGGGTTCAATCCCTGGGTCATCTGGGCCTTTGTGGAGTTTGCTTTTATGTTTTTCCCTGTGCCTGGGTGGGTTTCCTCCAGGCACTCAGGTTTCCCCCATCAACCCAAAAACTTGCACAAAAGATGAAATCCTCAGCTAAGATAGTCCTGACCAAGACTAGATGGGTCCCCGAGCACTGCACTGCGGTGAGGGACATAGACTGGTCACTAATACAGTGAATACTTCAAATCTACGTTATTATTACAAGTTAGACTGAACCAGACCTTTATTCATACTTACATCCTCAATGGGACATATTAAATATTTGATACGGGCTTGTTAAAGTAGATTTTCAGAAATATACAGTAAAAAGTACTGGTTAAGATAATATAGGCCAATTCACCTAGTTTTAATTATTCACTGCACTTTCAGTTCATAGCTTCAGAGTTTTACTATCATGGTAAAGCTAAAAACAACTAGTATGCTAACAGAGTACTTCCTGGTTCTCTGAGGATAAAAATGCTTTACAGTTCTCAATAGAAAGTCTAATATCTGGTGTGTACTGAGAAGTCTAACAGTTTCAATAAGTCTAAAACAATAAGTCTCAAAATTAGACAAATCCAGGGCTGAAATCATCAAAATGATTCTACTGAAAGTTTAAAAACACAGTGTATTACCACATGACATCACAGGATGAAACAGAGTGGATTCAGTTTGAGAAAAGAATACCACTTAAATATGTAGGATTTGTGTTGAACGTGTGAATGAAACAAATCACAGCTCCAGGTCTGTTTTTGATGAGGAAACATAGATGAAAAAGAGTCCGATATAGGCCCTTTAAAAGAAGTTTTCCATATAAGCAAACATTTATTATCAATATTAAAGGTATCTAAAAGTAGTAATAGGATTTTTTTTTTTCCAAACACTTCACCAGGAGCGGCTGGTGACATGCACAGTTGTAAGTCTGAGCTGATGAAACTTCCCCTCACCATAACACAGCAGTGCCACCTGCCATGAAACGAGGAAACATCTGGTAACTCTGGGCATGTGCAACTCTGTGGTGCCAACTGCAATACATGTGATTCTTGTGTCACCTGACAGACAGCAACGATTCTGAGTTTACCGATGCCGCAAAGTTTTGTAGTATTTTTGGCCCGCGTTGTTGGGCTGTGTGCTCTGCAGAGGGAAGCCTGCTTTACATAATAACTGTATGACATATTAACGGTGCAGTATCTGAATTTTACTGTCTTGAAAAACAAAACTACATGAGAAATGCAGTGGTCCAAAGTTATTCCTCACTTTCCTGACACATTGATAGTATCCTTATTATTGACTACATTGAGTTTAAGCGCTTTTCTCAATTTTCAGAGGCCATACCAGAATTTTGCCGACTCTCAGAAACGGCACATCGGCCTTAATTCTTCCTTATGAGCCGTTTTTTGAAAATAAAAGGGGAAACTTCTCAGATCTCAAGCTAGATATTAGACTGTATATAGATGGACATAGCTAACCTGCCAGCCGCTGCGTTCCAAATAGGAAGTGATCAGTGGGGCGCGCTTCCAGCTCCATCGACTCTGGCTTCAATTCACTTTCTATTGAAAAAACTGTCAACCCTGTCTCCATAACTGCTGCTGTCAGGCTCATCATTTGGTGTTTAAATGTTTGTATTGACCCACTCTACATGATCCTGGTTTTTTATCTCACTACTATTTCCGTAAATCAAGATTTGAACATCAATAACAGACAAATCAGGCGCCTTCTTGCCCGCTATCGTTGGCAACAGGTTTGATTGACAGTGTTGCTAAGCGCCCTCACCGCTGGTTTAGCAAGGAAGAGGAGTGTCCAGGAGAAACCAAGCTGCAGGCACCATGCTCCATTTGGAAAACTATTTTTATAGCTTTTCTACAAAATGTGGTGATGTAACCTTTCATTAGGTCATTATAATGTGCTTTTTCAAAAACTCAAGACGCAAAAAGCTATTGTTTGAAGTCTTACTTACACAGCTTCACTCCAGTCCATGTTTCATTTGCTGGCAACATTGACACAAATGAGTAAATTTAGTTAGTAGCATGACTTTGTGGAAAATAAAACTTACAAATCATACTTAGACACATTCGCCACAGAAATAATATGTTTTATGCAATATGTTGGAACATTTGGTCCAGAGCAATACAATTTCTGTGGTAACAAGATGGCGAACACCCTCCTACAGGTCGTGTTTGAGTCAGGTTTGTGGAGGTGCAAGCCCACTCACAGCATGTTTTGTAATAAAAACATCCAATACATGCTTTTAATTCAGTCTATTTTGGCTACAAAGTTGCGCTGTGGGGCTTTAAAACCATCCTGGATCATTTATCATAGACTTTTTAACAACCTTATTACAGATTTTGGACGATAAAAACGACTAATGTTTAAACCAATTCAAATCTGGAAAATAGCAACCAAATAAAATCTTGTATTAACTAAGTGAGAATGGTGGAGTGCTATTAGCCGGTCAGATGAGAGTGCTTTAGATTAGAGATAGGAGGAGGCAGATATGGGGGATGGAGGGTTAATTTGAGAAGTCAGGGCAACTCTTCTTCATAATCTTGCCCCAACACCTGTGAGCACTTGAGAAAATGAGACACATTTGGATGCCACTTCTAGGAGGGAGTAGCCGCTAACAGCTAAAGATATGTTTTATAATCTTTTCTCCAGTATATGACAATACAAAAGTGCAGAGGTTAAATTTACACATGGTAAGCTCCAAACTTTGGTTGAGAGCAAAGCACATCCACTTATAGCCGACACAAAGGGCTGACCTCATGAAAATACTATTGATTCAACTGGAATATTATACAATGTAACTTATCTATTCGCTTGTCTCCACTGAAATTGCAGTTTTAAGCCATATTGTGCAACACGGGCAAAAAAGGGAAAAAAAAGACAAAAAAAAGTGCAACATCCAAGCTAAAACAATAGCATCTCAATGAAGAAAAGGTTTTGGATGCTCCACTTGTAAATTATTGCCTGGTAAAGTCTGGTCCCCGTGTGCTCCTGGCCTGTTCAAACGTGATCATGCAGTCAGATTTTATTATTTTTTTTTTTCAGTAACACATGTGAAACGAATGCACTCATTGATCACCTGTGATTTACAACTAAAACCAAACTGATCTCACCTCACCCCTTAACAGAGTTTAAAGCTTCGCCCATTGATTCTGCAGAAATCCGTAATGTTTTTCAGTCCCCTGTGACATTTTTTCCCTTTACTTTTTCAAAAACTGGAAGATTCACCTGTGACCAGACCCACATCTTCGTTAAGTATTGAAGGAGTGTATTCAGGATCCCAGGCAAGGTAAATTACACAGCGCCCCTTTAGTTTTTGCAGTTACGACTTACCCTTAGACTTCCGTGGACGTCTCATGCACATACAACAACGCTGGTTAAGTGATTAGACGTTCAGAACGAAGCACCCTCGCTGTCTAACTCGTGCTCTATTGATTTTCCTGTTGTGGCTTTATCAGTGTACGCGGCCTGGTTTCTTCGCAAAGGTCATGACAAATGTCCTTTCATGTTTGAATGATTAAACTCATCCAGTGGACGACGCATTGGACACGTGTGCACTCCCCTTCCCCTGTTCCATCTCCTCTCTCAGTCTGCTTTTTAATTCTCACTACACAGGCCATAATGAGACACAGCAACCGCCCACCGCAGCTACAGCTCCTCTGATCACACACTTCATATTGTTGTCCTTCTGTAAGGGGTTTCTTGACCTTGATCACATGCAAAGTTACTATTGTTGCAGTGAACTAAACATTTTGGCTATGCTTGATTCGACAGCAGTCCTAAAAGCTTCCTTAAAGGTACATGGAAGTTGAGAAAAAAATGTTTTGTATGCAATTGCGGTACTTTATGAACTAAAACTCAATTATCATTCTCAAGTCTTTGTTCCACGCTACATCTTTGGAGTGATTCGTTCCAGAATAATAGACTTTAGAAGTATAAATTATGTGGTTGTTAGCTTTTACGCTAATTGTGGTGCTCATTGCTATGTCAATAAACCACACTAAACAGTTTAAGATGTGGTAATGCTTTCTCACAAGGCCCTGGTTTTTCATAATTTGCGATGTCTGGAGGCTATTGCTGACTCCTCCACTGAAAAAGCATTGGAGCGAATGTATGGAGCGATATCAGCCTTTAGAATGCAGGCGTATTGTTCACAAACACTGGAAAAGTCTTTACCACCAACTAGAGGTGGGATATGTACCAAACAATGTATAATATCGTGATCTCTGTTTTGGCTATTCAAAATTAGAATATCAAGTACAGGGTGAGCCAAAAGTCACTGACAGTTGAAAAAAATGAATAACTCTTTTGTTTCTAAATATTTTTCTTTTTTTTCTCAGAGCATTCAGAACGACCCTTGTGACATTAATATGAGCAAATATAGCACCGAGGAAAAAACCCTCATTGTACAGTGGTACTTTGAGTCACATGGGTCAAATTCAGAAACCCAGCAGTGTTACCGTCGACATTTTAATACCAGAGATGCCCCAAGTCTAAATGCCATTAAAGGAATAATAAGTCGTTTTCACAGACAGGGGGCAGTATGTGATCTCCACAGACCTGACTAGTCCCGATTTCTTCCTGTGGGGCTATCTTAAAGAAAAGGTGTTTGTGAATAAACCTCAGACAATAAACGACTTAAAACGTAATATTGAGGATCAAATAAGAGCCATAAACCATAAATGTTTTCAAATATTATGTAAAGTGTGTTGGATCAGGCTGTTCAGTGTGAAACCGAAAATGGTGGACATTTAAAAAACATGATTTTTTAAAAATTAGGTAATTTTTACTTTCCCTAGTTTAAGTAGTGATAAGTACAAATATAAGTGAACAATTATAACTGTATATATTGCCAAAAATCTTGGAAGGTTCAGTTTACCTACTGCTAAAATTTGGTGAATATAACTTAAGAATTATAGGAGCTATTGAAGATTAAAAAGTGTCAGTGACTTTTGGGCCACCCCGTATGTCTTTAATTAAATGATTAAAAATGAGAAACCCGCTTCTAGTGTAATCTGACAAAGTGATGTTTCTGAATTTATGGTTTATTAACGCTTTTGTGCAATACTTTGACCTAAACGATGACATTTACAGGCACATTTTAGCTCATTCCTGACACATAGTTGCATTTATTTCAAGATAATGCAAAAAAAACAAAAAAAACAAAACAATTATTAATCATTCATTAATTTCGTCAGTATCACTCCTATTTATTTATAGATGCTTAGGTAAGAACACCATTGCGCTGTGACATGCTCATCACCGGATATCCCTCCTCCTCAGTGATGCAAAACGTTGGCGACACACATTACGGCTAACATCATGCGCGGCCCCATAAAGCAGGCTAGCGTGGCACAGATAATGTACTCACGGTGCTGGAAGATGGGCCCGTTGTCGTTGACGTCGCTCAGAGTGACGGTGACTGTGGTGGTGGCTGAGAATCCTCCGCTCAGCCCCAGCATGTCCTTCACCTGCACCACCACCAGGTACTGCTCTCGAGCCTCGCGGTCCATGACGGGCCACGACGTCACGATTATGCCTGAGGAGAAGAAGAAGAGAAAAGAAGATCTGATTTAGGTTTTTGGCTGAATTTTATATATCTTATATTAACCCAATAGAGTCGGATGCTATCGCCACCACTTTTCATTACTATAACCAGTTGCGCTTCATGCAAATTCAAACGGCGTCGTAAAGCAGAGACATGAGGCTCTTTAAATATGTTACTGTCATTACGGTAATGTGCTCATGTTGTCCCTTGAAGACGACCAATCAGAGCGCAGGTACCGCAGGGATTCTCCAAGTCAGTTATTCGATGCATCAAAGGAAAAATAAGGATGGATATGTAAAATAGAGGTACTTGTGTGAAAAAAGGCAAAATATACTGTATGCTGATACTTCCTTTAACATGATTTTTATTGCTAAAAAGGGTTAACAATGAGAAAAACACAACAGTTCATTTTAAAGTTTACAGTGGCCAAAAGTTATTCCCCACTTTCTAAACACATTCCTTGCATCTTAGTTGTTCACCACAGTGACTTTTTAAGGTTTTTGTCAACTTTACAGAAGTTTTGTTGTCAGGGTAATGTATGCAGCGTCTGCAGTGATGCGGTCGCTGTATCGGTCTGCCGAAGAAGGAGCTGAGTCCAAAGGCAAAGCTCTCGATTTACCGGTCAATCTACGTTCCCACCCTCACGTATGGTCATGAGCTCTGCATAATGACCGAAAGAACAAGATCAAAATGGGCATCCTCCGCAGGGTGTCTGGGCGCTCCCTTAGAGGTGAGGAGCTCGGAGTAGAGCCACTGCTCCTATACATTCAGAGGAGCCAGCTGAGGTGGCTCGGGCATCTGTTTCAGATGCCTCCTGGACGCCTCCCTCGGGAGGTGTTCCGGGCATGTCCCACAGGGAGGAGGCCCCAGGGAAGACCCAGGACATGCTGGAGCGACTTTGTCTCTCGACTGGCCTGCGAACGCCTTGGGGAACCGGAGGATGTGTTTGGGGGTCAGGGAAGTCTGGGAGTCCCTCCTTAGACTGCTGCCCCCGCAACCTGGTTTCAGATAAGCGGAAGGAGATGGATGGTAATGCATGTTAATAGCGCACTTCCTGATTCCCAGACGATAAAAAAATGCTTTATAATTAGATGCAGCGATCTCATTTTGACCCTAAGAGAAACTTTTACAATATTTGTACTGGGCTTAAATACATGATCGGACAGGTGCACGATGTCACTTTTCTGATAGTGGTGGGTAGTGGATGGTGAGTAGTGGGAGGTGGGGATGTGAAGGAGGTCATCCACTCGGTTAAGATGTTACTGCTTTCATTACATGTGGTTTATTTCTACCTTGAAAACATGAATTCATACTGTGAGCTGAGACACCAACAGCTTGCACCTCTGTGGAGCTACTGCGGCACATTCTGGGCATCCTGGGGGACAAGCAGGTGCTAAATTGAAGCTGCCTCTAGTCTCAGTACAAGAATGTCTCCTGGCCCTCACTGTATATGTTACCAACCATTGTTTAACTGCCAAGATAAACAAACTTAGCCTCCCAACCCACCACCACCACCACCATCATCACCATTCAGCAGCAGCAGCAGACTAAGTGCAGGGAAAAGTGAGTCGGAATGAAGTGAATTTGAACCACACGTGCAGTTTAGCCGTGGGTAAACTCTTAAATTCTCCGTGTTGAGTTTGTAGAGGCATCTAGAATCGTATGTCGTCTATGTCTAAGCAATACTCCTCAACTGTATACATGAAATTGACTTATATAATGCGGTTTGCTGACTTCTTGTCTTGTTTGTCGCTGTTTGCAAACAACAATCGGCTGTAACAAATAGATATTATGCTCCAAGTTGGCAGAGTTCTCGGTAAAGTCGAAAGTGTGAAACGTGGTCCAAAGTTACTTTATGCATTCTGGGCATCCTATTTATTAACTGTGATGAGTTTATACAACAGTTGAACAGCAAATTCAACTATAGCATTCAATAATTTCAATCATCTGCCTTCCAGCTCTGTTTTAATCTATGGGCAGTTTAGAATGTTGTAGCATCGTGTGAACCCGATACTGATGGAAGTGCGGCTGCCAATCTCTTTTTTTTATATATATACTGTAGTAGTGACAAGTGGTGATAGGACATACCAAGACGTAACATGATTTGTAGACGTAACAGCTATTTACACTTGTATGTGACAAGTCTGTGCTGTGTGTGATATTTCCATGATTTTTGAGAGGGTCAGGTGGAGACGGCAAGGAGAGTGCTAATACTAGTAATTCATAAGTGAGAAAAGAAGATATAGGGAAAAATGAAATAAATACTAATAAAATAAATACAATAAAAATAAAATAAATAAAATAAAAATAAACACAAATTAATTAGGTGTTTTCAGTTGTTTTTTTTTCTTTTTTCTTTAGCACAGCTGCCAACCTGCGTCATCAGCCCCTTCAAACACCACCAACACTCACACACACACACTCACACACACACCACTTCCATACTAGGCACGGCGGGTGGCTTGTCTAAGGAAACAACGGCAGTTTCTGCCACTGGCGTCCCACCGTGGCACCTGATATTCCCAGATATTGCCCTCCAAGTATCCGAGTACTAACCAGGCCCGGCCTTGCTTAGCTTCTGAGATCAGGCTTTGACAAGGAGGTATGGCCACAAGATAATCAATAGTCAATAATAGTTGAAAAAACTCCATGCCATTTCAGCAGCTGTTGATTCCACCTTACATACATTACTTTTAAGTATAAACACAAGTGCAATGTTTTGATTTTTCCCCCGCATGCCTTTGTCATTATTCCCCTTGTTATTCCGAGGCACTTGTTGTCAACACAAACATCACTTAGGCCCAATCAGAGCTGCAGTGCGCTGTGCCAAACACCGGTGTAGTGCTTTCCATGATTACCCCTGAGTGACTTCTTCATCAGACTCTCTCTCACTCACTCAGTAACACTTACCCGTCTTGGGCTCCACGGAGAAGTACGGCTCCCCCTGCAGGATGGAGTAAATGAGCTTGGCGTTGTTTCCGAACATGGGGTCGTCTGCGTCTGTGGCGGTCACCTGCGCAACTGTGGTCCCTGCAGGAAAGCACAAAGAAGGTATAAGTACAGTTAAAGACGACGTATTAGATGGAAGCTACAGCATTCCAGTACTGTCCAACTTTTTGAGGCTTGGGGTTTTTTCCTACCCCCTGTATTATTAAAAAAAATCTAACTCCAGGCGTACATGTAGGCAATACTTCAATAATAAAAACTCAGAAAAAAATCCGATGCTTGCTATGGTGAGGCGGGTGAGGTCTATTAGTTCTGCAGTTTTGAACACAAGTCACTGGACAACTGTTTCTTTTATTCAGACGTCTTATATCGTTTATGTTTACAATGAACCAATTGTAAACTAATGATCTATGTATGTGTACGGTACGTGGATGATTTGCTCTCAATGCTGATTTAAAATAAACCACATTTTTAAGTGGCAGTGGATCAATGCTTTTTGCCTACCAACGTGAAGATTTGACAGTGCATATTGTCGTTGTGTCCTTGTGCAAGACATGACTTTGCCTATGTATGAATCTTCTGTTTGAGTGATTATTGATTGGAGGGGGGGGCGGTGTAGATTAGCAGCCTCCCTTTTTACACTAGGGCAGCTGCTAAAAACAAAAAACACAACGTAAAGTGCCTTTGAGTGTCAAAATATGGATCTGAATTGAATTATGTGAATGCAAATTATTGAAATCAGCAACAAAAATACTGTTGGCGGCAAACAGTGGCACTATGGATAAGCAGTTACCCATAAACTCGAGGATCACTGGTTCAAACCGCTCATTAGTGCATACTGTTTTTGTGTGTCTAATGCAGCGGTGGGCAAACTTTTTGACACTCGGGCCAGAATGGGTTCTAAAATTTGACAGAGGGGCCGGGCCAAGATGTATATATGTATATATTACTTTAGAGATTTGGCCTGTAACATGTAACAAAGCGTGAATATGCAAGGTTCATTAGCAATAGACGAAGTTAAAATCTGTCAGTTGAACTGAAGAAGCGGCTTGAATGAGCAACGAAACGTCTTCACTCCAACAACGGTTTGTCCAGTTGACAGATTTTAACTTCGTCTTTTGCCATGGATCAGATCTGAATGATTGAGGGTTTACACAGATATCCACAAGGCTCATTGTACAAATTGTTTCCTAAATGCATTCATTAAATGTATAATTAATTTATTAAATTTCAGTTAAATAAACACAGCAGAAAAACTCACATTCACTTTTATCAACTGCCAAAAGATCAACAACTTTTTTGAAAAGGTAAACTGAACAAGGTTTACCTTTACCTATCTTAATATAATTTGGTCACGTTCGACGGGCCGGATTAATAAGACCAAAGGGTCGTGTGTGGCCCCTGGGCCGTAGTTTGCCCATGTCTGGTCTAAACTATAACCCAAGTCCAAACCATTGCTAAGTCAGAGAAATATGAAAGTGTATTATATTAAAAACCTTTTTATTCTTACAAGTACCAGTTTTGGACTGCTGCTGTATTGGTAATAAATACAGCAAAAAGTGCATTTATTTCAGGTTAGTAGTAAACAGAGACACACAATTTTCTGAAACTTATTTTAGCTTTGGTTCTTTGAGGAGAAATGGGGGCACTTGAATTCTCCTCACCCCATGTAAACTTGCACAGAGACGTCTGAATCAATAGACTCTAAGCATAGTTTAAACAACACAATCCTCCTCTCTCTGTATCTATATCCTGTTGTAAATATGAGGATTGTTCACTGCAGCAGGAGCCAAAGTGATTATTTCGTTGTCCCGCGGGCTGTGTCTGTCTGGCCCAGCGGGGAGGTTTTTATGTGAGAGTTTATTTATTTATTTGGTGGAGTCCAGGTGAGCGTGACGGACCCTCCAGCCCCACAGTGCACCCGCCCCCACCACCTACCCCCCACCCGCCCTCCTTTACCCCAGCCTCTACGCTTCGTGGTCCCCTGTCACCGTCTCTCTCATCTCCGCACCGACCCCATCCTCTGAGGACTCACCTGGGCTTTGTCCTTTTGCCATTCGCGCCACTCAACTGTGTCAGAGCTTTAAAAGAAGCCAGAATAGCTTTTTTTGTTTGTTTTTATGCCGTTTTTAATGCTTTTTGGAATATATAAAAATACTAAATTAAAGGTTAGGAGCTTAAGGTAAAAGTCATAATGAAAAATCAATTGTAAAAAAAACCAAAAAACACTTAATCTTAGCCGCAATGCTGCCTGAGATGTTCCACAGTAAGATATTTATCTCCATGGAGACAAGCAATTGACAATACCAGGCCATGTTCAGATCTGTGGAGAGGCGCTCACACTGACAATGCAAATTTAAGGTGTTTCTAAGCAATAAAACAGCTGCAAATGAATAAGCGCAAGATTGACAAGTTTAATGCCATACTTGGAACACTAAGGGTAAAGCAATGACATGTCCAAGGAGACAAACAGGTGGCGCCATCCCCATTTTATACATATATTTTAGCTTCTTCTCTCTCGCAGCCTCCCGTCTCCATTGCTAGTCCCTTCCCTTTAAGAGTCAAATGCACTTTGATTTATCACTGGGGCAATATTATATCACCTAAGCACATTACATATAAATTGAAATTGCGAAGTGTGTGTCATTTAAGTCTGGCTAGAAACGTTTCCATAGCAACCCACTGTTTTAAACTTTCGTGGAAAGAACGGTGATGGATCTTTTTTCATTGTTTTCAGTCAAGATCATTAAAAGTCATGAATGTCTATATTTTACCAAAGCTGTGGTCTATATTGAACGGCTTAAATCAAAAGCATAATTTCCTGTAAGGCATTAAAGTCAAAGAAAATATACAGCTTGACATTTTATTACTGAATATATATTACAAATTAAGTTGCCAAAGGATCAATAATTTATGATTGCAGAGGAAAGTTCTTTAGAAAAATGAAAAGTTACACTAAAAATATAAATTCTCGGGTTTTCGTGACATTGTGTGGAGTTTGGAGCTGGAGAAAGTCGCTTCTAAAGGTCAAACGCAGAGATCCAACTGGCCTAAATGGGGATCGACAGTGAAATTCTATGTTTTTTAGGTTGTTACTCATTTGGATTATTGTAAAACTGCAAAATAACTATTATAACAGCAAAATTTGACACATGTCTGATGATGGCAGATGGTTCAGTGTGCGAAGTCCATATTACTCCAGCTAGGTACTCCTTTCCATGTTTCTGTATGGAGGAAGTTTGGAGAAGGCGATTTAAAAATATGTTATATACAAAATATGAATAAATGTACGCTACAGACAAATGAATAAAGTGGGTTTTATCTCAAAGAGTATCTCAAACACAAAAAATGAACCTGTTTAATATGCAAATCCAGTGAATAGTGTGAATAAACGGGAGTTAGAGCACCTGTATCTGATTTTCAACCGTGAATGACTCTTCTCACTCTGATATTGAACCTTGGGAGCTGTTACCATATGGTTCTCCTCCAAATCTAAGTTTCCTTGATTCTCCGAAAAAATACAAGTTGATTTTAGGCACACACGCATTTTCTCAGACCTGCGATAAATTAAAGTGTTCACGATGCCATTTAAGTGTTTGATTTTCAACAAAAACAATGAGTGTGACCAACGGAAAAACATTAGACTAATCCTAGCTGGCTGATGTGATTTGAGGCACTTGTTAAACAGCACAAATGAGCTCACCTGTGGTAGTTCCAGCTAAGTAAGTTCTTTGTGATTAGACTGTGTTAAAACGAGACGGGGAAAAAGGGGTTTTAGCTGTTTTGCGTCACAAAAATGGAATACGCTTCAAGGAAAAGCAAAACTGGATACGTTGGTGACACAATCTCAATTTAATAATCTGGTAACGAACTTTTATACACACGCCTGCACCTGTCTGTAAGGTTTTATATGGACTTGAATACTGGGCACCCATTAAAAATAGAGCCTAAGTGCTCATTGGGAGTCCCACTGTATAAAGAAAGATAAAAAAAAGGAGGAAAAACAAGCTGATTTATGTCCAACTTGACTAACAGAGCTTTAGACAGAGCAGTGCTTCCTGTTAGCTTCACCTCCCACGGAAAATTAAAGGCAGCAGCGAAAAGGTATCCATCGTGTGCATGGCTGTCACTTGCCACTCACCCACAGGGCTCATCTCGGGGATGCTGGACTCATAGGGCTCGTCCTGGAACTGGGGCACGTTGTCGTTGATGTCCTGCACCTTGATGATGAACTCAGACTGAGGTTCCACCGGTTCTTCTGACACACGGTTGAGGGCCTCAGCCTGGAGAATGTAGAACGCCTTCTCCTCTCGGTCCAGTTTCTGCAGCGTCCTGATCTCTCCCGTGTACTCGTCTATGGCGAACACCTCACCGGCGCCCTCTCCTGACAGGATGTACTTGATGGTGAAGTCGCCCTTGTCGTAGTCCGATTTAAGCTGCAAAGGAAATAGAAAAAGGGACGACTTTTTTTTAATAATAAATCCATTTATATTGTGCTACATTTACACAGCCTCGATATGAACCATTTGTCTGGCAAATCCTGAATAAAGTCACTTTGTATTTTTCATACAGATGGATATCCGTCTGGTCGCCCTGCCCTCGGTTACGTCTTGAGTCAGAACCAAACATGATTGTGTTTTTTTTCACTGGTCATCCATCATTTATAAATAATATTATATTTCTCAGTTTAACAGATTTTAATGCATGTACAACGTTTTTCAATGCCTTGTGATATTTTTGCCTTTATTTTTTCCTCATGAACAATCATATTTTTCAGATTTGGTCAAGATTGAGTCCACCTGAGCTTGTCGGGATTCACCATTCATTCTGTGTAAAGTATTGGAGGAGTGTGTGTTCTGGGCCGCAGGCAAATGCATATTGACAGATGGTTTGGAATAACATTTCCCAGTATTGGGCAACAATAAAGAATATTGTTTTGTAGGGTTGTAGATGCAAGTGTTATGTAAATGTGCAAATGTGTACAAAAATGTGCATGTGTGTATAAATGAACTTATCTTAAATTTAAAATATGTCTGTTAACAGATAAATCTGTAAAATTAAGTTAAAAAAAAAAAAAAAAAATGAACCAAATTATTAATTGAATATACTTTGTAGTTAGACTTGAGTTTTGCGGGCAACAGTAGCTCAGTTCGTTGAGTGTTTGATCTGAAGGTTGGCGGTTCAAATCCCGCTCTCTACATAAACATCATTGGTTGAGTGGTTAGATCCACTGACCCACAAATTGGCGGTGCAATTCCAGCCCTCACAGATGAATGCTGTCGTTGTGTCCTTGGGCAAGACACTTAACCCGCCTCGCCCCCAGTGTCTGCGTACACTGGTGTGTGTGACCATTTACCATTGATGTGTAAACATGACATGAGAAAAAAATCTACACATATTTTGATGTTGAAATTGCTAACACAATTCAGGAATGGAGCTCAACAGTTATTCTGAAAATAAATAAATACAAGTTTGAAAGTTTGATTAGTTACCACATAGCTGATTCCGTGAGGCCTTTGGCTTTTAATATTTGGATTTTTCAAAAAGTCTATGGGACAAAACAAATGGAAAATGCACTTCTGGAGCCTGAGCGGACTTTGAAGTGGGCGACACTGTTGAGCTCCATACTATAAAAAACAATCGTATGATCTTGGCCAATGCCATCTGAATGTGTAAGTCTGCTGTAGTGGAGCAGGTCAGATGGAACATAAAGTCGCTGTTGACTTTGTTATATTTTCCCAGTGGCACTTTTACATTCTCACCTGCTGTACCTTATTTCTCGTACTGTTACATTGGTACATCACTTTTGGGACTTGGGCTATTTGCAGAAGTGTGTAATATTCAGTTATATTTACTGGAGAAACTTTTTAAAGAAATTGTAGTTTTCAGACAGCATACTTTTACTCCTACTTGAGTAATATGTTTACTGACGTAGCAGTACTGTTCCCACTGTAAGTCTGCAAGTGACAAAAGATTTGAACATTTGAGTTTCTTGCACGCTTCTTCAGATATGATTCAGTTTGTCTCATTTTTGTATCTAACCTTTGAAAATACCATTTGTGCATGATTTAATATTTTGTCCTTCCAATTTACAAATCAGATGTTACGTCCCATCAGTTACTCTTTAAGTTACTCGTGCTTGAGTATTTTCTTAGACCACTATTTCAAAATTCTACTTGAGTAATATTATTTGGAAGTAGTGTTACTGTTACTTGAGTACATTTTTTGGCCATTGCTGGTAATACTGCTGCAAAAGTAATAATAATAACTCAGTGTCATCTAGAATCTATAAAAATGCCCCCTCTGAATTTGTAAGTCTATACTTGAACAGGTCAGACGGAACAAAAAACTCTTTGTAGATATCCTTGTATTTTCCCAGTGGCGCTTTTGCATTCCCCACCCGCTGTACTGTATTTCTCGTCCTGTTACATTGATACATCACTTTTGGGACTTGCTATTCTTCACAGTGAGGCAGAACCCATGCATTTTTAAACAACAGTCTACCATGAAGGACGTTGAAGGACGCCCGGTGCTGAGTGGGTCTCGTACCTGGCCAATGACTCTCGGTGTGGGGTCTTCCTCCGGGACAAACAGCTGTTTCCAGATCCAGCCCCTCTTTAGGCGTCTGTGTACATGAGTGTCCCCCCGGGTCAAACGCGTCCCATCCAGAACCCCCTACTGCACCCGGCATCGCCCAGAAACCCTCCGGGGACCAGCGACAACAGCAGAACCACCCGCCAGATAGGCCTGCACAAGGGAAATAAGTGATAAGCCTTTATACTCTGTCATAGTGGAATTTAATGCAGCAATTTCTGTTCCCATGTAAAATGTAAGAGGTTTTTCTGTGTTGTACGAATTTTTCATAATATATAGATGTATATGTAGTTACTTAATTACTTCATATTGTTAAATAAATATATATTATGCTAACCCTTTTGTTTCATTCACACATGTTTAACGAGTAAATCCTACAAATCCTGTATATTGTGACAGTAGCTCAGTTGGTTGAGTGTTTGTCCACTGATCCGAAGGTTGGTGGTTCGAATCCCACTCTCGACATAAACATCATCAGTTGAGCGTCAGATCCACTAACTCACAGGTTCTTGGTGTCATTTCAGCTCCCACAGATGAATGCTGCAGTTGTGTCCTTGAGCAAGACACTTAACCCCCCTCGTCCCCAGTGTCTGTGTACACTGGAGTGTGTGAGTGGGTGAGTGGTTTGTTGAGTTAAAGCGCCTTGAAGGTGGAAAAGCGCTATATGAAAATGCGGCCATTTAACATATTTAGGCTGTGTTCTTCTCTCAAACTGACACACTCAGTCCCACCTTGTGATGTCATCAAGTGCTAATACAAGAACTGCTCCATTGTGTTTTTAAACTCCATACACCATCACTAGAATCATTTTAATAATCTGCTGTGTTTGAATAGCCGAACTTTGAAGCCACAGCTGTGTCTGATTTTGTTGATACTTCTTCACATCTAGGTGCACCAGAACATACTGTAGACTCACGATAAAAGGCAAAAACTATTGTGGTGTATTGTAGAGTAAAGCAGTTCAGTTAAGGCTAAAAGTAGTGGTTAATTTTAAAACTACCACTTAATGACATCACAGAGAATTTTGAGCTTTGGAGATGGAGACAGACCAAAAATGCAGGATTAAGCAAACGTGTGATTTAAACAAAACTCCGGGTACGGAGTACAGGGTACTGTCTTGTGTAATACAGGACCTCTAATTTTATATGTTAAGATTTTGGGATTATTGAGTTATGCAACATATTTTGATTTCTTGCAAGGACACAGTGACACAGATGAACAGCCACACTTGGATGCTAATCTAGAGAAGTGTGGAAAATTTAAAAACAAGAAATGTTTTTAAATTTGTTATGCAAAAAGATGGATTTGGATTTCAAATGGACCATTCCAGACATGTCAAACTCAGGCCTGCGGGCCAAATTTGGCCCTTGATATCATATCAAATATGTATTAGAGCTGGCCCGCTGGCCGTCGCGTCAGTATAGGCCATGGATTTCTAATACTATGAATCCCAGAATGCTTTGCAAATGTGTTGGCGCCGGCCCCAACCACTTCTGTTGACACTTATTAGCATCTGTGACCTGTCGCCTCACTCACATTTAATCCACCCCTTCTGAAAAGACATGCAGATGTTGTTGAAATTTTTCAGTAAATATTTAGTTTGGCCCACGACTTAGTCACAGTTTTTAATTTGGGCCCTCTGTGAGTTTGACACCCCTGGACTAGTCACTAGGGTTTTCATTGGCAAGAATTTCACTGTATTTTTTATTGAGAGCGAAAGTTCACCATTATTTGGCTGGTTAGCTGTAGTCTTTATACCAAGCCCTGTGGCAACGAAAGAAGTTTAAATCACAGACTGTAGACAGAAGTGGACTAAGGGAGTGTGATGTCCCCTATAGTGTTTGGCTCCAGTCAAATGAAGCTCATCGAGGCTGGACGTTTCAGGGGCAAATTTGGAGCCAAGTTCCATATTTGGAATTCCGACTGCGTGTATCATATCAACGAAACAGCCAATCCGTGGCAAGGCTTTTGAAGTTAACGCCCTTTTCCGCCTGCACCGCTGGTTTAGGAGGGAGCAGGCCCTTAGCAACACTGTCAATCAAACCTGTTGCTAACACTAGTGGGAGTAACCCAGGTCCCGGGGTCTAAACATGACCGACTAATGGAAAAGAGAAGAAAAATCCTTTCTGTGCAGGAGGGATTTTTTCGTTGTAGTACCAATGAATGGCTAATCCAACTCAAGACTGCTCTATGCTAGCAATACTTTATCCAGCTATTTTAATTTTAGATCCATGGAGCAATCTCAGGGAAAGACGGTGCCCGATTTGTCTGTTATTAATGTTCATTTCTTGATTTACAGACAACAGCAAAATAAAAAGGTCATGTAGAGCGGGTCAATACGAACATTTAAGACCAAAATGACGAGCCTGACAACAGCAGTTACGAAGAGAGAGGCAACAGTTTTTCAATGTAAAGTGAATTGGAGCCAGAGTCGATGAAACCGTAAGTGCACCCATGCTCACTTCCTATTTGGGCGCAGCGGCTAGAAGGTTAGCTATGTCCATTTATATTTACAGTCTATGATTTAAACTCACTTCACAGCAGCATTGTTCTTAGTTGCTCAATTAGAACAAGCAGAGAGCAGGTGTTTTCCAGTCTGTTGTGACTTTAAATCAAAGAATACAAGTTACATTAGGCACATTATAACATCACACCTTAAAAGCGCCTTTTATATTGAAGCAAACTGTTCTGTGCATAGCCACGGCAACAGAGCTGCTACTAATGGCCACATAATAACACCTTGTCCCAGATCAGGCTTTATGAAGAAAATGGTTCTGTATAGAGCGATATCCAACTGTGCTCCGATTAAAATACAGTCAGTCATTTTTAAACAAAAACAGCAATTATTCAAAAGCAATCCATTTTCTGAACAAGGGCTACTCTAGGCCATAACCAACACCAAAACAAGAGCAAAACAACAGCTACAGGACCAACAAAAGGTGTCAACTCTGAACTAAACGCAAAATATCTGATTATTGGTCGTGATGTGGGTGTGAGGCGGACCAAAAGATGCGGGACTCGGGGCAAGTTTAAGGGTGTTATTGATAGAACAAGACGGGAGAGTGACGGGAGAACATACGAGGAGCTGGGGGCAGGGGTGCAGGTCAGGGTCCAGAGGTGCAGGGAACACAGGCAGGAACCACGAGCGGGGACACGAACAGGACGAAGACACACAGGTAGCACCACGGTGAGACAAACAGACGATCTGACCCTGAGTGCTGGGTCCTGGCTCCTCTTATTCCGTTCAGGTGGTGTTGATTGCGCTGATAGAGTCCAGGTGCGCGGAGGAGGGGCCAGGACTCCTCCCAGCTCCAGGCTCAGACAGGTGAGGGAGGGGCAGGGCACACACATGAGGAAGGAGCAGGCAGGGATCGTGACATTATTACAATTAACATCAGTCCTTGTCATTGGTGGGTCATTTCTAAAAACCTATACCCATGCCACGTTTTTTCAGATTTTAGTTAAGCCCTGATGAAGACCGTGTGAATATGAATAAAGGCACAGAACTATAAGTATAGGTAAGTTACCGGGTTACTATACTCATGCGACTTTTACTTTTCTGGAATGCCTGTGTGGTGATGTGGGGTTGTTTGCGTCGCCTTCCTATCAGCCCCTGACCCCTGACGTCACATGCGATGGAGTCATAGACAGGAGGAATTCAGCCAAAACTATAGACTGCATATATAAAAGGGCATAGTTAACCTCCTAGCCGTTCCAAATAGGAAGTGAGCATGGGCGCGCTTCTGGTTCCATCGACTCTGGCTCCAATTTTGGCCTTAAAATGTTCATATTGACCTGCTCTTTTATTTTTACTTTGGTTGCTATGATGCTCGGCTCCAAATTCACCCCTGTGACTGCTAACCTCGATAAGTTTCATTTGACTGGAGCTGAGCGCTATGGGTGACGTCACACTCACTTAGTCCACTTCTTTATACAGTCTATGGCTAAAACCAGGGCCGGCCCTAGCTTTCAGGGGGCCCTAAGCTGAATTTGTCTCCGGGGCCCCGGCAGCAGATGTCTCTTGGCTCAGCTATTGGTGATTCACATTTGACACATTCTGACTCTGCTCTCATCACCTTGACCATTTGTATTTGTATTTATATGACCAACATCAGACTGAAAACATCCAGAATGTCACAACTACCACAGTCAGAAGAACAGCAGACAAACATATAAGAGGTGTAAAGATTCTTTCAATTCTAGACATTTTTTCTTCGTTTCTGGTGGATTTTAATGTGTCAAGTTGGCGACAGTGGGTTCACATTTACATTATAAAGATCCTTGCACCGGTGTGAACACATAGCTGCCCTCACCTCTGCCCGACTCAAAAACAAATGTAGCAGCAGATGTTTTGCCACTATAGATATAAAACAAATGTAATTATTTTAGAAGGACATTCAGGCTGTTTTAAACACACACCCCTGTGGCCAATAAAACTTAATATATTATATTATTTTGAATATAGTTGTATGGGCTCTTGGGGTCCCTCTGGTGGCCTCGGGGCCCTGAGCTGCTGCTTATTCTGCTCATAGACTGGGCCGGCCCTGGCCAAAACTCACACGATGAGACGCACTATAGTCATTGTAGGGTGTTTCCGAGCATCGGTGAAAGGGCCAGATTAGTCTTACTGTTTAGTCATTTGGCTCAGGGTTAGATTGAGAACACTGGTTTGCTCAAAAAGGCTGTTGTTTTTAGTGTGTGGCTCGACACTGGATTTTCCTCATTTTGTAAACTAACATCTACAGCTCGGGACGCCCCGCTGTAATTATTACCCAATGTGTAAAAGTTGGCTCAGTTAGAATGTTTTTTTTTTTGTTTGTTTTTTTAATCTTTGTACGCTCTTGCCTGTAATAAATTATACATCTTTTTCTAATCATGGTTTCTGTCAACTACATTTGAGTGAAGCTGTGTGTTAATCTACTCAATAATATTTTTTTCCCTGCGGGGTGGAGTTGCTCCAAATAATAATTTATGTTACTAATTGCACATTAAAAACCTTCACTTTTGAAATGATTTAAAGTGAAATACATAGATAGTTGATAGGGCTGTCAAAAGAATCGACAATCAGATATTAATCAACGCTAAAACTAGTATCAAAATTAGATACTAGTTTAAGCAATTATCAATGATGTGGAAAAAAAATAATAATAAAAACTGGATAAAATTTGACTTTTCCTGAACAATTTCATTTGTGTTGAAAATTACAACACTGTCTAAAGAAAATTGCTTTTAAAATTACCATTTGGATATCAAAATTGGTTTAAAGTCTATTATTTAGTATTGAAATGGAGTTAGTTAGTTTGGCCACAACAATAACAGCTGTTTTCACTTCCTTGTAGTCCTATGAAAATACATTTGTGTTACCGTAAAAGCCCTTTTCACTGTCCCCTGCCTGTCTTCTCCGCTCATGGTTAGTCTGTAGGATGTGGAAGTGTCACTAGTCCACTATGGGCCGATTCCTCCTTCACTGCCGCAGTAACTCATGATCCAGGCTGGGGTGGGCTGTCTCTCCTGGTGCGATGTGGTTGGTATGCGCGATCATGTCTGCAGAAAAAAAAAAAAAGTCTAATTAATGGAACAAGTGTAAAATGTGAAAAATACATGAGCAGGGAAGTATAGGGTTTAAAAAATAAGCCATAAATTACACAGAGCTATTATTAATACATGTCTGAGGAGAGAAAGACAGATTTTACTTTTATGGAGGGTAAATTAGACGAAAAGAAGATGGATATGCATGTTGGGACAGTAATCACAGGATCTATAATGATTTGAAGATAGCAAAACTGGAGACAGTGTAACACAGACAGCGCAGTGGCAGAGTGGTTAGCTGTCTTGCCTCACAGTAAGAAGGTCCCGAGTTTGATTTCCAGGGCAGGTGTGGCTTTTCTACACCTGGAATTAGTAGAAAGGTCATCCAGTTCCCCATCAACTTTAAACTTGTAGTTCCAGTTACTTTTTGCATGACTTGATTTTTTTGTTTGATTGTGTAGACATCGCTTGAAACTCATGGATAGTTTGCTCCTCAAGATACTGGCCCTGTTTCAAGAAGCAGGTTTAGGTGAAACTCAGACTTTGTTAACCCTGAAAAGTGGTCAATTCAGAGTTTTCCGTTTCACAGAGAAGGTTAACCTAAAACCTGAGTCAGTGACCATGGTAACTCACTGAAGGAGAGCTCTGATTGCACTGTAATAATGACAATGAGGCTTTAACTTTAAGGGAATTTATTTTCCAATTTACACATTTTATAACACACCTGACTGCTTAATAAATGTACTTAATGTCACGTGTAAAAGTACAGTTGTTGCTACACTACAAATGCTCAAATATATCAGACCTGTGCAAAATGATGATATGAAACTATGGTGTCGACTGTATCTAAACTGGTACAAACACTGGACTTCTAAACTGATATAAGATAAGGCGAATTTTTTATTCTTCCCATAAAGATGTTCATCTTGGGTATCAGGGGCACCATGAATAGAAAAAGAAAAAATACATTATACATCTTCACATAAACCTGGGGTTTTATGGCCTCAAGGTGCAGCTGTTATTTTCCAAATGCCCTGACAACATATACTGGACGAAACCATGAGCTGGCTGAGATCTACTTGTTGTTCAAATGAGTATTTAGTAGTAACAGTAACAAGTATCAATACTACAAAAGTCACATTCAGAAATAACAGCTTCAGAATGATCTTGAGCTGTCTAAAAGTTTAAGACCACTATATACACCCATGGACCACCAATAGTTATAGCTTTTCCCCCAAATGAATCATTAGTAATAGTTAATATGTGAAGGAAGTAACTAATTGCCAGATAAATGCTCTTGTTTAATCTTGCAAATCCTAAAAATGACACCCTCAGCTGTTTTTACACTAAACATCAGCTCTATTCATCCTTATTTGTCCTGCAAATGACTAAATGCAACCAGAGCCAGAGTTAAAGCTATTCTCCTCCACAGAGCACAATACCTACAGTTACAGCAACGTATGGCAAACAACTCAGCCTTTTACACAACAGAGTCTGGCCAAACAGCACATTTACCAAATGCACTGATATCAGAACATAACAAACATAATCACATTACATGACAGCGCTGATACACTTAGAAAACCAGAGGTGAACCGCCAAACAGATATTAAATTAGCTGCACTTATGAAAAGTAGAGAAAGCAGAGGGCTGCGTCCACTATTGTAACTCTGACGTCTTTTTAACGATCTGTAACCTCTGAACACATATGTCACTCCCACTGTTCTCTGTTTGCCCTCCCATCATATAACAGTCACCAGATAATGACATGTATCTATATAATCCACAGCTATCGACATATTTCCTCATATTTCCTCATATGTGGTGAAAACAGTGAGTATTCGCCCGCTGGTCAGCTCTAAACCAATGACATGTCAGCAAAGTCTTTACGGCCGCCTAACGCTGCTTCTAATTGGTCATCTTTACAGTCAATCTCCGTTTTAGTCGATCACTGTGGCCCCATTTCACAAAGCAGGTTGAACTAGCCCTGAGTTTAATTCCTGACACAGAGTTATCCCACTCAGAGACAACCCAGCGTTTCCCGTTTAAGAAAACAGGTTTGGAGCAGAGTTAGACCACTCAGAGTTTGTTCACTCTGAGTTTAACTGAGGAGAGAAGCCACGATCAATGGATCCCAGAAAAGAGGATTCACCATGGCAACAGTAAATCAGAGGAGGCTTTCATCTTAGGCAATGAAAGTCATGTGACTGTGGAGTAATACTTCCACTTTAATCTTTTTATTATTAATTATGTTATCTATTTTCTTGATATCTGAGAAACCAAACCAATTTAAGAAGTTGCCATAGACAGGAAAGTGTGTAGTGTGTATAAAAAATCTGAAAATAACATGTATGAAAGTGGAAAATAACTTCACTTTATAAAGTTAAACATGCGTAATCAAACTTACCTATACCTACAGTTCTGTGGAAAGTGTCCAATCAGAGCTGCCCTTCAGGAGCAGACTCTGGTTAAACTCACGGTTAGAGGAATAAAACCGCTCTGGACCAGGTTAGGTTTAAAGAGTGAGTTACCATGGCGACTGACTCAGGGTTTAGGTTAACTCTAAGTTGACTGTTTTTCAGAGTTAGCAAAATCTAAGTTTGGTCTAAACCTGCGTCTTGAAACAGGGCCCGTCTCTAATCTCTCGTCTCGGTCTGGTTTACTTCCCATAACAAAGGAAAAACTCGGCTCTCTGATCTCATTCAGTCGAGCTGCAGAGTCTCATCCGTCACCTGCTGAGACTCAGTAAAATAACGAGCCGACGGCGTTACAGCAGAGGGAAGAGTCATTAGTTAGATTACTCGTTACTCATAAAAATAACACCATTACTAATACCATTATAGTTCACCTACCGACAGTTACAGAGATATATGGTCATGCAATAGTATAAAAGAAAGTACTACGACTTCATGTTAAAAAGACTACTGTATTGTCTAAATTTTGAGTATCAAGTTTATCCTTCAAAATTAGGTTTGAAAGTGTATTATTGTTACAACACGACTGCTTTATCCTCCACTCGGACCTAAATCAGAACTTTTAACTCTAATATTCGCACCATTGTTCTGTGCCCCATCACAACACTGAAGTGCAGTACAGCCTTCTATGAAAATGTTGCAAATACATGAAAAAAATGACAAGCAACAATGATGCAACTTTCAGGCTGAATTGGCAACGAGCGTCACAAATTCAACAGAAACGGACAGAGAGATTATGTCGGCTATAACATACACTACATGCTCATAATCCATCCATAAGAAATGACATCTCCTCTGCCCCATATCAGGCATGAACTTTGATAATGACAAAGGTTCAACGTTAGCTATATTTCTAAGTTTCATTAAAAGCACGTTGAGTAAAAATAGCCTCAAAGTAAGAAATTTTGAATGTTAAATAGACCTAATTTGACTCTTAAATCAGTACTTTGTGCTAAAATAAGCTCCACAGCCCTGCCTTTGTGGGTGATGGGGGAAAACCCTAGACATCCCCAAATAGCCAATTATGTCATGTCTTGGCAGAACGTAGCATTGTGTAATTATAGTGACTGTTTACTCCTACCAGCTCACTACTTACTTAATAATAATAATTATAAAAAAAAAAAATAAAATACATAAAACACAAATTTTGTACAGGGTCAAGGCCCAAAAGTCACCGACAGTTGAAAAAAATGCATAACTCTTTTGTTTCTCAATATTTGTCTTTTATTTTTTCGGAGCATTGAGAAGGACCCTTCTGACATTAATATGAGCAAATATTGCACCGAAGAACAAACCCTCATTGTACAGTGGTACTTTGAGTCACATGGGTCAAATTCAGAAACCCAGCAGTGTTACCGTCGACATTTTAATACCAGAGATGCCCCAAGTGTAAATGCCATTAAAGGAATAATAAGTGGTTTTCAAAGACAGGGGGCAGTATGTGATCTCCACAGACCTGACTAGTCCTGATTTCTTCCTGTGGGGCTATCTTAAAGAAAAGGTGTTTGTGAATAAACCTCAGACAATAAACGACTTAAAACGTAATATTGAGGATCAAATAAGAGCCATAAGCCCAGAAATGTTTTCAAATGTTATGCAAAGTGTGTTGGATCGGGCTATTCAGTGTGAAACTGAAAATGGTGGACACTTAAAAAACATATATTTTTTTAAATTACGTCATTTTTACTTCCTCTAGTTTAAACAGTGATAAGTTCAAGTGTAAGTGAACAATTATAACTGTATATATTGCCAAAAATCTCAGAAGGTTCAGTTTATCTACTGCTAAAATCTGGTGAGTATAACTTAAGAATTATAGGAGCTACTGAAGATTTAAAAGTGTCAGTGACTTTTGGGCCACCCTGAGCCGCTAAACGTCCCGCTCTAGTTACTACAACTACTCTCATTTGACATGCATTAGAAGAGCGTTCCATTCACAAACTCTGGAAAGGTTTATATTGTTTTGTTGGGTTTAAGATGTTGGTAACTGAATGATTCAATGTGTTTTGAGATACATCCTTCCTGCTACTTTTTTCCATTGACATTTTATTCACCACCAGATAATTTAACTTGGAAACTTTTTGACAAATTGGTTACCCTTATATAGCCAATCTATTTTGCTCTGAAGATTTATACACTCTAACTAACAACAATTCCAAGAAAGCCTCCACACATTGCCGAAGAAACAGCTCTTTGTCTGCGTCGCCGTCTCTCCCAGGGCCCCTGAAGGCAGCATCCTGTTTGGGATTCAGACAGGGCCGCGCTTTGTGTTGTGCTGTGGAGACATCATTCCTTAAGCATGACACTGCACTCTGGCGCTGACTAATGAAGACTTCTAATTAGATCAATGTCTCCTGCGGTCGCACAAAAACACACACAGAGACAGAGACGCACACACGGCTACGGCACAGCTACGCTACAATCAATGCCGTGATTATAACAAGCGCTCGGATCGGGGTCAAGAGTGTAAGGACGGGCAAAGTCAGCCATTAGAAGTACTGGAAATGCATGCACAAACACTACTGGAGGGGATGATGCCATAAAAGCTGTAAGATGTTAAGCTTGCGCAGGGGTAATAACAGAAGCAGCTAACTTTGAACACGCAGCATATTCTAATACAACTTGAGACCCAGACCTGATTTTGAACCACGGGTGAAGAGCGTATTGCAGAACGATCTGTTAACCCACCCACTTAGTCTTATCTCTCACTTTGTTGTTGAACTACGACAGAGAAGCTGTTGCTCTGTCTCTCGTTTAGATTATATTCTACAAAAAAAGCCTTTTACAGGACAGTGATATCAACTATATTCATATTTTACTCACAAATAGCTGCCTTTACAATAAGATGTGTGGAGTAAAAGATGTTTTCCTCTAAAACTGTTCATAAAGTAAATGGTAAAGTTTAAAGATCCTATATTACACCAAACTGACTATTGTTGAGCTTAAACCATGTTATAATTCCTGGAGTTCGTGCTTCATTCACACACGTTTGTCATCCTTTATGATAAGTCTTTCTACATCTCCCAAGCTCAAAATGCTCTGTTCCACTTTGTGATGTCATGTTTTCAAGTTAACAGCTATATTTTGCTTTTTATCCAGTAAAAATGGGCAATTCCAGGACTGAAATCATCCAAATGATTCTAGTGAAGGTGAGTTTAAAAACACAGTGGAGCGCTTCCTGTATTACCTTATGACATCACAAAGTGGAACAGAGTGTGTGTTAAACATGTGTGAATGAAAGAAAATGCAACTCCAGGTTTTTTGTGAAGAGGAAACAACATTTTAACACAGATCAGAAAACGGCGTGATAAATAAAACCACAGCCTATAGTGAGGGTCTGTAGCTGTGGTCCCCAACCACCGGCCCTTACGCATTTACTACCGGGCAGCACAAAAACAGTAAATAATTTATCAGCGTCCGCATCTTCTCCAACGTAACTTTGGCCCGTCCCTCCCGACACGCTAATAAGCTCGTCTGTAGATATATAATGAAAATCCTGATAGGAAATCACCACAGAAATCCATTTGATATAACAGCGAGTTTATTACATCTGTGCTGATCTGCTCTTGTCTCCACGATGACCATCACGTCTAACACATCAGACACTTCGCCCAAAAGTAGAGCCACAAGCTCGTGAAAATGAGACACAAACAAAAGTCTTTGGAGAGGTTTTTTGCAAAGGGGAAAAGGCCAAACTGAGGAGCTAGAAGAGGAGCCATGACCTCCAAGAAAAAGAAGGATCAATTTAACAGACAACACCAGGAGTCCTACTTAAAATATGAGTTTGTCTCTACAGGTGACACTCACGCGGCAAGTCCGCTCTGCGATATATAAGCACGGAAAAGTGAAGGAGGCAATGGAGCCTTCAAAACTGCTTCAGCACATGGAGACTAAGCACCTGGATTAAAAGATGAGCCTTTAGAGTCTTTTGAAAGAAAAAAACGCGAACAAACGCAGGGCTCCCACAGAGGTTTGGCGAGTTGTATTTTTTATGCCCTTAACTTATTTTTACCATATTTATCTGCCACATGTGGATGGCCGGTCTGTGAAAATAAAACCTACATTATTCTGGTCCATGGTGCAAAAAAGGTTGGTCTCCTGTGACAATAGAGCATGACCTAAAAAACTAGAATAGAGGGCAGTAGTAGTAGTAGCAGTAGTAGTAGTAGCAGTAGAAGTAATAGTAATTATATCGAACAGTTCCAAATTCTTTAAAAACTGCTTTTGACACGCATTCAAATGTGTTTATTTGCAACAAAGAACTTCAATTGCATTACTGTTGTTTTTCTAGTGTAGGGATTTTATTATAAATTGGATTATAACTTTACACTTTAGGCATTAACTAATTACATAGGAAGTACAACATCGTTTATACCATTCAGTCGTTCTGTTACCTTTTCAAATAAATGTGTCCAAGGTCCAGGTCATGTCATTTGTGGATCAATAAAGTTTGTCTAACAAGTACAAATACAAGTAACTTCCCAAACAAAAGCACTGTATGTGAAAAGAACTTGGATTTTTAACACCAATGTATCTCTACAAATAGTGTGGTCACGATAGAAAAAATTCAGACTCGATTTTGACACTAAGGAAAAGGCTTTGTACTCGGTAACAAACAAAAATCACAAAATTTTAGCACAAAATAATAGTGCTTTCTTCAAGTTACCATATGTTTCTGGTGTTGCTAAAGTTCAAGATTACTTACTGTTACATGTTTATGGGATTTTTTCCTTCTAGATAGAGTTGAGTTGAGTATCAGTGGTTCTAGTATCGATTGGCTTCTGATTTTCAACACTTTTTGTTTCGATACTAACCCCATCTCCAAAGTGTGCCTGAACAAAACTGACAAGCGCCATAGAACTTCAAAGATTAATGACGACAATCTATTAATCTCCCGTACTCATCCCATATGTGCTCCCAGTGAAGACTCTGGAGCAGCAGTAGCAGAATGAACGTTTTTACCGCCCCATAATGCTCTTGTTTAATCTTGTAAAAGTAAATTAGCTGTCGTGAAGCATTTGTAACGAGGTGGTAAAATCAATTACTGACACGGGGCTTCATTTTTGAGATTCAATTTGGACAGAGGCAGAATGAGCACACGTGTTTGTGCTTATGTCGTGTTCATATCTCCTAGCGCTGACTGTGGAGTGACAATCCAATTAGTGACCAGTGAATCGTGAGAGGTTTTCGGTCCGGTATTTCGTCCAAATAAAAAAATAAATCTTTCTTTGAGCCAAGACAACAGCTTTCTTATATGAACCTGATGAACGCCAACAGAGATTCAACGGGGGGGGGGAAAAAACGATGTTGCACGAGTTAACAGATGTTTACATGCTAACAAGACAGGCTTTTCTGAAAATAGGAGCAGCTAATGAAAATCTTGGGAAAAAATAATGATCTCCTGAAACACGGCAGCAAATATAGACGGTGTTAAAGCGGAAGTGCAAACTGTTTCGTGGAGCATTCTTGTAGACCTCAGTGGATTCTTAAATTGGCTTGAACGGCATGAAGGTTGAAGGTGACATTATTATTATTTTTTTTACACTTGAATGAAAGCATGTAGAGATGTTAGCATGGCTTGAGGCATGCTAACATCTCCACATGACGACTCTGAATGAAAATGTCAAAATATCAAACTGTTTCGCTACTTGAAGTGAGTACACTTTCACAAGCAGAAACTTTTTCATTAAAATTTACTTCTTAGAGAGGTTTTCAGACACTATATTTTTACCTCTACATTATATTTGACAAAAGCTGGAGAATATAAAGAGTTTATGTTGTTTTCATGGGCTTTTTCTATCCTTCACCAAATATTGTGTTGTCCTTCCAATTAACTTAAGACCCAGTGCTCATAGTAGCAAAATTCTCACTTGGCTCCTCTACGAACCTCTGGAAACAGGTGAATACTTTTTTCCAACTAGACCAGAACTAATCTCAGGCTCAACCTGGAACTGGAATAACCTGGTCATTCAGTATATTCAGGTAGTCACTGACCTCATTCTTTGAGCACAGACTGTTGCTGAACCTGGACCTGACCAACTGGAGGAGGCTTGGACCTATTTGCTTAGTTAATCCAGGTGGCGACTTTTTTTTTGGCCAGGCAGTGTGTATAGCCCAAAGTCTAGACTAAATCATGCTTAAACAGGGTGAACCCAACTTAAAAGCAAGACTTAATGATCTAATGTAATGGACCTACATTTAGAGACGGAACCAGACTAACTTGTAACCTTTTTTCTACTGATGCGATTCGCTTGGGACCGCCTTGGAGCGGGTCTGTTTGCCGCAGCTCCCTCCAGCCGAGTTTTGTTAAATGCCCCGAGTACGGCTGTACGGCTCTGGGTTCAGAGGCAAGATTCTACTCAGTGAGACACTGACGTCACCCAAACTTAACTCATGATTGCTTAATAAATACAATCTATACTATACCTGAATTATAGTATTAATGTTATGGTCGATCTCAGTGACTCACTAAATGTTACTAAATGATGTTTAGTATTTCCAAGTTTGTGAGACGAGGTTAAAGCTAATGTAAACACAACACTTCTTCCAGTTTATCATCAGATTTTTCTCCATTGATTTCACTTCTCTGTACATCTATGCAATATTTTGAGTGTCTGATTATGTAATGAACTGTGCTTGGCTCATGTTAGATGCATTATGCACTGGGAATATAACATGTTCGATCTTTATACATGAGTGCTACACATCCATAAACAGGAAAAAACAGTTACATTTGTGCTAGATTTGTTTTGAGGAGCATGTCTGCTCAACATTTAAGTTGCCATAAGAAATGCTTATTTTATGTTTATATGTGCTTTTGCTGTCTTTTTTCATGTGTTTTTGTTGTTTTAGCCAGGCCTGGAGTCTTACTGTATCAGCTCCAGACCTCGGTGGGAGCTGGTATCCTCCAGGGTCTGCGTTGGACGCCTCAATCGGGCCGCCACAGTTCACTTTAAACAGTGGAGAAACTTGTGGCCCGTAACAATCTGCTCCAACGCAAACCACTGAAAATGAGGCTTAAGAGCAAATCAATGGCATCTTTGACCCATTCTATAGAATCGTCTTGTCGGCCTGTCCATCGACTCAGATTTGTGTGCTAGCTGACTATGTTAATGATTAGCAGAGGCCAGTAATAGAGCTTTTTGGTCTCGTTAGACGTCATTGTTTCTGGAATAATGTCCAAATATACCTGTGATCAAAATAAACTACTGCTACTAGAAAAACATTAGGCGAACAAGGTTTAGCATTTAAATGATTGTGAGCAGTGTTCCTTGACCCTTTACCTGCATCATAAACACATTCTTTTCTTGAGAGGATTTTTCTCAGCTGGAATAAAATTTGAGGATTTAAAATTGGACAAAAATCCATTATAAACATGACTCCAAAAATGAAAATATGTCACACATTTATCATTATTCTCACAGTTCTAAAAAACAACATATTGTGTGCGCCAACAGATGTTTGGTTGCCAGTTGCCAGAGTGTTTTTGGGGAAAATATGTGACAAAATTCAAGAGAAAAATGACGAGTACGACAAAAATCTCTCAGCACCAGGCCTGTAAATAGCAAAGGTGATAGCAAACAAGTAAAACCCGTATCCATGTGTGACAGCTGACTCCATGACACTTAAAAAGAACCTCGTGTAAAAATGTTCTCTGATTGGTCCTTGAGCCTTTTTATAAAATCGCTGAGTTTAAGATGTCATCAGAACATTCTATAGGCTAATAACCTTTATTTCTGATGGTCATTAATACAAATAAGCAGGTTCAACACTAAAATAAATGATCTGTTTCAACATTTATAAATCTACATTTTGGATATTTCATGGCAAAACGTAACATTACATTTGAGAAAACTCTGAAAACTACCAATATGTTACATTCACATTCTTCAGTATCTGTATTTTAACCCTGAGCTGGAGGACAGGCCAGAATTCTGTGGTGGAATTTGCCGTTTAACTGTCAGATTGCAGATTTGTTGAGCTGGTTTATGGTTAATATCTTATTGTGCCATTATTCAGCTCCAAAGACGTGACCGTTGTCTGTTTAAAGGACTTTAAATCATAAGAATAACACGACAAGTTTGTGGAGCCAATCCCAAACAAATAATGATAAGGTTCAACATTTGTGGATCATAAGTTTGTATATTCTTTTCAAAAACAGTAAATCTCCCACAAAGTTATACAGGCACCTGCCCTTTATCTGAATTATGACACGATCAAACTCTGGAGCGTGACTGCAGCTTATTGAATGGCCTGTCATGTTCAAACATATAACCAGCAGGAAAATCAAAAGTGACATTGTACTTTCTTGGTCAATGTTCTAAAAGCAGGTCTTGTTTCTGCCGTGGGGGGTGCTACTTGCAGAGTGGCCTGTGCTTGACAGCCAGTCATTAGCTGTAATTGGACTCTGTTCCATGGCCAGGCCTCTTATAGCCCTCTGTACAGTCACACGACACGAGCACAAAGGGCCGTGATTGCATTATGGTTTATATATATTGCATAGTTATTTTCCCTTGATCAACATGATTTCTAACTGAGCATTATTCCTGTAATTTAGCATCATGTTCTAGTATTCATAGAGATACATAGGTTTAATGCCGTACTGTGGAACATTCCAAGCAAAGCATTAACATCTCCGTGGTGGCAGATTGACTAGAAAATTTGCCTAGTTCACCTTTAAGAAAAACAAACTAAAGTTGCACCTTATAACTCTTAGATCATAGTATACATTTAATATATATTTTTTTTTGACAGAAGGTTCATTAGTAAAGTGATAGTATGTATAACCTTCTGGAGGTAGAAAGTTAATTGCATGGAAATAGAAAGTTAAAAATCGTACTTTGGAACATTCTCCACGGAGATAGATTCGTTTTAAGCTATACTGTGGAACATTATAGACAAAGGAACAACATTTCCCTGGAAACAAGCAGAAGGAAGCTCTCCTCTATGCAAAAATAAAAGTCAGGTTTGTGCAGATGTAAGAACACTCACGGTAAAGATGCATGCTTTTCTGTTTTTTCAGAATAAAAGCATCCATTATGAAAAAACAGGATTTTTACTTTAACATATTGTTTCTTTAAAAAGTTACATAATCATAGCTTCACGTCTTTTGGGGCAAGAGTCACTGCCTTTTAGAAGTTTAGCTCGAATCTGTTTTCATTAATTACCGCATTTAATATCCCTCTTGTAGAATTAATCACGAAATAAGCCAACACATCCTCGCAAATGAACCCGACATGTAAAACTGTATACGTTTGGGGTGATATTGGCACCATTTACAATAACAGCAATTTGCAATGTTGGAGGGAAGCCATCTGTTTCAACGCAACTTGCTTAAGATCACCCTTCCAAGACAAACCAGCCGTAATTGGTCCCAGGGGAGGCCATCACGAGGGCTTGTTTACCGCTCAGTGTCATAAAACCATAAGAGCTGACGAGCAGTGGGGACCGTCGCTGGGATCAGGGGCCCGAGTGGTACCCGAGTGTGGGAGCGAGCGCAGGGGGAATGTAGAGGCGTCATGTGTTTGTTGTAAAGTGGCGTGTTTGATTTGATTATTCACACACAAGTGGAGGTTATTATTAGAAAAGTGACACAGATCTCTGGTGACGTGCATCAGGGGAAGTGTAATGTTCAGATGTGTTGTCACAACCAGTAGTTGACGAAATATAGAAAAAAAAACAAAAAAAAAACGGGGGTACGGTAGGTGCTGCTTGTCTCCATGGAGAAGTTATTCTTTTCTCTGTATTGTGCCGCTGTAGGGCAATAAACATATCTACCGCCGTGGAAAGTGACACATAAGGCCAAGTTACTGGTCAGATCTGTGCAGAGGCGAGTCTGCTAACAGTAAGAATGCATGTTTTGGCAATGGGAATGGAATAAATGCATCGTGATTCAGTCAGCTGCTAGCTCTGTCCCACCTAGTCAACAACTCTCCACCAGCAGCATTTTACAACTATAACGAGTGGAACAGTGAGTTATAGCTACTATCTTCAAGTCAACGTGCATCTGAGGAACAGTTTTTAGGGAGATTTCTGTGTCTTCTCCTCAGCCGAACCCTTTTTGCGAAGCATTTACCAGATGAAAAGAAGAGGATTTGTATTAAGCTGGAAGCAGCGCATCTGAATGGCTGTGATTTTGATTCACACTGGTTAGAGGCTACTGGCTAGTCATTTCTTTTGCCTAAACCTCTGCACCTTGCGGACTCAATTGGACCGTGACTTGGACCAGTTTCATCTGTTTGTATTGGACTAAATTATAAACTTGACACAGCCAACAGGACGGTGAATAGATGATGCACCCTGCCTCAGCCTGTCGGAGAAACAAGGTAAGATGTTTGTTTTCATTAGCTTTGAGCATATTTGAGGACAGAGTCTCACAGTTAAATAGTGTGTAAAATGAGCTTGTGGTTGTGACGTAGGCTGCTCTGGTGTTTGGTGTGTTTGGGTGGCACTGCGCTGATGCCATGTGTTCGTATTGTGAATGTTGCTTCTTTTTGCTGTACTTATAGCAGCCTCATGAGTTAGTTTGTGGTGCTTGTGCTGGTTGTGAGCGGTGGATCAGGTTGTGCCGCTGCATAAACATTGCATTTGGCTGTGTGTTGTGTTCTTATTGTGATAACCAAACATCGTGCAAGCGCAGGGCAGGTGCCTGAGTGACTAGTTATTTGGATTTATTCAACATGTAGTTCAGCCATTACAAAATGACAGCCTGGTGTCTTGTCTTATGCAGGTATTACAGCCTGTGGGCTGTTATACTTATATATATATATACATACATACACAGTTCCAACTGCTCCCATCACAACGGAGGTTTAAAAAGCCTCTCTGTAAAACCAAGTGCTACAAAAGCACCTTTGTTCCAGCAGCCATAAGTGCCCTAAACAAGTGATGTTATTTTATGCCCCTTTGCCCACGTGCTGTACTTGTACTCTTGTTTAATGCATTTTTTCTAAGGAGTTTTAGTTTGATTTGTCTGCACTGAGTGGACTATGCACTGTAGTCACTTTTCCAAATGAAGATGTGCATATGTGTGAATGAATGAGCTGACTCACTACCAAACTAAATGTACCTGTTGGTACCAATAAAGTAAACCTGAGCTTTGATATGTAGCCTATAATATAATATATAAGTATATAGGTCTGCCCATGTAGATGTGTCTATATACAATATTAGTATAATGTAGTATATGGGCACACCTCTCAGAAATATACCACCAGCCGCCAAGTGTCTTAGTCTTTATCATGTGTATTAATCATAGTAACTGTAACTGTTTGAGAACTTTTGTACAATCAAATTCTTTTAAATTACACCCAACTGTGTAGATTTCAATGTTCCTTCCTTCTAATTAGCTTAAAACTTGCTCCAAAGTTATATGATCTTTGTTCCATTTTTCTGATATTTTAACTGACTTTCATATTTCAGTCTTCAGTGTATCAAAAGCAACTGCAAAAATCTAAAATTGTAAGTTTGTACATGTATTCACATTCAATTTTGGTATCAGGGCACATATTATGCATTATTTGTATTCTTATGGGCCTTGAGTAATGTTGCTTTGAGTACTTTTGCTCTGACATATGTTTCAGAACGTAAAACAATGATCATGTATAGCTCCACATCATCTACTTGATACCAGACATGCTCAGATATAAACATGCAGCTGAATGAATGTTAAAGCTGGTTAAAAGTTCAGAAAGGTCAATTTTGCATAACATGTTTCCTTTAAACCTTTATACTCGTCCATTATTTACACTTACAGATAATATTCATGTATTGCTGCTGTTGACTAGATCAGTATTCATTTTGCGTGCCATTTTACTTATGAAATAGTACTCATACTCATCCCTTTAAATAAACATAGCACGTTCTTTTGAGGTAAACCCACACCATATTTTGTTGCTATCGCCTCGGGTCAGAACGCTAAGCAAAGCAGAATTTAAAAAGCCGTTTTCATCGACACCACACGCCAACGATCTGAAATATCGATGTTTCTCTGTGACATTTTATTAATATTCTCTAAATGGCCATTCTTTTACATTTTTCAAAATCATATTTATTTCAGCAGCGCAGCACGAGCGGAGAGCCAGGAGCCATCTTAAATGATGCAGGAAATTTACAGATTTGTGCTCTGTGACAAATACCTGCGGGCTTCGTTTCAAATTGATTGTATTCTACTAAAATGACTTTCAGCCCCTTTGCCTCCCTCGAAATCCCTTGAAAGGATTCTTAAAGCTACACAGCCCTATTGTTTTTTATTTACGTGTCTTGACATATGACTTATTTCAGATATGCTTGTTTTGATTCCAACAAAGTTTTTCCTTAAACAGGCATGGTATAACCAGTATTGCGCAATTGCTACTTAATGAAGTTAACATGGTCGTCCTGGGGTAGATCAGTGCTTGAAATGTTACTTTTATCTTGGGTTCAACAACTTGAATTTAGGATTAGGATCATTTTGCCACTTTAGTGTCATTTTACAAATTTGAAGAAAACTGAATTAATAATAAATGATCTTGTATTAGTGGGTTTCATATGATATCACAGCATTCTACAGGTCAATACGATTTAATACAGATGAGGACAGCTAAAAATGAATATTATTAACTTAGCTTAACTTAAATGATCAAGTCCACATTTTTTTGGGTTATTATATAGATTCTTCTTCAAATAATTGCTGAACATACCATGTAATCAATAAGGCAAGGGTGTCCAATCTATAGCCTGGGGGCCATAGTTATTACTGGCCCTGAGGTCTCTTGCTGAACTGGCCCAACTGATCATAAGCAGTGAATGAATGTGTTTCAAGCCTTATTAATGTACAGTGGTTCTGTCAAAGCTGCACTGCAGTGATCACCGGTCTATGGCCCTCCACTTTCAATATGTTTTGAGATGTGGCCCTTGATTAAAAAAAAAAGTTTGGGCACCTCTGTAATAGGAGAATCTGGGTCGTGCCCCCCAACTGGGAGAATGACATCTTAATCTTAATCTATAATCTGAAACCCTATTAATTTTACCTGCACCGTCTATCTCCATTAAATATTAGGTGTTTTAGAAAATGCTATTGTTGCTCCTACATGTACTAGTACAACTTCTACTACCTTAAGAACAGCATAAAGAACACTCTCACAACTGGACCTACTGGGATAGTATACAGTTCCCTAAACTACAGCTAGTTGCATTACCAAATTGTGCCGGGGTAAAAACTAGTTTACACATTGTTATTTGGATAAAAGTTGATTCTTGTCACAAATTCCACTATTACTTCTACTACTACTACATTTTGCCACATTTCGCACTTGGTAATCAACAATCAAACACTATGTAATCCTATTATTAATTCTCCACATGTACATTTCCAATTGTCTAGCCTCTTGCCACAGAAGCACTCTTGAGCTAAACACCGTCTGGCACCACACCCACCTGTTTGTCCACTTGATCCATCTCCGCGGCCTCAAGTCCCCGAACTCTGTCCAAACCGATCATCTCCGCCAGGCAAGAAAACACAATCTGCTTAGCTAAATACCCCTGCTATACTGGAGTGTCATTCTCCCCAGCACAATGGCCCAGACTGGAGATACGTGTGCTCTTTACAATGCATAATCCCCCTACGCGCTGACGACCTCCCCTTTCTCCGGCTCCAAGGCCCTCAAACTTGCAGGGACGAGCAAACAAGGGGCTGTATTGTCTCCGTAGAAACACTCCGAGCCTTCATCGCCATGCAAATACTAAGAGTCCAGACTTACAAATGGATTTCTATCTTCTTTCCAATTTCGAACAATCTGTTGTTTATCAGGGGAGTTGGTTGCGTAGTAAAGTCGTGGTTGGGTTATCCGTCCACTGCTGAGCCACTTTGTGTAAAATAGATACGAGGGTAGCAAGCTGTTTTTTTTTTGAGTTGACGTATTTGTTAAGGCCTTAAGTTGCTGTGTTGGTTGTTGTCAGTTGTAGAATATAATATAATATGACAATCGTCTAAGGGTCTCAGGAGTCAGTATTTCTTTATGAAGTTGCCATTTTCAAAAGAGGTTGTCACAAAAGTAAAAGTGGCATTTTTAATAATCTCATACTCCATTATTTAAAGAGGGGGTACTTTATTTCTATGGAGTATTAACTGCTAATACATAACATATTTAGATCACCATTTTACCTTTACTATATTTGCTTAAAACAACATATTTTATAAGTTTCACTTTTCTTTTGATGCTCAAAGTCTCCCCTTCAGTCAATGTAACTACTGCACTACAAGCTGAGTCGAAAGGCAAAGCTCTCGATTTACTGGTTAATCTACGTTCCTACCCTCACCTATGTTCATGAGCTTTGGGTAATGACCGAAAGGACAAGATCAGATACAAGCGGCTGAACTGAGTTTCCTCCGCAGGGTGGCTAGGCGCTCCCTTAGAGATAGGGTGAGGAGCTCGGTCACACGGGAGGAGCTTGGAGTAGAGCCGCTGCTCTTATACGCTGAGAGGAGCAGCTGAGGTGGCTCGGGCATCTGTTCAGGATGCCTCCTGGACACCTCTCTGGGGAGATGTTCCAGGCATGTCCCGCTGGGAGGAGGCCCCAGGGAAGACCCAGGACACACTGGAGGAACTATGTCTCTCAGCTGGCCTGGGAACGGCTTGGGGTCCTACCAGAGGAGCTGGAGAACGTGTCTGGGGTGGGGGAAGTCTGAGAGTCCCTGCTCAGACTGCTGCCCCCCTGACCCAGTTCCATATAAGCAGAAGAAAATGGATGGATGGAACGACTGCACATCGCAACAGATTTGTCAAGTTGCATCTTACAGCTAACTGTAAGTAGGGTTCGAATAGTGCATACGCAAACATACATGGATGACGTCTAAAACCTCTTCAGGCATGTTTCTGATGAGAAAACAGCGTTATAAAATTGGAGAAAGTAAAAAAAAAATTATCAATTTTGCATAGTCTTGCATCCTCTTGTATCCAGTTCTTTATCCAATTGGAATTTTCCATAGCTCGATCTCAGGCAAAGACAGTTGATTGTGATGTCCATTTCAGTTTGGAATCCAGCAAATTCAAATGTGTAACATTAAAATATATTTATAATTAATGTGTAGAATACATAAATGTGTCTTAAATCACGTTCTAACCCATGATTTTCAGGAGTGCCTAGTTGAAAAATCTCTCAGTGAAAGTTTTGAACTGATGGTTAACTGGAGCCACCAGAGCAAACCCAATCAGAGATAAAAAGCTTGTGTAAATTCCACACAGATTGGCTTGACTCTACTCCAGATCTAACCCAGGACCTTCTTGCTGTGAGACAATGAGTGCTAATCCTTAGTTAAAAAACTTATTAGCTGCTTGTCACAAACATCATTTTGACACGGCCACCTTCAAAAACTAATTACACCGCTAATGTTAATAGATGCAGCTATTCCAAGAATAGCTGGGGCGAGTTTGCACTGTGTCCGTAAATGTCTCGCAGCCACTCCTCCTTTTGTCCGCCTTAGATTGGGTTATTTCCACAGTAGAGATTAGCTGTGCACCCAAACTCCACGACTCCCATTCTGATTCCATATCAAACGGAGAAATGTCAGGACCTGCTCTGTGACATTTAAAGCCCCATTGTGGACCTTGTCTAATTGAGACTCCCTCATTATAATGATGGAGTGTGGACCGTGGAGCGACCACTGTGAAAGAACATGGCGGATGAAAGCGGCTCCAGTACACATTATTTACACCGGTGAATGCAAAAGTGAAGCTGGACATCTCTCCATCTCTGTGGCATTTGGGTCCTGGCACATAATGGCCTGACAGTAATAGTTGGCATATTTGCAGTGAGATAAAGGTGTGTCTGGGTACAAGAGCTTTCCAAGTAAAGTTAGATCATGGTATGTAACTGTTCTTTGGGCTCGTATACAGAATCAGTGAGGTGCACAATGAAGGTAGACGCATTATGTCTGAGTCTATTGTAAATGCGTTTTTAAGTAACCGCTATTTTAGATACGATATTCAACGTTTGCCAGTCGCATACCGGTGATCTATTAGGCAATATGACTGAAAGTAATTAAATATATTTAGTTGTTTGTTCATAGTGTCATAGTGGAGTTTAGTGCCTACCCACTTCATTCCAGAAGTCAATTTTCCAATTATTTTTGCCATAGACTTGAGCGTCTTGCCCTGTAGCGATGATTTGCACATGGACGATTGCCGAAAAAGATAACTTCTTGTTGGAGGGCAATAACTTGACCCATGTAATATCCAAAAGAGACATCTACAAATGATAATCTGTATATTAAATTACAAACTAGATACTCATTTGAGCAAGTATCAACACTGAAAAAGTCACATTCACAGGACAGAAATGAAGCTCGCCTGAATAGCTTTAAGATGAGCACATAGACTAATATACGCCCATGGATCACTATGAAACATGAGACGATGGAGGAATTACACAGATGGTAATATTATCAAAATGCAACACAAAGAATATGGTCAAACGTTTTAGAAAATACAACAGAAAGTGTACTTCAAACAAGTAATTTAGACTATGATAAATCAGGCAATAAACAACCGAGAAATAAATGTCTTATTTAATGTCAGTGAAAATCTCTTCCATTTTGGGGATTCAGTAAGGGAAACAGGCCGGGAAAATAAACTCAGGAACAGGTAACTCAAACAGGGATTAATGCAGATTCTGAATTGCAGGAATGCAAACAACAGAGTATTTCAGATGAGCTCGAGTGTTGCTCTTGACTAGCCAACAGTCTAGCAAGGACTGACGGAACTGAAGCAGCATATATACAGTAACTATAAACTACCTTGGGCTGATTAACAAAACGAGAGGCAGCTCCAGGGAAAACAGGGAGATAACAAAAGAAGGGCTGGAACAGGCTGGAAAACGGAGCTGGATTGACAAATATATAAGAAATTACTATGATTTAATGTTGAAAATGACATTCTATTGTCTAAAGAAATAGTGTGTTTTATTATCAACTTGGTATCACAATCAGTATCCTTAGTCTTGCAATTGCGTCAAATTTTAGTAAAAAATGTTAAAGGCTATGTGCATCTACACAAACAAACATAGATTAAAATATAAAATATGCACTTAAGAGTCAATTCATGTGCGCGGAAGCAAACATTAAACAAGGATAAACCTGCATTGCTTCCTGGGTGTCCTTATTTAAGTTGTCCTAATTAAAAGTAGTCGCTTTTCCTCTGCGTTCCGATCATTATGCCGGTTGCTAATTAGGCCTAACAACAGCGCATCTCGCTCCGATTGCTGGTATAACTCCGGAGAGATGGACCTGTGAAGTGTCCAAGCCTCATCATGTTCCAGTCAGATGTGCCCTCGCTGGCTTACCCTCGCGATCGTGCCTTGGCTGTGGTAATTGGAGCTAGAAGAAAAGCATCATTGGCATTCCACTCGCTGCGTTGATGAGGATGTCGTATTAAAAATGCATGGCCCTGATATGTTCTTTTGGCCTCTGTCGCTGGCCATGGGAACACTTGTGACAAACAAGGACAGGGCTGGAGGTGAAGATCAGATGGACAAGTGAACACCCCTGTCTCGTCCCCCCCATCGGACAACTGGACAACACATCTGTCATCCGGCCAGGCGCATACAAAGTAGGTCATGGGACAAAAAAGAAAGTCAAAGAGTTAAGGGAAAAGATGCAGCTGTCAGATGTTTAAAATAATATATATGTAGGCCTATATTTCTTATATTTTAACCACAGTATCAAGATATCAAGAAGTAATCCTCTGAAAGGGAATTAAAAAAAGTAAAAGTAAAAGTCTTTTTAACACATTTCCAGGCAAACTAACAGAAGTATGGCTGCCAATTTGTGCCGCTATTTTTTTAAACCACTACCCCTCACTCTCACACACTGCCTTCATACATAAGTTGAGGGGGAAATGTTTTGCTGAAGGACACAACAACAGTATGCATGTACATCCTGCAGTATAACCCACCTGCAGCTGGGCTCTAACAATAGATATTGTAAAGATATTTTGTTTTTGTCACAGTTGACCCCTTTTGTTGTTTTTGTAACAGTTTAAATGCTGTTAATGGAACTGCTTTTGTATTTGACCCTTGGTTGCTATGCCGATAAGCCAATATGCCGGTATTATTCTTGAGTTACTGGTCTGTTTTGGGAGACTGGCTCTAGCGAGTTGAGATTGCTGTTGTTTTTGCTCTTGTTTTGTCATGGGTTACGGCCTACGGTAGCCTTGTGTTCAGAAAATAAACAACCGGAAGAAATTTGGCATGTTTTCTTAACACCAGAACCCTGTATTATTATATATTATTCTGCAACCACTTCTCTTATTAAAACATTTTTTTCTCCTAAAGCAGTAAAATACACAATACATAAAATCTAGTAGTTTAAAGTTGCAAAAAACTTCCTAAGAGTTGTTCTCACTTCTGGACAAATCTTACCAACTTACCCTCATTAGTAGCTTATGGGCCCTATGCATTTGCACCATCTGCCTATTCCACTGCAAAACCAGCTCGAGGTCTCATGTTGTACGTATTATGAAGACATGCCGGTGTGAACGAGTCGTGTTTGTGTAGTCTTTGCGCGGCAGAACAAACAGGCGGTCTGTGGCAGGCAGCCAGGAGCCCGGCAGCTGCTGATGATCACTGCTGAGACAGGGCAAGTCCCTGGCAGGCTCCATGAATCTGCCACTACAGCCGCTCTGAGCCACACGGGCCAAACCACCGGCACACTTGTTGATTTACGCAAACAGTTGGGCGCAGAAAACATAGAAATATTTCATTTGGTGACGTTGGAGCAATTTCATAAATACTTTATCAGAGATGTGGTGGAAGTGGTGAAGTGAAGGTGGATGGGTGGAAAGAGATGCAAGTTTTGTGTAAATTGTGGGATATTAAAGGCAAACTGTTAACTTTTTCTGGTGTAGGGTTGTAATGTGCTTGTCTTGCTTTACTTGGAATTTCCACAGTAAAAACGTATCTTAAGTGGCGTCACCAGTCTAAGGGACTAGTCAGATCTGTGGAGAGGAAGAACTGGTAACTGGAAAGTAATTATGAGCAATGAAAACACTCACAATTAAACAGATGCAGGATGGATAAGGCCGTACTGAGGAACATCTCAGATAAAGTAATGGCATCTCCATGGATACTGAAAAAAAACCCTCCACCAGATAAGTTTACACAGTGCAACTTTAAAGTTCCCAAATCATACATATTAGTATCCTTCAATGTACCTTGTTTATACAGTTTTTCACCTGAACTGTTTGATCATTCCATGCCTCATATAGCCACCACTAGCAACACTGATGCTAGTTATGTATCCTTTATTGGCATTTTGCAAGCACAAATTTTATAAAAACTATGAATTATCAGGAAAAAGTAAAATTCTTAAGTATATGTCTTTTAAAAAAAAACGATGTACTTTATTAAAGAGTTCAGAAGTTCAAGTATCTCGGGGTCTTGTTCACGAGTGAGGGAAGGAGATAGATGGGGGATCGGTGCAGCGTCTGCAGTGATGCGGTCGCTGTATTGGTCCGTTGTGGTAAAGAAGGAGCTGAGTTGAAACGCAAAGCTCTCGATTACCGTCAAGCTACGTTCCTACCCTCAACTATGATCATGAGCTTTGGGTAATGATCGAAAAGGACAAGATCGCGGATACAAGCGGTCAAAATGGGTTTCCTCCGTAGGGTGGCTGGGTGCTCCCTTAGAGATAGGCTGAGGCGTTCAGTCACACGGGAGGAGCTCGGAATAGAGCCGCTGCTCCTCCACGTCGAGACGAGCCAGAGGTGGCTCGGGATCTGTTGATGCTCCTGGACGCCTCCCTCTGTCTGGGCAGTCCCCAGGAGGAGGCCCAGGGAAAGACCCAGGTCACACTGGAGGGACTATTTCTCTCGGCTGACCTGGGAACATCGTGGGGTCCCATCGGAGGAGCTGGAGGATGTGCCTGAGGTGAGGGAAGTCTAGGAGTTCCTGTTTAGACTTCTGCCCCCGCGACCCAGCCCCCGGATAAGTGGAAGAAAATGGATGGATGGACTTTATTAAAGAAGCAATATGGAAGTTTACTACTGATGGAGGGTGCGAATTTTCATTGAGACAAGCAACTACACCAAACCAAGTATTTATTTATTTTTCTTTCTTTTTTGGCAATGAAAATGCCTGGATTTGAATAAATGAAAGATAGATTAGTCTATGGCATATCTTCGAACATTACAGGCAAAAACAATAACTGACCTGCTGTGCACCCAAAAAATAATATAGTGTAACTTTAAATAGTCAGCTGTACATTTTTTTTGTTTTTTCTGCATCTATCTGGTAACGTAATACTTGCCTTTAACATATTTCATCATCACAACCTATTTAGAGAATAGGTTATGTATAATGCCGTGTTGCTCATGCACAGTTGTTCATTACAGGTGAGAATACAAGACTCTCAAGACTCGATCTGACAGGTGGAGATTGGAGAAAGTGTCGCTTTTGACCTGCTCTCTCCCCTCTGACAGATAACAAAATCTCAGTGTCTCGCTTCGTCCATAGGTTTATCCTTCAACTCATCTTCCAGTTAAAAACCCGGACTCAAAGCGTTACACCCCCCTCTGTTAGCTGTACAAACTTTTTCTATTTGGAGTTTTTATCTTGGAAGAACGAGAAGTGACAGAATTTCTCGACAGCCCTCCACTCCGGAACAAGCTGATTCTCCCCACAGCTCTCGGGGGAAGGATATAGTTTTGCGTCGAACGTGTGGTATCCATCACTGCCTGATGAAATGCATAATTAATTCTCTCATTCCCCCCTAATCCTTCTCCAGA
>JAIEZT010000021.1:4795831-5090718 GCA_019594935.1 Periophthalmus modestus
GGACTCGGTGGCAGGGTTAGGGGTTTTAAATTGCCAGAAACAGACAAGTGCGGGAGAACATACGAGGAGCGGGTGCATGGGCGTGGTGTCAGGTCAGGGTTCCAGAGGTGCAGGAACACAGGCAGGAACACGAACATGGAACCACGGAGCTATAGACAACGAACAGGACGAAGACACACAGGTAGCACCCCATGGTGTACAGTACAAACAATAATTACGATACTTACCCTGAGTGCGTGGGTCACTTCGGCATTCCTCTTATTCCATCTACGGTTGGTGTTTGAGTGCCTCGGAGGAGGGGCCCGACTCCTCCCAGCTCCAGGCTCAGACAGGTGAGGGAGGGGCAGGGCACACACATGAGGAAGGAGCCGGCAGGGGATCATGACATTATTACAATTAACATCAGTCCTTGTCATTGGTGGGTCATTTCTAAAAACCTATACCCATGCCACGTTTTTTCAGATTTTAGTTAAGCCCTGATGAAGAACCGTGTGAATCGAATAAAGGGCACAGAACTATAGTATAGGTAAGTTACCAGGTTACTATACTCATGCGACTTTTACTTTTCTGGAATGCCTGTGTGGTGATGTGGGGTTGTTTGCGTCGCTTCCTATCAGCCCCTGACCCCTGACGTCACATGCGATGGAGTTCATAGACAGGAGGAATTCAGCCAAAACTATAGACTGCATATATAAAAGGGCATAGTTAACCTCCGCTAGCCGTTCCAAATAGGAAGTGAGCATGGGCGCGCGCTTCTGGCTCCATCGACCTCTGGCTCCAATTTTGGCCTTAAAATGTTCATATTGACCTGCTCTTTTATTTTTACTTTTGTTGCTATGATGCTCGGCTCCAAATTCACCCCTGTGACTGCTAACCTCGATAAGTTTTCATTTGACTGGAGCTGAGCGCTATGGGTGACGTCACACTCACTTAGTCCACTTCTTCTTCCAGGGCCGGCCCTAGCTTTCAGGGGCCCTAAGCTGAATTTGTCTCCCGGGGCCCCGGCAGCAGATGTCTCTTGGCTCAGCTATTGGTGATTCACATTTGACACATTCTGACTCTGCTCTCATCACCTGACCAGTTGTATTTGTATTTATATGACCAACATCAGACTGAAAACCTCCAGAATGTCACAACTACCATAGTCAGAAGAACAGCAGACAAACAATAAGAGGTGTCAAGATTCTTTCAATTCTAGACATTTTTTTCTTCATTTCTGGTGGAATGGTAATGTGTTCCAGTTGGCGACAGTGGGCTTAAATTTACATTATAAAGGTCCTTGCACCGGTGTGAACACATAGCTGCCCTCAACCTCTGCCCGACTCAAAAACAAATGTAGCAGCAGTGGATGTTTTGCTACTATAGCTATAAAACAAATGTAATTATTTTAGAGTAGGACATTCAGGCTGTTTTTTTAAACACACCCCCCTGTGGCCAATAAAACTTATATATTATATTATTTTCAATATAGTTGTATGGGCTCTTGGGTCCCCTCTGGTGGCCTCGGGGCCCTGAGCTGCTGCTTATTCTGCTCATAGACTGGGCCGGCCCTGGCCAAAACTCACACGATGAGGCGCACTATAGTCATTGGAGGGTGTGTTTCTGAGCATCGGTGAAAGGGCCAGGTTAGTCTTACTGTTTAGTCATTTGGCTCTGGGTTAGATTGAGACACTGGTTTGCTCAAAAAGGCTGTTGTTTTAGTGTGTGTGGCTTGACACTGGATCTTCCCCATTTTGTAAACTAACATCTACAGCTTGGGACGCCCCGCTGTAATTATTACCCAAAGTGTAAAAGTTGGCTCAGTTAGAAATGTTTTTTTTTTTTTTTTAAATCTTTGTACGCTCTTGCCTGTAATAAATTATACATCTTTTTCTAATCATGTTTTCTGTCAGCTACATCTGAGTGAAGCTGTGTGGTTAATCTACTCAATAATAATTTTTTCCCCTGCGGGGTGGAGTTGCTCCAAATAATAATTTATGTTACTAATTGCCCATTAAAAACCTTCACTTTTTGAAATGATTTTTAAAGTGAAATACATAGATAGTTGATAGGGTTGTCAAAAGAATCGACAATCAGATATTAATCAACGCTAAACTAGTATCAAATTTAGATACAAATTTAAGCAATTATCAATGATGTGAAAAAAATAATAAAAACTGGATAAAAATTTGACTTTTCCTGAACAATTTCATTTGTGTTGAAAATTACAACACTGTCTAAAGAAAATTGCTTTTAAAATTACCATTTGGATATCAAAATTGGTTTAAAGTCTATTATTTAGTATTGAAATTGAGTTTGAAAGTTTAGTTTGGCCACAACATTAACAACTGTTTTCACTTCCTTGTAGTCCTATGAAAATACATTTGTGTTACCGTAAAAGCCCTTTTTCACTGTCCCCTGCCTGTCTTCTCCGCTCATGGTTAGTCTGTAGGATGTGGAAGTGTCACTAGTCCACTATGGGCCGATTCCTCCTTCACTGCCGCCGCAGTAACTCATGATCCAGGCTGGGGTGGGCTGTCTCTCCTGGTACGATGTGGTTGGTATGCGCGATCATGTCTGCAGAAAAAAAAAAAAAGTCTAATTAATGGAACAAGTGTAAATGTGAAAAATACATGAGCAGGGAAGTATAGGGTTTAAAAAATAAGCCATAAATTACACAGAGCTATTATTAATACATGTCTGAGGAGAGAGGAAAGACAGATTTTACTTTTATGGAGGTAAATTAGTCGAAAAGAAGATGGATATGCATGTTGGGGACAGTAATCACAGGATCTATAATGATTTGAAGATAGCAAAACTGGAGACAGTGTAACACAGACAGCGCAGTGGCAGAGTGTTTAGCTGTCTTGCCTCACAGTAAGAAGGTCCCGAGTTTGATTTCCAGGGCAGGTGTGGCCTTTCTACACCTGGAATTAGTAGAAAGGTCATCCAGTTCCCCATCAACTTTAACTTGTAGTTCCAGTTACTTTTTGCTTGACTTGATTTTTTTTTTGTTTGAAGATTGTGTAGACATCACTTGAAACTCATGGATAGTTTGCTCCTCAAGATACTGGCCCTGTTTCAAGAAGCAGGTTTAGGTGAAACTCAGACCTAGTTAACCCTGAAAAGTGGTCAATTCAGAGTTTTTCCGTTTCACAGAGAAGGTTACCTAAACCTGAGTCAGTGACCATGGTAACTCACTGAAGGAGAGCTCTGATTGCACTGTAATAATGACAATGAGGCTTTAACTTTAAGGGAATTTATTTTCCAATTTACACATTTTATAACACACCTGACTGCTTAATAAATGTACTTAATGTCACATATAAAAGTACAGTTGTGCTACACTACAAATGCTCAAATATATCAGACCTGTGCAAAATGATGATATGAAACTATGGTGTCGACTGTATCTAAACTGGTACAAACACTGGACTTCTAACCTGATATAAGATAAGGCGAATTTTTTTATTCTTCCCATAAAGATGTTCATCTTGGGTATCAGGGGCACCATGAATAGAAAAAGAACAATACATTATACATCTTCACATAAACCTGGGGTTTTATGGCCTCAAGGTGCAGCTGTTATTTTCCAAATGCCCTGACAACATATACTGGACGAAACCATGAGCTGGCTGAGATCTACTTGTTGTTCAAATGAGTATTTAGTAGTAAACAGTAACAAGTATCAATACGACAAAAGTCACATTCACATTCCAGAAATAACAGCTTCAGAATGATCTTGAGCTGTCTAAGAGTTTAAGACCACTATATACACCCATGGACCACCAGTAGTTATAGCTTTTCCCCCAAATTAATCATTAGTAATAGTTAATATGTGAAGGAAGTAACTAATTGCCAGATAATAATGCTCTTGTTTAATCGTGCAAATCCTAAAAATGACACCCTCAGCTGTTTTTACACTAAACATCAGCTCTATTCATCCTTATTTGTCCTCAAATGACTAAATACACCCAGAGCCAGAGTTAAAGCTATTCTCCTCCACAGAGCACAATACCTACAGTTACAGCAACGTATGGCAAACAACTCAGCCTTTTACACAACAGAGTCTGGCCAAACAGCACATTTACCAAATGCACTGATATCAGAACATAACAACACATAATCACATTACATGACAGCGCTGATACACTTAGAAAACCAGAGGTGAACCGCCAAACAGATATTAAATTAGCTGCACTTATGAAAAGTAGAGAAAGCAGAGGGCTGCGTCCACTCTGACGTCTTTTTAACGATCTGTAACCTCTGAACACATATGTCACTCCCACTGTTCTCTGTTTGCCCTCCCATCATATAACAGTCACCAGATAATGACATGTATCTATATAATCCACAGCTATCGGCATATTTCCTCATATTTCCTCATATGTGGAGAAAACAGTGAGTATTCACCCGCTGGTCAGCTCTAAACCAATGACATGTCAGCAAAGTCTTTACGGCCCTCTAACGCTGCTTCTGATTGGTCATCTTTACAGTCGATCTCCATTTTAGTCGATCACTGTGGCCCCATTTCACAAAGCAGGTTGAACTAGCCCTGAGTTTAATTCCTGACACAGAGTTATCCCACTCAGAGACAACCCAGCGTTTTCCCGTTTCAGAAAACAGGTTTGGAGCAGAGTTCGACCACTCAGAGTTTGTTCACTCTGAGTTTAACTGAGGAGAGAAGCCACGATCAATGGATCCCAGAAAAGAGGATTCACCATGGCAACAGTAAATCAGAGGAGGCTTTCATCTTAGGCAATGAAAGTCATGTGACTGTGGAGTAATACTTCCACTTTAATCTTTTTATTATTAATTATATTATCTATTTTCTTGATATCTGAGAAACCAAACCAATTTAAGAAGTTGCCATAGACAGGAAAGTGTGTAGTGTGTATAAAAAATCTGAAAATAACATGTATGAAAGTGGAAAAACTTCACTTTATAAAGTAAACATGCGTATAATCAAACTTATCTATACCTACAGTTCTGTGGAAAGTGTCCAATCAGAGCTGCCCTTCAGGAGCAGACTCTGGTTAAACTCACGGTTAGAGGAATAAAACCCCCGCTCTGGACCAGGTTAGGTTTAAAGAGCGCGTTACCATGGCGACTGACTCAGGGTTTAGGTTAACTCTAAGTTGACTGTTTTTTCAGAGTTAGCAAAATCTAAGTTTGGTCTAAACCTGCGTCTTGAAACAGGGCCTGTCTCTAATCTCTCGTCTCGTCTGGTTTACTTCCCATAACAAAGGAAAAACTCGGCTCTCTGATCTCATTCAGTCGAGCTGCAGAGTCTCATCCGTCACCTGCTGAGACTCAGTAAAATAACGAGCCGACGGCGTTACAGCAGAGGGAAGAGTCATTAGTTAGATTACTCGTTACTCATAAAAATAACACCATTACTAATACCATTATAGTTCACCTGCGTTATTTCCAAGTTGTGGGCCACGATGGAACCAACCTAGACAACCGACATATATGGTCATGCGATAATATAAAAGAAAGTACTACGACTTCATGTTAAAAAGACTACTGTATTGTCTAAATTTTGAGTATCAAGTTTATCCCTTCAAAATTAGGTTTGAAAGTGTATTATTGTTACAACACGACTGCTTTATCCTCCACTCTGACCTAAATCAGAACTTTTAACTCTAATATTCGCACCATTGTTCTGTGCCCCATCACAACACTGAAGTGCAGTACAGCCTTCTATGAAAATGTTGCAAATACATGAAAAAAATGACAAGCAACAATGATGCAACTTTCAGGCTGAATTGGCAACGAGCATCACAAATTCAACAGAAACGGACAGAGAGATTATGTCGGCTATAACATACACTACATGCTCACACGACATTCTCATAATCCATCCATAAGAAATGACATCTCCTCTGCCCCATATCAGGCATGAACTTTGATGATGACAAAGGTTCAACGCTAGCTATATTTCCAAGTTCATTAAAAGCACATTGGGTAAAAATAGCCTCAAAGTAAGAAATTTTGAATGTTAAATAGGCCTAATTTGACTCTTAAATCAGTACTTTGTGCTAAAATAAGCTCCACAGCCCTGCCTTTGTGGGTGATGGGGGAAAACCCTAGACATCCCCAAATAGCCAATTATGTCATGTCTTGGCAGAACGTAGCATTGTGTAATTATAGTGACTGTTTACTCCTACTAGCTCACTACTTACTTAATAATAATAATGATAATTTAAAAAAACACAAAAAAAAAAAACAAATACATAAAACACAAATTTTGTACAGGGTCAAGGCCCAAAAGTCACCGACAGTTGAAAAAAATTCATAACTGTTTTGTTTCTAATATTTTTTTCTTTTATTTTTTCAGAGCATTTTGAGGCAGCTTTGAGTCACATGGGTCAAATTTTAGAAACCCAGCGGTGTTACCATCAACATTTTAATACCAGAGATGCCCCAAGCGTAAATGCCATTAAAGGAATAACAAGTGGTTTTCAAAGACAGAAAGACAGGGGGCAGTATGTGATCTCCACAGACCTGACTAGTCCTGATTTCTTCCTGTGGGGCTATCTTAACGAAAAGGTGTTTGTGAATAAACCTCAGACAATAAACGACTTAAAACGTTATATGAGGATCAAATAAGAGCCATAAGCCTGGAAATGCTTTCAAATGTTATGCAAAGTGTGTTGGATCAGGCTATTCAGTGTGAAACCCAAAATGGTGGACACTTAAAAAACATTATTTTTAAAAATTACGTCATTTTTTACTTCCCCTAGTTTAAGCAGTGATAAGTTCAAGTGTAAGTGAACAATTATAACCGTATATATTGTCAAAAATCTCAGAAGGTTCAGTTTATCTACTGCTAAAATCTGGTGAGTATAACTTAAGAATTATAGGAGCTACTGAAGATTTAAAAGTGTCAGTGACTTTTGGGCCACCCTGAGCCGCTAAACTTCTCGCTCTAGTTACTACAACTACTCTCATTGACATGCATTAGAAGAGCGTTCCATTCACAAACTCTGGAAGGTTTTATATTGTTTTGTTGGGTTTAAGATGTTGGTAACTGAATGATTCAATGTGTTTTGAGATACATCCTTCCTGCTACTTTTTTCCATTGACATTTTATTCACCACCAGATAATTTAACTTGGAAACTTTTTGACAAATTGGTTACCCTTATATAGCCAATCTATTTTGCTCTGAAGATTTATACACTCTAAACTAACAACAATTCCAAGAAAGCCTCCACACATTGCCGAAGAAACAGCTCTTTGTCTGCGTCGCCGTCTCTCCCAGGGCCCCTGAAGGCAGCATCCTGTTTGGGATTCAGACAGGGCCGCGCTTTGTGTTGTGCTGTGGAGACATCATTCCTTAAGCATGACACTGCACTCTGGCGCTGACTAATGAAGACTTCTAATTAGATCAATGTCTCCTGCGGTCGCACAAAAACACACACAGAGACAGAGACGCACACACGGCTACGGCACAGCTACGCTACAATCAATGCCGTGATTATAACAAGCGCTCGGATCGGGGTCAAGAGTGTAAGGACGGCAAAGTCAGCCATTAGGAGTACTGGAAATGCATGCACAAACACTACTGGAGGGGATGATGCCACAAAAGCTGTAAGATGTTAAGCTTGCGCAGGGGTAATAACAGAAGCAGCTAACTTTGAACACGCGGCATATTCTAATACAACTTGAGACTCGGACCTGATTTTGAACCACGGGTGAAGAGCGTATTGCAGAACGATCTGTTAACCCACCCACTTAGTCTTATCTCTCACTTTGTTGTTGAACTACGGCAGAGAAGCTGTTGCTCTGTCTCTCGTTTAGATTATATTCTACAAAAAAAAAGCCTTTTACAGGACAGTGATATCAACTATATTCATATTTTATTCACAAATAGCTGCCTTTACAATAAGATGTGTGGGGTAAAAGATGTTTTCCTCTAAAACTATTCATAAAGTAAATGGTAAAGTTTAAAGATCCTATATTACACCAAACTGACTATTGTTGGGCTTAAACCATGTTATAATGCCTGGAGTTGTGTTTTGCTTCATTCACACACGTTTGTAATCCTTTATGATAAGTCTTTCTACATCTCCCAAGCTCAAAATGCTCTGTTCCACTTTGTGATGTAATGTTATCAAGTTAACAGCTGCCTTTTGCTTTTTATCCAGTAAAAATTGGCAATTCCAGGACTGAAATCATCCAAATGATTCTAGTGAAGGTGAGTTTAAAAACACAGTGGAGCGCTTCCTGTATTACCTTATGACATCACAAAGTGGAACAGAGTGTGTGTTAAACATGTGTGAATGAAAGAAAATGCAACTCCAGGTTTTTTTGTGAAGAGGAAACAACATTTTAACACAGATCAGAAAACGGCGTGATAAATAAAACCACAGCCTATAGTGAGGGTCTGTAGCTGTGGTCCCCAACCACCGGCCCTTACGCATTTACTACCGGGCAGCACAAAAACAGTAAATAATTTATCAGCGTCCGCATCTTCTCCAACGTAACTTTGGCCCGTCCCTCCCGACACGCTAATAAGCTCGTCTGTAGATATATAATGAAAATCCTGATAGGAAATCACCACAGAAATCCATTTGATATAACAGCGAGTTTATTACATCTGTGCTGATCTGCTCTTGTCTCCACGATGACTATCACGTCTAACACATCAGACACTTCGCCCAAAAGTAGAGCCACAAGCTCGTGAAAATGAGACACAAACAAAAGTCTTTGGAGGAGGGTTTTTTGCAAAGGGGGAAAGGCCAAACTGAGGAGCTAGAAGAGGAGCCATGACCTCCAAGAAAAAGAAGGATCAATTTAACAGACAACACCAGGAGTCCTACTTAAAATATGAGTTTGTCTCTACAGGTGACACTCACGCGGCAAGTCCGCTCTGCGATATATAAGCACGGAAAAGTGAAGGAGGCAATGGAGCCTTCAAAACTGCTTCAGCACATGGAGACTAAGCACCTGGATTAAAAGATGAGCCTTTAGAGTCTTTTGAAAGAAAAAAACGCGAACAAACGCAGGGCTCCCACAGAGGTTTGGCGAGTTGTATTTTTTATGCCCTTAACTTATTTTTACCATATTTATCTGCCACATGTGGATGGCCGGTCTGTGAAAATAAAACCTACATTATCTGGGTCCATGGTGCAAAAAAGGTTGGTCTCCTGTGACAATAGAGCATGACCTAAAAAACTAGAATAGAGGGCAGTAGTAGTAGTAGCAGTAGTAGTAGTAGCAGTAGAAGTAATAGTAATTATATCGAACAGTTCCAAATTCTTTAAAAACTGCTTTTGACACGCATTCAAATGTGTTTATTTGCAACAAAGAACTTCAATTGCATTACTGTTGTTTTTCTAGTGTAGGGATTTTATTATAAATTGGATTATAACTTTACACTTTAGGCATTAACTAATTACATAGGAAGTACAACATCGTTTATACCATTCAGTCGTTCTGTTACCTTTTCAAATAAATGTGTCCAAGGTCCAGGTCATGTCATTTGTGGATCAATAAAGTTTGTCTAACAAGTACAAATACAAGTAACTTCCCAAACAAAAGCACTGTATGTGAAAAGAACTTGGATTTTTAACACCAATGTATCTCTACAAATAGTGTGGTCACGATAGAAAAAATTCAGACTCGATTTTGACACTAAGGAAAAGGCTTTGTACTCGGTACCAAAAACAAAAATCACAAAATTTTAGCATTTTAGCACAAAATAATAGTGCTTTTCTCCAAGTTACATATGTTTTTGGTGTTGCTAAAGTACAGGATTACTTACTGTTACATGTTTATGGGATTTTTTTCCTTATAGATAGAGTTGAGTTGAGTATCAGTACTGCTTCTAGTATCAATTGGCTTCTGATTTTCAACACTTTTTGTTTCGATACTAACCCCATCTCCAAAGTGTGCCTGAACAAAACTGACAAGCGCCATAGAACTTCAAAGATTAATGACGACAATCTATTAATCTCCCGTACTCATCCCATATGTGCTCCCAGTGAAGACTCTGGAGCAGCAGTAGCAGAATGAACGTTTTTTTACCGCCCCATAATGCTCTTGTTTAATCTTGTAAAAGTAAATTAGCTGTCGTGAAGCATTTGTAACGAGGTGGTAAAATCAATTACTGACACGGGGCTTCATTTTTGAGATTCAATTTGGACAGAGGCAGAATGAGCACACGTGTTTGTGCTTATGTCGTGTTCATATCTCCTCGCGCTGACTGCGGAGTGACAATCCAATTAGTGACCAGTGAATCGTGAGAGGTTTTTTCGGTCCGGTATTTCGTCCAAATAAAAAAAATAAATCTTTCTTTGAGCCAAGACAACAGCTTTCTTATATGAACCTGATGAACGCCAACAGAGATTCAACGGGGGGGGGGAAAAAAAAACGATGTTGCACGAGTTAACAGATGTTTACATGCTAACAAGACAGGCTTTTCTGAAAATAGGACCAGCTAATGAAAATCTTGGGAAAAAATATGATGATCTCCTGAAACACGGCAGAAAATATAGACGGTGTTAAAAGCGGAAGTGCAAACTGTTTCGTGGAGCATTCTTGTAGACCTCAGTGGATTCTTAAATTGGCTTGAACGGCATGAAGGTTGAAGGTGACATTATTGTTATTTTTTTTACACTTGAATGAATGCATGTAGAGATGTTAGCATGGCTTGAGGCATGCTAACATCTCCACATGACGACTCTGAATGAAAACGTCAAAATATCAAACTGTTTCGCAACTTGAACGCATTGGTAACAGGTTTAATAAGTGAGTACACTTTCACAAGCAGAAACCTTTTCATTAAAATTTACTTTTAGAGAAGTTTTCAGACACTATATTTTTACCTCTACATTATATTTGACAAAAGCTGGAGAATATAAAGAGTTTTGTTGTTTTTTCATGGGCTTTTTCTATCCTTCACCAAATATTGTGTTGTCCTTCCAATTAACTTAAGACCCAGTGCTCATAGTAGCAAAATTCTCACTTGGCTCCTCTACAAACCTCTGGAAACAGGTGAATACTTTTTTTTCCAACTAGACCAGAACTAATCTCAGACTCAACCTATCCCAAGGTACACTGCCTGGCCAAAAAAAAGGTCATACACTCCAATAGTTCGTTGTTCCGCCTTTAGCTTTGATTACGGCATTCGCTGAGGCATTGTTTCGATTTCGCTTCTGCAATGTCACAAGATTTATTTGCATCCAGTGTTGGTTAATTTTTCACCAAGAGCTTACATTGATGATGGTCGAGTCTGACGCTGCACAAAGCTTCTCCAGCACATCCCAAAGATTCTCAATGGGGTTAAGGTCTAGACTCTGTGGAGGTCAATCCATGTGTGAAAATGATGTCTCCTGCTCCTGAACCACTCTTTCACAATTTGAGCCAGATGAATCCTGGCATTGTCATCTGGGAATATGCCAGTGCCATCAGGGAAGAAAAATCCATTGATGGAATAACCTGGTCATTCAGTATATTCAGGTAGTCCTGACCTCATTCTTTGAGCACAGACTGTTGCTGAACCTAGACCGGACCAACTGGAGGAGGCTTGGACCTCTTTGCTTAGTTAATCCAGGTGGCGACTTTTTTTTTTGGCCAGGCAGTGTGTATAGCCCAAAGTCTAGACTAAATCATGCTTAAACAGGGTGGACCCAACTTAAAAGCAAGACTTAATGATCTAATGTAATGGACCTACATTTAGAGAAGGAACCAGACCAACTTGTAGCCTTTTTTCTACTGATGCGATTCGCTTGGGGCCGCCTTGGAGCGGGTCTGTTTGCCGCAGCTCCCTCCAGCCGAGTTTTGTTAAATGCCCCGAGTACGGCTCTGGGTTCAGAGGCAAGATTCTACTCAGTGAGACACTGACGTCACCAAACTTAACTCATGATTGCTTAATAAATACAATCTATACTATACCTGAATTATAGTATTAATGTTATGGTCGATCTCAGTGACTCACTAAATGTTACTAAATGATGTTTAGTATTTCCAAGTTTGTGAGACGAGGTTAAAGCTAATGTAAACACAACACTTCCAGTTTATCGTCAGATTTTTCTACATTGATTTCACTTCTCTGTACATCTATGCAATATTTTGAGTGTCTGATTATGTAATGAACTGTGCTTGGCTCATGTTAGATGCATTATGCACAGGGAATATTACATGTTCGATCTTTATACGCGAGTGCTATACATCCATAAACAGGAAAAAACTGTTGCATTTGTGCTAGATTTGTTTTGAGGAGCATGTCTGCTCAACATTTAAGTTGCCATAAGAAATGCTTATTTTATGTTTATATGTGCTTTTGCTGTCTTTTTTCATGTGTTTTTGTTGTTTTAGCCAGGCCTGGAGTCTTACTGTATCAGCTCCAGACCTCGGTGGGAGCTGGTATCCTCCAGGGTTTGCGTTGGACGCCTCAATCGGGCCGCCACAGTTCACTTTAAACAGTGGAGAAACTTGTGGCTCGTAACAATCTGCTCCAACGCAAACCACTGAAAATGAGGCTTAAGAGCAAATCAATGGCATCTTTGACCCATTCTATAGAATCATCTTGTCGGCCTGTCCATCGACTCAAATTTGTGTGCTAGCTGACTATGTTAATGATTAGCAGAGGCCAGTAATAGAGCTTTTTGGTCTCGTTAGATGTCATTGTTTCTGGAATAATGTCCAAATATACCTGTGACCAAAATTAACTACTGCTACTAGAAAAACATTAGGCGAACAAGGTTTAGCATTTAAATAATTGTGAACAGTGTTCCTTGACCCTTTACCTGCATCATAAACACATTCTTTTCTTGAGAGGATTTTTCTCAGCTGGAATAAAATTTGAGGATTTAAAATTGGACAAAAATCCATTATAAACATGACTCCAAAAATGAAAATATGTCACACATTTATCATTATTCTCACAGTTCTAAAAAACAACATATTGTGTGCACCAACAGATGTTTGGTTGCCAGTTGCCAGAGTTTTTGGGGAAAATATGTGACAAAATGCAAGAGAAAAATGACGAGTACGACAAAAATCTCTCAGCACCAGGCCTGTAAATAGCAAAGGTGATAGCAAACAAGTAAAACCCGTATCCATGTGTGACAGCTGACTCCATGACACTTAATAAGAACCTCGTGTAAAAATGTTCTCTGATTGGTCCTTGAGCCTTTTTATAAAATCGCTGAGTTTAAGATGTCATCAGAACATTCTATAGGCTAATAACCTTTATTTCTGATGGTCATTAATACAAATAAGCAGGTTCAACACTAAAATAAATGATCTGTTTCAACATTTATAAATCTACATTTTGGATATTTCATGGCAAAACGTAACACTACATTTGAGAAAACTCTGAAAACTACCAATATGTTACATTCACATTCTTCAGTATCTGTATTTTAACCCTGAGCTGGAGGACAGGCCAGAATTCTGTGGTGGAATTTGCCGTTTAACTGTCAGATTGCAGATTTGTTGAGCTGGTTTATGGTTAATATCTTATTGTGCCATTATTCAGCTCCAAAGACGTGACTGTTGTCTGTTTAAAGGACTTTAAATCATAAAAATAACACGACAAGTTTGTGGAGCCAATCCCGAACAAATAATGATAAGGTTCAACATTTGTGGATCATAAGTTTGTATATTCTTTTCAAAAAACAGTAAATCTCCCACAAAGTTATACAGGCACCTGCCCTTTATCTGAATTATGACACGATCAAACTCTGGAGCGTGACTGCAGCTTATTGAATGGCCTGTCATGTTCAAACATATAACCAGGAAAATCAAAAGTGACATTGTACTTTCTTGGTCAATGTTCTAAAAGCAGGTCTTGTTTCTGCCGTGGGGGGTGCTACTTGCAGAGTGGCCTGTGCTTGACAGCCAGTCATTAGCTGTAATTGGACTCTGTTCCATGGCCAGGCCTCTTATAGCCCTCTGTACAGTCACACGACACGAGCACAAAGGGCCGTGATTGCATTATGGTTTATATATATTGCATAGTTATTTTCCCTTGATCAACATGATTTCTAACTGAGCATTATTCCTGTAATTTAGCATCATGTTCTAGTATTCATAGAGATACATAGGTTTAATGCCGTACTGTGGAACATTCCAAGCAAAGCATTAACATCTCCGTGGTGGCAGATTGACTAGAAAATTTGCCTAGTTCACCTTTAAGAAAAACAAACTAAAGTTGCACCTTATAACTCTTAGATCATAGTATACATTTAATATATATATTTTTGACAGAAGGTTCATTAGTAAAGTGATAGTTCTGGAGGTAGAAAGTTAATTGCATGGAAATAGAAAGTTAAAAATCGTACTTTGGAACATTCTCCATGGAGATAGATTCGTTTTAAGCTATACTGTGGAACATTATAGACGAAGGAACAACATTCCCTGGAAACAAGCAGAAGGAAGCTCTCCTCTATGCAAAAATAAAAGTCAGGTTTGTGCAGATGTAAGAACACTCACGGTAAAGATGCCTGCTTTTCTGTTTTTTTCAGAATAATAAAGCATCCATGATTTTTACTTTAACATATTGTTTCTTTAAAAAGTTACATAATCATAGCTTCACGTCTTTTGGGGCAAGAGTCACTGCCTTTTAGAAGTTTAGCTCGAATCTGTTTTCATTAATTACCGCATTTAATATCCCTCTTGTAGAATTAATCATGGAATAAGCCAACACAGCCTCGCAAATGAACCCGACATGTAAAACTGTATACGTTTGGGGTGATATTGGCACCATTTACAATAACAGCAATTGCAATGTTGGAGGGAAGCCATCTGTTTCAACGCAACTTGCTTAAGATCACCCTTTCCAAGACAAACCAGCCGTAATTGGTCCCAGGGGAGGCCATCACGAGGGCTTGTTTACCGCTCAGTGTCATAAAACCATAAGAGCTGACACACAGTGGGGACCGTCGCTGGGATCAGGGGCCCGAGTGGTACCCGAGTGTGGGAGCGAGCGCAGGGGGAATGTAGAGGCGTCATGTGTTTTGTTGTAAAGTGGCGTGTTTGATTTGATTATTCACACACAAGTGGAGGTTATTATTAGAAAAGTGACACAGATCTCTGGTGACGTGCATCAGGGGAAGTGTAATGTTCAGATGTGTTGTCACAAACAGTAGTTGATGAAATATAGAAAAAAAATAAAAAAAAAAATGGGGGTACGGTAGGTGCTGCTTGTCTCCATGGAGAAGTTATTCTTTTCTCTGTATTGTGCCGCTGTGGAGCAATAAACATATCTACCTCCATGGAAAGTGACACCACAAGGCCAAGTTACTGGTCAGATCTGTGCAGAGGCGAGTCTGCTAACAGTAAGAATGCATGTTTTGGCAATGGGAATGGAATAAATGCATCGTGATTCAGCCAGCTGCTAGCTCTGTCCCACCTAGTCAACAACTCTCCACCAGCAGCATTTTACAACTATAACGAGTGGAACAGTAAGTTATAGCTACTTCATCTTCAAGTCAACGTGCATCTGAGGAACAGTTTTTAGGGAGATTTCTGTGTCTTCTCCTCAGCCGAACCCTTTTTGCGAAGCATTTACCAGATGAAAAGAAGAGGATTTGTATTAAGCTGGAAGCAGCGCATCTGAATGGCTGTGATTTTGATTCACACTGGTTAGAGGCTACTGGCTAGTCATTTCTTTTGCCTAAACCTCTGCACCTTGCGGACTCAATTGGACCGTGACTTGGACCAGTTTCATCTGTTTGTATTGGACTAAATTATAAACTTGACACAGCCAACAGGACGGTGAATAGATGATGCACCCTGCCTCAGCCTGTCGGAGAAGCAAGGTAAGATGTTTGTTTTCATTAGATTTGAGCATATTTGAGGACAGAGTCTCACAGTTAAATAGTGTGTAAAATGAGCTGGTGGTTGTGACATAGGCTGCTCTGGTGTTTGGTGTTTGGGTGGCACTGCGCTGATGCCATGTGTTCGTATTGTGAGTGTTGCTTCTTTTTGCTGTACTTATAGCAGCCTCATGAGTTAGTTTGTGGTGCTTGTGCTGGTTGTGAGCGGTGGATCAGGTTGTGCCGCTGCATAAACATTGCATTTGGCTGTGTGTTGTGTTCTTATTGTGATAACCAAACATCGTGCAAGCGCAGGGCAGGTGCCTGAGTGACTAGTTATTTGGATTTATTCAACATGTAGTTCAGCCATTACAAAATGACAGCCTGGTGTCTTGTCTTATGCAGGTATTACAGCCTGTGGGCTGTTATACTTATATATATATATATATATATATATACATACACAGTTCCAACTGCTCCCATCACAACGGAGGTTTAAAAAGCCTCTCTGTAAAACCAAGTGCTACAAAAGCACCTTTGTTCCAGCAGCCATAAGTGCCCTAAACAAGTGATGTTATTATACTTATCTTATTTATGCCCCTTTGCCCATGTGCTGTACTTGTACTCTTGTTTAATGCATTTTTTTATAAGGAGTTTTAGTTCGATTTGTCTGCACTGAGTGGACTATGCACTGTAGTCACTTTTCCAAATGAAGATGTGCATATGTGTGAATGAATGAGCTGATTCACTGCCAAACAAAATGTACCTGTTGGTACCAACAAAGTAAACTTGAGCTTTGATATGTAGCCTATAATATAATATATAAGTACATAGGTCTGCCCATGTAGATGTGTCTATATACAATATTATACATATAGTATAATGTAGTATATGGGCACACCTCTCAGAAATATACCACCAGCCGCCACTGCTTTTGCCTTAAAGTGTCTTAGTCTTTATCATGTGTATTAATCATAGTAACTGTAACTGTTTGAGAACTTTTGTACAATCAAATTCTTTTAAATTACACCCAACTGTGTAGATTTCAATGTTCCTTCCTTCTAATTAGCTTAAAACTTGCTCCAAAGTTATATGACCTTTGTTCCATTTTTCTAATATTTTAACTGACTTTCATATTTCAGTCTTCAGTGTATCAAAAGCAACTGCAAAAATCTAAAATTGTAAGTTTGTACATGTATTCACATTCAATTTTGGTATCAAGGCACATATTATGCATTATTTGTATTCTTATGGGCCTTGAGTAATGTTGCTTTGAGTACTTTTGCTCTGACATATGTTTCAGAACGTAAAACAATGACCATGTATAGCTCCACATCATCTACTTGATACCAGACATGCTCAGATATAAACATGCAGCTGCAATGAATGTTAAAGCTGGTTAAAAGTTCAGAAAGGTCAATTTTGCATAACATGTTTCCTTTAAACCTTTATACTCGTCCATTATTTACACTTACAGATAATATTCATGTATTGCTGCTGTTGACTAGATCAGTATTCATTTTGCATGCCATTTTACTTATGAAATAGTACTCATACTCATCCCTTTAAATAAACATAGCACGTTCTTTTGAGGTAAACCCACACCATATTTTGTTGCTATCGCCTCGGGTCAGAACGCTAAGCAAAGCAGAATTTAAAAAGCCGTTTTCATCGACACCACACGCCAACGATCTGAAATATCGATGTTTCTCTGTGACATTTTATTAATATTCTCTAAATGGCCATTCTTTTACATTTTTCAAAATCATATTTATTTCAGCAGCGCAGCACGAGCGGAGAGCCAGGAGCCATCTTAAATGATGCAGGAAATTTACAGATTTGTGCTCTGTGACAAATACCTGCGGGCTTCGTTTCAAATTGATTGTATTCTACTAAAATGACTTTCAGCCCCTTTGCCTCCCTCGAAATCCCTTGAAAGGATTCTTAAAGCTACACAGCCCTATTTTTATTTATTTATGTGTCTTGACACGTAAATAAATGACTTATTTCAGATATGCTTGTTTTGATTCCAACAAAGTTTTTCCTTAAACAGGCACGGTATAACCAGTTAACATGGTCGTCCTGGGGTAGATCAGTGCTTGAAATGTTACTTTTATCTTGGGTTCAACAACTTGAATTTAGGATTAGGATCATTTTGCCACTTTAGTGTCATTTTACAAATTTGAAGAAAACTGAATTAATAATAAATGATCTTGTATTAGTGGGTTTCATATGATATCACAGCATTCTACAGGTCAATACGATTTAATACAGATGAGGACAGCTAAAAAATAATATTATTAACTTAGCTTAACTTAAATGATCAAGTCCACATTTTTTTGGGTTATTATATAGATTCTTCTTCAAATAATTGCTGAACATACCATGTAATCAATAAGGCAAGGGTGTCCAAACTATAGCCTGGGGGCCATAGTTATTACTGGCCCTGAGGACTCTTGCTGAACTGGCCCAATTGATCATAAGCAGTGAATGAATGTGTTTCAAGCCTTATTAATGTACAGTGGTTCTGTCAAAGCTGTGTTTAAAGCACCACACTGCAGTGATCACCGGTCTATGGCCCTCCACTTTGAATATGTTTTGAGATGTGGCCCTGGATTTAAAAAAAAAGTTTGGGCACCTCTGTAATAGGAGAATCTGGGTCGTGCCCCCCAACTGGGAGAATGACATCTTAATCTTAATCTATAATCTGAAAACCTATTAATTTTACCTGCACCGTCTATCTCCATTAAATATTAGGTGTTTTAGAAAATGCTATTGTTGCTCCTACATGTACTAGTACAACTTCTACTACCTTAACAACAGCATAAAGAACACTCTCACAACTGGACCTACTGGGATAGTAAACAGTTCCCTAAACTACAGCTAGTTGCATTACTAAATTGTGCTGGGGTAAAAACTAGTTTACAAATTGTTATTTGGATAAAAGTTGATTCTTGTCACAAATTCCACTATTACTTCTACTACTACTACATTTTGCCACATTTCGTACTTGGTAATCAACAATCAAACACTATGTAATCCTATTATTAATTCTCCACATGTACATTTCCAATTGTCTAGCCTCTTGCCACAGAAGCACTCTTGAGCTAAACACCGTCTGGCACCACACCCACCTGTTTGTCCACTTGATCCATCTCCGCGGCCTCAAGTCCCCGAACTCTGTCCAAACCGATCATCTCCGCCAGGCAAGAAAACACAATCTGCTTAGCTAAATACCCCTGCTATACTGGAGTGTCATTCTCCCCAGCACAATGGCCCAGACTGGAGATACGTGTGCTCTTTACAATGCATAATCCCCCTACGCGCTGACGACCTCCCCTTTCTCCGGCTCCAAGGCCCTCAAACTTGCAGGGACGAGCAAACAAGGGGCTGTATTGTCTCCGTAGAAACACTCCGAGCCTTCATCGCCATGCAAATACTAAGAGTCCAGACTTACAAATGGATTTCTATCTTCTTTCCAATTTCGAACAATCTGTTGTTTATCAGGGGAGTTGGTTGCGTAGTAAAGTCGTGGTTGGGTTATCCGTCCACTGCTGAGCCACTTTGTGTAAAATAGATACGAGGGTAGCAAGCTGTTTTTTTGAGTTGACGTATTTGTTAAGGCCTTAAGTTGCTGTGTTGGTTGTTGTCAGTTGTAGAATATAATATAATATGACAATCGTTTAAGGGTCTCAGGAGTCAGTATTTCTTTATGAAGTTGCCATTTTCAAAAGAGGTTGTCACAAAAGTAAAAGTGGCATTTTTAATAATCTCATACTCCATTATTTAAAGAGGGGGTACTTTATTTCTATGGAGTATTAACTGCTAATACATAACATATTTAGATCACCATTTTACCTTTACTATATTTGCTTAAAACAACATATTTTATAAGTTTCACTTTTCTTTTGATGCTCAAAGTCTCCCCTTGCTTCAGTCAATGTAACTACTGCACTACAAGCTGAGTCGAAAGGCAAAGCTCTCGATTTACTGGTTAATCTACGTTCCTACCCTCACCTATGTTCATGAGCTTTGGGTAATGACCGAAAGGACAAGATCAGATACAAGCGGCTGAACTGAGTTTCCTCCGCAGAGTGGCTGGGCGCTCCCTTAGAGATAGGGTGAGGAGCTCGGTCACACGGGAGGAGCTCGGAGTAGAGCTGCAGCTCTTATACGCTGAGAGGAGCAGCGGAGGTGGCTCGAGCATCTGTTCAGGATGCCTCCTGGACGCCTCTCTGGGAGATGTTCCAGGCATGTCCCGCTGGGAGGAGGCCCCAGGGAAGACCCAGGACACGCTGAAGGAACTATGTCTCTCAGCTGGCCTGGGAACGGCTTGGGGTCCTACCAGAGGAGCTGGAGAACGTGTCTGGGGTGAGGGAAGTCTGGGAGTCCCTGCTTAGACTGCTGCCCCCCGCGACCCAGTTCCATATAAGCAGAAGAAAATGGATGGATGGAACTACTGCACATCGCATCAGATTTGTCAAGTTGCATCTTACAGCTAACTGTAAGTAGGGTTCGAATAGTGCATACGCAAACATACATGGATGACGTCTAAAACCTCTTCAGGCATGTTTCTGATGAGAAAACAGCGTTATAAAATTGTAGAAAGTAAAAAAAAAAAAATTGCATAATCTTGCATCCTCTTGTATCCAGTTCTTTATCCAATTGGAATTTTCCATAGCTCGATCTCAGGCAAAGACAGTTGATTGTGATGTCCATTTCAGTTTGGAATCCAGCAAATTCAAATGTATAACATTAAAATATATTTATAATTAATGTGTAGAATACATAAATGTGTCTTAAATCACGTTCTAACCCTTGATTTTCAGGAGTGCCTAGTTGAAAAATCTCTCAGTGAAAGTTTTGAACTGATGGTTAACTGGAGCCACCAGAGCAAACCCAATCAGAGATAAAAAGCTTGTGTAAATTCCACACAGATTGGCTTGACTCTACTCCAGATCTAACCCAGGACCTTCTTGCTGTGAGACAATGAGTGCTAATCCTTAGTTAAAAAACTTATTAGCTGCTTGTCACAAACATCATTTTGACACGGCCACCTTCAAAAACTAATTACACCGCTAATGTTAATAGATGCAGCTATTCCAAGAATAGCTGGGGCGAGTTTGCACTGTGTCCGTAAATGTCTCGCAGCCACTCCTCCTTTTGTCCGCCTTAGATTGGGTTATTTCCACAGTAGAGATTAGCTGTGCACCCAAACTCCACGACTCCCATTCTGATTCCATATCAAACGGAGAAATGTCAGGACCTGCTCTGTGACATTTAAGCCCCCATTGTGGACCTTGTCTAATTGAGACTCCCTCATTATAATGATGGAGTGTGGACCGTGGAGCGACCACTGTGAAAGAACATGGCGGATGAAAGCGGCTCCAGTACACATTATTTACACCGGTGAATGCAAAAGTGAAGCTGGACATCTCTCCATCTCTGTGGCATTTGGGTCCTGGCACATAATGGCCTGACAGTAATAGTTGGCATATTTGCAGTGAGATAAAGGTGTGTCTGGGTACAAGAGCTTTCCAAGTAAAGTTAGATCATGGTATGTAACTGTTCTTTGGGCTCGTATACAGAATCAGCGAGGTGCACAATGAAGGTAGACGCATTATGTCTGAGTCTATTGTAAATGCGTTTTTAAGTAACCGCTATTTTAGATACGATATTCAACGTTTGCCAGTCGCATACCGGTGATCTATTAGGCAATATGACTGAAAGTAATTAAATATATTTAGTTGTTTGTTCATAGTGTCATAGTGGAGTTTAGTGCCTACCCACTTCATTCCAGAAGTAAATTTTCCAATTATTTTTGCCATAGACTTGAGCGTCTTGTCCTGTAGCGATGATTTGCACATGGACGATTGCTGAAAAAGATAACTTCTTGTTGGAGGGCAATAACTTGACCCATGTAATATCCAAAAGAGATATCTACAAATGATAATCTGTATATTAAATTAGAAACTAGATACTCATTTGAGCAAGTATCAACACTGAAAAAGTCACATTCACAGGACAGAAATGAAGCTTGCCTGAATAGCTTTAGGATGAGCACAGAGACTAATATACGCCCATGGATCACTATGAAACATGAGACGATGGAGGAATTACGCAGATGGTAATATTATCAAAATGCAACACAAAGAATATGGTCAAACGTTTTAGAAAATACAACAGAAAGTGTACTTCAAACAAGTATTTAGACTATGATAAATCAGGCAATAAACAACCGAGAAATAAATGTCTTATTTATGTCAGTGAAAATCTCTTCCATTTCGGGGATTCAGTAAGGGAAACAGGCCGGGAAAATAAACTCAGGAACAGGTAACTCAAACAGGGATTAATGCAGATTCTGAATTGCTTGAATGCAAACAACAGAGTATTTCAGATGAGCTTGAGTGTTGCTCTTGACTAGCCAACAGTCTAGCAAGGACTGACGGAACTGAAGCAGCATATATACAGTATATATAGACTACCTTGGGCTGATTAACAAAACGAGAGGCAGCTCCAGGGAAAACAGGGAGATAACAAAAGAAGGGCTGGAACAGGCTGGAAAACGGAGCTGGATTGACAAATATATAAGAAATTACTATGATTTAATGTTGAAAATGACATTCTATTGTCTAAAGAAATAGTGTGTTTTATTATCAACTTGGTATCACAGTCAGTATCCTTAGTCTTGCAATTGCGTCAAATTTTAGTAAAAAATGTTAAAGGCTATGTGCATCTACACAAACAAACATAGATTAAAATATAAAATATGCACTTAAGAGTCAATTCATGTGCGCGGAAGCAAACATTAAATAAGGATAAACCTGCATTGCTTCCTGGGTGTCCTTATTTTTAAGTTGTCCTAATTAAAAGTAGTCGCTTTTCCTCTCTGCGTTCCCGATCATTATGCCGGTTGCTAATTAGGCCTAACAACAGCGCATCTCGCTCCGATTGCTGGTATAACTCCGGAGAGATGGACCTGTGAAGTGTCCAAGCCTCATCATGTTTCAGTCAGATGTGCCCTCGCTGGCTTACCCTCGCGATCGTGCCTTGGCTGTGGTAATTGGAGCTAGAAGAAAAGCATCATTGGCATTCCGCTCGCTGCGTTGATGAGGATGTCGTATTAAAAATGCATGGCCCTGATATGTTCTTTTGGCCTCTGTCACTGGCCATGGGAACACTTGTGACAAACAAGGACAGGGCTGGAGGTGAAAGATCAGATGGACAAGAGAACACCCCCTGTCTCGTCCCCCCCATCGGACAACTGGACAACACATCTGTCATCCGGCCAGGCGCATACAAAGTAGGTCATGGGACAAAAAAGAAAGTCAAAGAGTTAAGGGAAAAGATGCAGCTGTCAGATGTTTAAAATAATATATATGTAGGCCTATATTTCTTATATTTTAACCACAGTATCAAGATATCAAGAAGTAATCCTCTGAAAGGGAATTAAAAAGTAAGATAAAAGTAATAGTCTTTTTAACACATTTCCAGGCAGACTAACAGAAGTATGGCTGCCAATTTGTGCCGCTATTTTTTAAACCACTACCCCTCACTCTCACACACTGCCTTCATACATAAGTTGAGGGGGAAATGTTTTGCTGAAGGACACAACAACAGTATGCATGTACATCCTGCAGTATAACCCACCTGCAGCTGGGCTCTAAAAAATAGATATTGTAAAGATATTTTGTTTTTTTTGTCACAGTTGACCCCTTTTGTTGTTTTTTTTGTAACAGTTTAAATGCTTGTTAATGGAACTGCTTTTGTATTTGACCCTTGGTTGCTATGCCGATAAGCCAATATGCCGGTATTATTCTTGAGTTACTGGTCTGTTTTGGGAGACTGGCTCTAGCGAGTTGAGATTGCTGTTGTTTTGCTCTTGTTTTGTCATGGGTTACGGCCTACGGTAGCCCTTGTGTTCAGAAAATAAACAACCGGAAGAAATTTGGCATGTTTCCTTACACCAGAACCCTGTATTATTATATATTATTCTGCAACCACTTCTCTTATTAAAACATTTTTTTCTCCTAAAGCAGTAAAATACACAATACATAAAATCTAGTAGTTTAAAGTTGCAAAAAACTTCCTAAGAGTTGTTCTCACTTCTGGACTAATCTTACCAACTTACCCTCATTAGTAGCTTATGGGCCCTATGCATTTGCACCATCTGCCTATTCCACTGCAAAACCAGCTCGAGGTCTCATGTTGTACGTATTAATGAAGACATGCCGGTGTGAACGAGTCGTGTTTGTGTAGTCTTTGCGCGGCAGAACAAACAGGCGGTCTGTGGCAGGCAGCCAGGAGCCCGGCAGCTGCTGATGATCACTGCTGAGACAGGGCAAGTCCCTGGCAGGCTCCATGAATCTGCCACTACAGCCGCTCTGAGCCACCGGGCCAAACCACCGGCACACTTGTTGATTTACGCAAACAGGTTGGGCGCAGAAAACATAGAAATATTTCATTTGGTGACGTTGGAGCAATTTCATAAATACTTTATCAGGAGATGTGGTGGAAGTGGTGAAGCGAAGGTGGATGGGGGGAAAGAGATGCAAGTTTTGTGTAAATTGTGGGATATTAAAGGCAAACTGTGTAACTTTTCTGGTGTAGGGTTGTAATGTGCTTGTCTTGCTTTACCTGGAATTTTCCACAGTAAAAACTTATCTTAAGTGGCGTCACCAGTCTAAGGGACCAGTCAGATCTGTGGAGAGGTAGAACTGGTAACTGGAAAGTAATTATGAGCAATGAAAACACTCACAATTAAACAGATGCATGATGGATAAGGCCGTACTGAGGAACATCTCAGATAAAGTAATGGCATCTCCATGGATACTGAAAAAAACCTCCACCAGATAAGTTACACAGTGCAACTTTAAAGTTCCCAAATCATACATATTAGTATCCTTCAAATGTACCTTGTTTATACAGTTTCACCTGAACTGTTTGATCATTCCATGCCTCATATAGCCACCACTAGCAACACTGATGCTAGTTATGTATCCTTTATTGGCATTTTGCAAGCACAAATTTTATAAAAACTATGAATTATCAGGAAAAAGTAAAAATTCTTAAGTATATGTCTTTTAAACGATGTACTTTATTAAAGAGTTCAGAAGTTCAAGTATCTCGGGGTCTTGTTCACGAGTGAGGGAAGGAGATAGATGGGGGATCGGTGCAGCGTCTGCAGTGATGCGGTCGCTGTATCGGTCCGTTGTGGTAAAGAAGGAGCTGAGTTGAAACGCAAAGCTCTCGATTTACCGGTCAAGCTACGTTCCTACCCTCAACTATGATCATGAGCTTTGGGTAATGATCGAAAGGACAAGATCGCGGATACAAGCGGTCAAAATGGGTTTCCTCCGTAGGGTGGCTGGGTGCTCCCTTAGAGATAGGCTGAGGCGTTCAGTCACACGGGAGGAGCTCGGAATAGAGCCGCTGCTCCTCCACGTCGAGACGAGCCAGCTGAGGTGGCTCGGGCATCTGTTCAGGATGCCTCCTGGACGCCTCCCTAGGGCGTGTCTGGGCATGTCCCATCAGGAGGAGGAGGCCCAGGGGAAGACCCAGGTCACACTGGAGGGACTATTTCTCTCGGCTGACCTGGGAACATCGTGGGGTCCCATCGGAGGAGCTGGGGGATGTGCCTGAGGTGAGGGAAGTCTAGGAGTTCCTGTTTAGACTTCTGCCCCCGCGACCCAGCCCCGGATAAGTGGAAGAAAATGGATGGATGGACTTTATTAAAGAAGCAATATGGAAGTTTACTACTGATGGAGGGTGCGAATTTTCATTGAGACAAGCAACTACACCAAACCAAGTATTTATTTATTTTTCTTTCTTTTTTGGCAATGAAAATGCCTGGATTTGAATAAATGAAAGATAGATTAGTCTATGGCATATCTTCGAACATTACAGGCAAAACAATAACTGACCTGCTGTGCACCCAAAAAAAATAAAAAGTGTAACTTTAAATAGTCAGCTGTACATTTTTTTTTTTTTTTCTGCATCTATCTGGTAACGTAATACTTGCCTTTAACATATTTCATCATCACAACCTATTTAGAGAATAGGTTATGTATAATGCCGTGTTGCTCATGCACAGTTGTTCATTACAGGTGAGAATACAAGACTCTCAAGACTCGATCTGACAGGTGGAGATTGGAGAAAGTGTCGCTTTTGACCTGCTCTCCCCTCTGACAGATAACAAAATCTCATGTCTCGCTTCGTCCATGGTTTATCCTTCAACTCATCTTCCAGTTAAAACCCGGACTCAAAGCGTTACACCCCCCTCTGTTAGCTGTACAAACTTTTTCTATTTGGAGTTTTTATCTTGGAAGAACGAGAAGTGACAGAATTTCTCGACAGCCCTCACTCCCGGAACAAGCTGATTCTCCCCACAGCTCTCCGGGGAAATATAGTTTTGCGTCGAACGTGTGGTATCCATCACGCTGATGAAATGCATAATTAATTCTCATCATCCCCCTAATCCTTCTCCAGACATGACCGCAGAACTCGGAATTACACGCGCTCCGGTGCTAGCAGTCGGCTTATATCTATTGTAGTTTTCTCACTGCGACGCTAGTGATAAATCCGCAAGGTTACACAGTATTTACACAAATAAGTTGAAAACAAATCGATGCCCGGGAGCCATGCTGTCATACCCTTCGGGAGGTGGTTCCCTTGGAAGAATGCACAATCCCTCCGGCCCGGGTTCATTTGAGAAGCAGATTGTGTCTGATTGATCAATGAGGAGCACTGCTGAGCCATCAATCTAAGAGGAGTAGAATAGGAAAAGGGGGCATTAGCATGTATAAGCTGCGCGTCCCTGCATTGTCCTCTACCCAGAGTCAGGAGAAGCAGCCACCTCTGGGACAGGAACAAAAGAGGTGAGTGTGCTGCAGGGGCCATTAAAACATCAGGCTGTCTACATGAGTTTCAATGGACAGGTGTGGATCAAGTAGTTAAATAGCAACCTTGTCAGTGTGGAACCATTCCGGTCTTTGAAGATAGGTCTATGACTAGTTTTTATTAGGTTTTATTATTATACTACCCGATTTTCCCATGTATTTGAGGCTTATATTGTATAAGCAACTCTAGCAACACAGTGTTTAATATTAGTGTTTAAATAATACATAAATGTTGACTATAAATAACATAAATCACAAGAAAATTTTGCCTAATCTGTTTGTTCCTTTATTTTCTGCTTTTTCAAGTATGTGACCGTTGCCTGGGATCCAGAATACACACTTGTTCAATACTTTTCAAACATGTGAGTCTGGTCACCGGCGAATGTCCTTGTTTTCAGATGGTTGTGACTGACAGGTGGATTGGCTGATCAGGGACATGCAGGGTCCTTCTGTATTGGAAAAAATAATGGAGGAAAATATCACAGGGGGTTGAAAAACATCACAGATTTCTGCAGAATCAAAGAGCAAAGCACTAAACTCTGTTCTCTCTGGGCTTGAGACGCAACGGAGGACGTGAGGACCAGACTGATATCAATCTGTATAAAAAATACAGAGAGATGTCATTCTGCCAGGCAAATGTGACTGAGCTGCTTAGGGAGATCTGAAAACAGTCCATCAGCTCCATTAAAAGTGTATTAAATGAATCTGACCAATCAAATAATCGTCCGTCGTGCGTCCAATGCATTTCAACAGCGTGCTCCAAAGACAAAGTCCACAGGACAGCCCACACCGCTGCAACAGCCTCACATTCACACCAGGCACATGCAAAGTGAAAGACAAACGGACATACATGTGCACAAGAAGCAGGTTGATATGTGCACAAGAAGAGGTTTGATTGAGCACAAGAAGAAGTTTGATGAACTTTTACTGTAAGAGGCAGACGCTAGCGAAATTTAGCATTGCTATTGTAGTGTCGCTTACAAACTTGTCTGGTTCCCTGCTCATTAAACACCCCAGGACAGTCTGCACTGGGTTTAAGATGAACTGAGACATGAAACTTATGAACTTATGAACACAGATGGACAAGAGCATGAAGTTGCAGGGACACCCATTCAGTCATTAACACCTCCAAAACTATAGACAACCCATCCAGGAAGTAACTCAGCAAATACGCAAGTTACCAAGCTATTTATTGGTGAATATGACTGTGCCATATGTTGTTGGAAAGAGTCATTTTTCTACAAGACAATTGGTGAGTTTATATTGTTCAAACGCAGTGTTCCATTTTACGAGTGTTGGTCCGGTTCTGTTGGTTCAAAACAGACTCATTCAGTCTTTATGAGTCAAAACAAATGTATATCCAAAAGTATGTCCCAAATGTATTGATAATAACATATTCCCTGCTCTGAAAATAAACCTATATTCACCATATATTGCAGAATATTGACATATTGAGTAGAAGTTATGGAAACTGACCAATGTGTTTCCAGACCCACTTCCCCACAGCCGGGTCAGACTAGACGCACCACATTATTATTGATCAAAGCTGGTTCTTTGCTCGCCTCAGACCAAAGTAAAATAAAGAAGTAAAGAAAAGGAACCAAACTTTGCAAGTACCATTCAAATATTCCAGGTTTCAAGCCAAGATCTGTATAAATCAAGCTACATGTCTTTAAATTAAATATTATGAAATTGATGTTTGTAGAATTTGTATCTTTTTTTAGACAGGACCTTTATTCATACTTACATCCTCAATGGGACACATTAAATATTTGATATGGGCTTGTTAAAGTAGATTTTCAGAAATATAAAGTTAAAAACTACAGTTTAAGGTAATATGGGCCAATTCACCTGGAAGCTTGAGGGCCAAGAACAATTGGTCTGAGGGCCGTTTGGGCATCCCTGGCTTAAAGCTCACAAGAGTAAATTTAGTGTAATATAGGAGCTTTAAAAGAAAAATACAAAACCTTTAAAGAAATTCTGAATTCAATTGTTTTTCCTTATTTTGGTAGTTCATTAATTTGATGTGCTTTCTTGTGTGTTTTACATTACGCATCAAATTTCACTTCACTTTCATTCACTAAACCGCACCATCTGCTCCATGGCTTTCCACACCCTATGTGATATATCTGAGACATTCGCATCAACATCTCAGCTCCAATGTGATCCCACCTTTTTGTCCCTCACACCTTCCATTTTTAACTCCAAATCTGCTACCGACACATCTGCTGCTAATCCTCCTATAGTGTGAAACTTGAAGAGCACCTTCATATGCCCTTTATCTAATCAAAACCGTTAACCGCTAATGAAAGCACAAAATAGCTGGCACCTTTCCGACCACCTTTCCGCGCCACTATTTAAGACAAAACAGGTGATTAATGAGCGATTTGAGCAGATTTCACTGGCAGACAGATGTTCCATACTGCAGGAGTCATTAGGTGAAGTTGCAAAAATGCGAACGCCAAGGTCCCGGTCCCCGTTCCCTCAGATCCATTACGACAAATATGGCCGATGTGTTAATTCAGTGGATTTCACAGTTTATTGTTTTGGGCAAAGTAATTGTCATGTGTAAAGAGTGGCAGCATTAATAATGTACGACTAGGCTTAATTTTTGAAAATTTAATGCGCTGGGATGTGGGAACCAAAAGCAAGCAGTAGAATTTGATTAGGATGGATGAGTGCAGAGCGATATCTGGCATTTGTGATTAGTTCAGACTGGCATTATATTGTGTATAAGTAGTACATTGTCAAAAATAAGTTGTTTACAGGTTGTGCATCTGTATCTAGTTAACTGTTAACGAAATTGTGAGCCTCAAATTATTAAATTTTACCACAGCCGGCAACAACTCACTGATCTAAACCAGTTTCTGTTGCATGACCATGAACAAAATAATCTGATGGGAAGCAAAAGACTAAGTTTAAATCTGTCAACTGGACAAATCGTTGTAGGAGTGAAGACGTTTCGCTGCTCATCCAAATCGCTTCTTCAGTTCTGGTCAGATTACTGGTGACCACTGCATTATATCTGTCTGAAGGGAGGGGCATCTACACTAGAACTGTAAACATCTATTGTCTCCAGTTTCAGCTGAAGCTACCCTATTCAGCCCTTAACGTTAAGGCCTGAATAGGGGACTAAACTTCGTCTTTTGCTGTGGATCAGACCTGGACATCTGAGGGATTACACAGACATAATCTGATGGGAGTGGATCTCTCCTTCACTGTGGTTCTTCTCGAGGTTTCTCTTTGTCCCACTGGGTTTTTGGAGTTTTTCCTTGCTGAGAAGGAGGGTCTAAGGACAGGGGATGGTCTGGGACAGTTATCCATTTGCTTGTTTTCTGTTGATTAATCTGCTTCTCTGTTATTGACCAATGTCTGTTTCACTGTTGATTTTCTAATTTTCTGTTGGTTAAATCAATTCTCATGTTCAGCCGTAAGAGGCAACTGCTGTACGCAAATGAATTGAATTAAATTGAATTGAAACCTAGGCCTGTCACAAATTTTGAAGCATGGTACTGCTACAGAGGAATGCTGCAATAAATGATAATATTGAAACTACTTTATGCCACCGACACAATAACAGTTATCAGTGATGTGATGTTTGTGAAAGATTCGGCTCTTTTGAACGGTTCCTTTACCTTTCAAAGTTGAACCGAATCTCATTTTTTAAAAGAACCAAAACTTTTTGATTCATTTTTATACTGATGGATGCTGAACCAACACAATAAATACTAAGTAATTTAATACTTTTTTAAAAAAATTATTATTATTGTTGTGCTCCCCATGTGTCTTGGGGCCCGAGGAGTTGGGGACGTGTCTGGGGCTGGAGGACGTGTCTGGGGTGTCCCTGTCTGGGAGTCTGCTGCTCCCCTGACCCGGCCCCGGATAAGCAGAAGAAAATGGATGGATGGACCTTTTATTTAGATAATGCTTCATTTCAAAGGGTGAACACTCTCTCACTCTCAGTTTGAATCATTTTAAACACATCTGAGTCTTGGTCATTTCTGTCTGTGATTAGTTTGTTGTTAAAATGAGCTCTCACACTGGCTTCTGTCAAATAAATACAAAAAGATCCAGCCTTTTGAACGTCTCTTTGACCTGAACGGATTCAAAAGACTCAGATCTCATAAAAAAGCTGAATGTCCCATCACTGACAATAATAACAGAGATAATCCCAGAGAACTTATTTCAAACAGACAGTACTGCATCATTAAGTGGCATGAGCTGCAACAAACAAATAAATTGCAGATTAAAGTCACTTTTTCCACCCTCTAGCTCAAATCTTATCGTTTAACAACAAAAATACCCAAAATCTCCCCAGTTTCTTCAAAAAAATTGCACACACAATTAATTTTGAGCCCCAAATTGTATTGTCGATTATAGTAATTAACGTGACAAGCCCAGTGACACCAGTGATCTTTGTTCGGATCCAATAACGAGTTATAGTATGGCATTTATAGTATATAGTAGTTTGTAGTAGTTTAAATGGCAGCATTGTAGGTTTTAGAGCATACAAAAAAAAAAAAAAAAAAAAAAAAATACTTTGGTGTCATTATCTTTGCTTCACCCCAACTTGAACTGATCAAAAAAAAAAAAAAAAAAAAAAAAACCCATACAAAAATACAGATATACTAAAATATATACATTGTATTTGAAAATATATTTAAATTCAGAAACCTGTATTTTAGCGTTGATATTTTTGCATGAGAATGGGTATTTTTTTGATACCTCCGTCAGTATTGATATTATGCAGCAGTCATGTCAAACTTTCGCCTCCTGCTGTGACTTAGTATAAGTCCTGTTCTAATCCTGGTTTGGTCTTGGTCTAGCTTTGTGTTAAATCCCAAATGTGATGTGAACGAGCTTCGACATAACTCTGAAGCTTGCACCCTTCACCCCCTTTTTAAAACTATATCCTTGGACATTTCTTTTGCACATTTGATCACTTCTACTTGCTTTCCATACATAGTTTATCCCGAAAAGTGTGTAAATACCAATTCTAGATGTCTAAAAGGTTGTTCAAAATGGCTGAATAATGCATCAGATGTTACTTTAAAAAGAAAACTGCTTTCTGCTGGTGCTGGCCATTTTCCAACACATATTTTAGGTACCATTAGTTTTCAAATTCTGTCTATAACGCTCACTCTCTTTCTATTTAAATATCCGTCTCTATGTAATTCAAATATAGACAAGCCCACGTCGGAAAGCAGTGAGGATCCTCATTACAGCCTCGTGCATCTCATCTGAAGACGATGGAGCTAAACGGCGTGCCAAAGGGCATCTCGACACGCCAGTCTTGACAAGTGTTGAAGCAGCGAGTCTTGTTAGCTTTTGCCACCACTCATTTCTCTTTCTTTCCTTCTTCTTTTTTTCTTTTTTGCACCTAATATTGATACTTTGCAGCTGATGTCATCCACATTCCCTGGAGGTGTGATGCAAAAACAAGGCACTGCTTTATCTGAAGCTCTGTTACTCAAGTTAAACTTTCATTTGAGCTGTGTTTTAACACAATCTGACCAGAAAGAACTGATTGACTTAGATCTACAACAGAGAGCTGGTTTGTACAGTACAGTTATGTCCCTATCTTAAAACATTTTGGTGGTGTTCGCTAACGTGGGCATTGTGTCACAACGGTAACTGATTCCTACATTCCGCTGTAGTCATACAGGGTGGCCCAAAAGTCACTGACACTTGAAAAAAATGCATAGCTCTTTTGTTTCTAAATATTTTTCTTTTATTTTTTCAGAGCATTTAGAACTACTCCTCCGACATTAATATGAGCAAATACAGCACTGAGGAATGAACCCTCATTGTACAGTGGTACTTTGAGTCACATGAATCAAACCCAGCGGTGTTACCGTCGACATTTTAATACCAGAGATGCCCCAAGCATAAATGCCATTAAAGGAATAATAAGTGGTTTTCAAAGACAGGGGGCAGTATGTGATCTCCACAGACCTGACTAGTCCTGATTTCTTCCTGTGGGGCTATCTTAAAGAAAAGACGTTTGTGAATAAACCTCAGACAATAAATGACTTAAAGCGTAAAATTGAAGATCAGATCAGATAAGTTTACCTACTGCTAAAATTTGGTGAGTATAACTTAAAAATTCTAGGAGCTATTGAAGATTTAAAAGTGTCAGTGACTGTAGATGTAGAACCTCTCCAGCGTGATGCCACAATACTTTGCAGATCATCGACATTCCCTGGTGATGCTAACTGTAGACACTGCTCTGTCTGAGGCTTTATTTTAAAATAAAGAACTACAACAGGCGCGCTGAAACACAGTGAGGAAATACGCTGCGTTATATTACCCTCTATAGCCTATATTTAACATCAACATTAGTATAACACTCGCAGCCTGAATTTTATGTATTCAGCACCAACGTGAGGTAGCCTATATCATCCCGAGCTTGTTATAAATAATAGATGAGTTTACAAATTACTACAAATTCGGAAATTTTTTACGCTGCAAAATAACTGCGGGCTGTTGGGATGTCGGTCCGTGAAAATATACACTGTGGAGGCTTAATATTGACATTTGGATTGGGACTAGACACAGGAGGAAAGGGTAAGGGAGGTGTACTTAGCTTGTGGCGCTATTCATTCCTTCCCGGGGTAAAGCGTTGGCTAATCTCCGGCCTCAGGGTACTTCCGCGGTAATGCACCTGTTCAAATCTCCCTCCGTGTTGTTCTGAATGCTGAGAAGATTAGCTAATATGTTACAACAATTTTGGAGGGATTTGCCGGGCACGTGACAGGCTTGGGAACTGCACCATCAGAGGTTCAGGAGAGAGTTGCCAGGAAAGGAAAACAATACGATCTGGGTTGAAGGTTAAGGTTCACTTTATTGCCCATCGTTCTATTCTGCTGGGGCATTTGGGGCATAGCAACAGTTAATCTAATGTGTTTCCATGGTAGATACATTCTTTTATTTGAGGCTGTTTGTACATCTAAAAAAAAAAAGGCTCCATCCTGCTGCTGATGCACTGAGGAGTGAAGCGGTATTAAAGGACCTTCCCCAAGAGTCTGAAGCAGGTTTATGTTTGAACGGTTAACTTTCCCCCACCTTAATATTGCACCACGAGACGGAAACAACTGTCAGGGATAGTGCCACGCTGCTGTTTCCACATGTTCTCATAACCCCACCCACTTAAATCCCTCCCTCTTTTCACTCTTGATAATGGACCATGGCAGAGAATCATCTGTCTACTCAGTCTAGTTGTATTTCCCAAGATTCTTATCCAACAATGTCGCTGATAGGATGAAAAATGGTGTCCTTGGCATGCAACAAAATGCTTCGTAATCGATCTAATTTTTTACCAATTAGCTGCTTTTACAGTATAATGCATAATGTAAGGGGGAATCTATCTTAATAGATTAAATATAGTCAGGTATGGGCCCTTTAATCAGGCTGAAACTAGTTGCTGCTTATTGTGGGAAAAATCTGTGAAATGAATATTAAAAACAGCAATGAAACAACTTCAGAAATGTTTTTTTCAGTTTTGTATATTAAGGAACCTTTTAAATTCTATGGGGTATTTACTGCTAACACATAATACATTTTGAAAACACCATGTTACCTTAACTATTGTGATTTGAAAATGTATTAACATATTTAATAGGTTTCATTTTCTTTTCTAATGCTCTTAGTCTCCCTGCCTTTGCTCTCCACGCTAAGTCACTCCCTCTTCAGAGCGCACATTACACACTCTCACATTACAGTAGGCGTGCATTCTGCTAATAAAACTACTGCACATCACACCAGGTTTGTGAAGTTGTAGAGTATTGTTTTGTATCATGCTTTTGCGTATTTATAAAAAGTGACCGTATAGGCTTGTGGGCTGAGTCTTGTAGAAAAAGCATGGACACATACTGCTAACTGTAAGGAGGGTAACACCTGAGAGAGATCACAAAATTACTCAAACACACATGGATGACGAGGAAGCAACGTTATAACATGGTAGAAAGCTCCAAACAGTCAAGTTGCGTAATATATCCTGCTCTAGTCAATTTTCCAAACTCCATCTTCATTTTACCCCAATTACAACTATTTAAATTCACCTTCAGTATGGGGAAGACATTATTATGTGTGTTTTGTTGCACATTGTCTAGGCCTCTGCACTGTGAGAAATATGTGAGTTGTGACATTTCATCCACAGTTGCACCTTCTCAGTGTCGTCATTAGCAGCCCATTGTGTCGGATTCGGGTTTTGAAGAGCTACTAATCAATTTCCATCAGCAACCTCTGTTCCCCCGGGCGCCGGTTGCTTTTACATTTTAGACGCAGCCTATACTTTAGAAGACCTGGAATAAATCACATCAAATAGAGGTGAATCAAACTGAATCATGAGCAGAATGTCAGGTTTTATAACACGCTGCATATGTGAGGAGCCAGAGAAATTCAATTCTTTAGTTGTTTAATCTGTACACCGTTTTACAATATAAACCTGCAGTGGAAAATGCTGCTACTGTATATTTAGGGTATGTATAATAGTAAAGCTATTTTAACTACATTAATTAGTACTAATGCTATAAATCAGGGATCCCCAAACTTTTTCCTGTGAGGGCCACATAACTTTTCGCTTCTCTGATGGGGGCCGGGGTCAGTTTGTAACAGAAAAAGTGTGACGATTGCAGTGCCTAAACGTAAAAATGTATTGTTTTCCAGAAAGCCAAACATAATCAAATAACCCTTTCTGGATTCTTCACAGAACAAAAGTCAGGAAATAAATATTAACACTATTAATGAAATAAATAATAACCAATTGTATTCTTTAAATACCGCCCCACGCCATCGCCTCTTGACAGATGAGACAGACAGCCTTTTCTTTACATTGAACAAAAAAATAATCGTTTTTCCACTTCAGGTTAAATGCCCTGCATTCTGAATCAATTTTTCTCTTACCTAACCTTTTCGGCATGATTCCGTTCTCTTTGAGAGGGCTGGGTTTAGGATTTTTTTTCTGGGGGTTGCCAGATAGGGGCACAGACCGCAGAATGTCACGTTATATGTGTTTATGAAATAGTTAATAACTAATAGTTAATATGAAAATAGTTGTATCAAATACAAATACACATATATGAAAAAAATAATCAAAATGCTCTCTGGTATTGTTCAGGGGGCCGGACCAAATGTGGAGGCGGGCTGTATCCGACCCGCGGGCCGTAGTTTGGGGACCACTGCTATAAATGAAAGCTGTTATGTTTATTACAACTACAGGGTGGCCCTAAAGTCACTGACACTTTTAAATCTTCAGTAGCTCATATAATTCTTAAGTTATACTCACCAAATTTTAGCAGTAGGTAAACTGAACCTTCTGAGATTTTTGGCAATATATACGGTTATAATTGTTCACTTACACTTGAACTTATCACTACTTAAACTAGGGAAAGTAAAAATTACCAAATTTTTAAAAAATAATGTATTTTAAGTGTCCACCATTTTCGGTTTCACACTGAATAGCCCGATCCAACACACTTTGTATAACATTTGACATCTGACCAGATTTATGGCTCTTATTTGATCTTCAATATCACGTTTTAAGTTGTTTATTGTCTGAGGTTTATTCACAAACACGTTTTCTTTAAGATAGACCCACAGGAAGAAATCGGGACTAGTCAGGTCTCTGGAGATCACATACTGCCCCCTGTCTTTGAAAAACACTTATTATTCCTTTAATGGCATTTACGCTTGGGGCATCTCTGGTATTAAAATGTCGACGGTAACACTGCTGGGTTTGTGAATTTGACCCATGTGACTCAAAGTACCACTGTACAATGAGGGTTCGGTCCTTGGTGATATATTTGCTCAGATTAATGTCAGAAGGGTCGTTCTAAATGCTCTGAAAAAGTAAAATAAATATATTTAGAAACAAAAGAGTTATGCATTTTGGCTGTCCACTAGGCCAAATAATAGTCAGGTTTGTGGAGATGAAAGCCCTCTTGGGTAAAGATACATGTTTTTATACATTTTTCAGTGCAGTAAAAATGTCCAAAATGAAAAAAAGGGTTTAATCTTAAAGCTAATTTACAGTTAGTTGTCCAATGCTAAGCCCACAAGCCTACATCACCCATGCTCCCACATGACAGTTCTTCATAAATATACAAAAGCGTGATACAAAAGTCTATACAACAAATTGCTCTGAAGAGGGAGTGACTTAGTGCGGAGACTCAAGAGCGTCAAAAACGAAAGTGAAAATTATAAAACATGTTAATACGTTGTTTTTTGTTGAATACAGCATCTTCAAAACTAGAAAAGGTAACATGGTCATCTAAATATGTTATGTGTTAGCATTTAATACCTAATAGAAGTAAAACACCATCGTTTTAAGAATAACAAAAAAAATCCCAGTTTTATTTCTTCATATTTCCTGGTATTTGAGCTTTTGCCTCTCCAGTTGACCGGAGTAACAGACCAGTTAACCCGATCCAATCGCAGACTGCCTGGGGACCTGTTGGAGCGGTGTGCCTGTAAAAAGGACACCTTGACATCAGCTAACAAGTCAGGGGAGAAAGCAGCTCTTGTTAGCGATTTTATTTTTTTCCCTCCTGTGCACATTTACAGCAGCAGAAATGAGAAGCAAGACATGACTAACAGGGACAATTGGTTTACAACTGTGGGCATATTGGAAACTAACAATACTTACGGGTAACAGGCATCTGAAAACAAGCTCTAGGCCTTTTTGTCATATGATAGGATAGAAGAAAACTGTAAGAAAAAGAACAACTTCACCAAATATTACCTAACAATTTCGATTCATAAGAGAGGCTTGTTAAGATTGGCACGTTAAGCCTCCTGGATTAGATTGGTTTAAAGATAGCAAAAACTCATTTGGGCTTATTAGCACGAACAAATGTTGAGTGCCTCCAGCAAGTTTTGGATAATTGCTAAATACGTAGCTTAGGGCATACTCTTTGCATTTAAAGCCCGACTTCAAATCATCTAATTACAAAATGTGGCAACTTCATTTCTGTCAAAATAAGACCAAAAGACTATTTTAATTGAATGCTTTTCCAGATTTAATAAACCTAGCTAATAAAGGCCCATGGCAGGTATAAACCATTTTGTCGTTTTTTTGTCGGTTTATTTACAGGGTTGTTGTCCAAACTGGTCATAGTGCTATCAACTATCGTTAAACTTTCCTTCCCCCTCACTCTCCCTTTTAGTCCTCCAGGCATTACTCACTTTAACAGCTCATTTGGACAGTGGCTCTGTCGATGGAGTTTAAGTATTCACTCCCATTTAAAAAGCTTGCACTGGGGAAAAAATGTAAAGTCATCAGAGCATATTGGTGCCAAAATGTGTAGTGCAGGTAATTCTTGTGTGATTCATCTTGGGATCCCACCTGGGGATGTATTAGGGCCGACATAGTTTGCTTACAGTTTTTCCACCTGGAGTAATCACACTGATCATCCATACATTCCATAGCAAAAAATGGCCCTGTAAGGTTCCCAATGCAACGTCAGGAGGACTGGTCCAATGCCCCAAATCTCTTTGAATCGCCGATGGTAAAACTAAGCAAGTTAGCTGGATCTTGAAATTAGAAAAAATATGTCAAATCGATCTCCGAAGCCCAAATATTGATGTTACAATTTACCATACATCCCATATTCCATACATTCCAACCAGGTTTTATCATCCCCACTCACTGTCCATCCATCACTCCAGCATCGTATCTCCAAAACAGCTGCGCTACTTTGTCTCCAGCTATTTTTCTCCAACCATGACAATGCTGCCAGGCCTAACAGTGAATGTCAGTGCGGACAATTGATACGATAAACCCAATTGAAACTTTCAATCTCTCTCCCGCTGATAAGAAACAGAGGCAGGCGAGGGAGGGGAGGGGGTTAGGAGGATGCAGTGTCGGTAGCAGCAGAATCTCCATTAGGGCGCGCGAGGAAAACAACATTTGCTAGCACCATCTCCCGCGGTTCGGCTCGATACGTTTTCCACAGCAATGCGGCCCTGGCTTTTAGAGGAAGGTGCAGACACAGAAAAAAGTTTGGGGTGATTTATTGTGTCTTGGTAAAAGAAAGAAGAGTAAAGAGAGGACAGAGGTAAGGTAAGGTGTGAGAAGGGTCGTGCAGTTAATCCAATTTTTTGTGAGATTTCAAATTACGAATGATCAGCGTGGGTCTTTTGAAAGGTGCAGTCTAGAGATAATACTACGACAGTGAAAGGATGTGGTTTGGAGCAGGATTCGAAATTTGGAGGAAGAAATTTGTGTTGTTTTTTTTCTGTTAAGACGTAACGACTTCTCTGTCTTATTAATATTTATAAACTCTAACATTAAAAGCTATTTGTGTATGTTTGTAATAAAGTAATATAAAGATAAACTAAAGAAATTGTGATTTTTTTGCCATATTATCCAGTCCAGGTGTAAGAAACAAAGTTAGTTATGCAAAACAGTAGATTTTCCATTTTACTTCTTAAAAAGTACCTCTAAATGCTACTAAACTGCACTTTCCTTTTGATGGAATCCCATGCATTTTAATGGAAGAATTTGAGAACAGTTTTGCCACTAAAATATGATATAAACTAGGTTGATTTGTGTAAAATGTTCAATGCTCGTGTGTACAACCACATCAACAATACACTGAGGTTTTAAAACTGCTTTGTAAGCCATATAGAACTTGTTTGCTGTCAAAATCGGCAGCCCTATGCGAAATAACATAACAATAGAATACAATGACAATGGCGGAACCTGCAGTAACTTAAGGGATAAGGTGAATAGGCAAGGCAAGGTTATTTGTATAGCACAATTTGAACACAGAGTAATTCAAAGTGCTTTACAGAATAAGAAAGACATTAAAATCACAATACAAACCGAACGAAACACAAATAATCATCATAAAATTAACATTAAAACAAGACAGCAATAAAACCTGTCAATAGACCTTCAATGAATTGCTTCTGATTCTCACAAAACACTCACATTGCATATATAGGGTGGCCCAAAAGTCACTGACACTTTTAAATCTTCAATATCTCCTATAACTCTTAAGTTATACTCACCAAATTTTAGCAGTAGGTAAACTGAACCTTCTGAGATTTTTGGCAATATATACGGTTATAATTGTTCACTTACACTTGAGCTTGTCACTACTTAAACTACGGGGAAGGAAAAAATTACCTAATTTTGAAAAATAATGTTTAAGTGTCCACCATTTTCGGTTTCACACTGAATAGCCCGATCCAACACACTCTGCATAACATTTGAAAGCATTTCCGGGCTTATGGTTCTTATTTAATCCTCAATATTACGTTTTAAGTCATTTATTGTCTGAGGTTTATTCACAAACTCCTTTTCTTTAAGATAGCCCCACAGGAAGAAATTGAGACTAGTCAGGTCTCGGGAGATCACATACTGCCCCTGTCTTTCCGTCTTTGAAAACCACTTATTATTCCTTTAATGGCATTTACACTTGGGGCATCTCTGGTATTAAAATGTCGACGGTAACACTGCTGGGTTTCTGAATTTGACCCATGTGACTCAAAGTACCACTGTACAATGACGGTTCGTTCCTCGGTGCTATATTTGCTCATATTAATGTCGGATGGGTAAATGCTTTGAAAAAATAAAAGAAAATATTTAGAAACAAAAGAGTTATTTGTTTTTTTCAACTGTCAGTGAGTTTTGAGCCCCCTATACTATACATTTAAATCAAGCTGCTATAATTTCAGCTACATTTCATGGCAGTGCGTCCAAATGGCACAAAACTCCATCAAAAATAGAGTGGTCAACTACACTATGGTTCGGCAGGCTATTTATAATAAGCAAAAAATAAAAATAAAATAAAACCACATTTGTTTCCTCTGACCACAACTAGCAAATTCTTCCAAATTCATCCATAGGTAGATTGACGCTGTGAGGTTTGATTTTCAAGCACTTGTAACATGCCTCAGCGGTTTCAGAACTGCTCACTACAATCACTGCTACGAGGGAGAGTACAGTTTTCACTGACTGAACACTTAATCCATGTTTGGTGGAAAAGAACAGTAGATTTGAGCTCAGATGATGGTTGTTGAGGGATGCGGTACCACGCCACACTCCGCAACAGCAGCACTTACGAAGATGGGTCCCCTACTTTCGTTAGTGTACACCTAACAAGTACAGTACATTACTTATGGGCAGAATAGAAACAGAGTGATTCTAGTGACACAAACAACAAAAAGTCTTTACTGCCTTAAAAGCAAAAGTATTTATTTTAATTATTCACCACGATGAGTTTATAAGCGATTCGCACAACTTTCAGAGGCACGTTTTGCAGTCACGGAAATGCTAACAGGACACCAGCATTACTTCCGAGTTTGTAGAGGATCAAAACGCTTTTTAATTAGATGCAGACAGCACACAGGGGTCTCATTTTTACCTCAATATTTGTATGTGGGCAGGACAAATTTGGCCAACTATATGGAAGAACTTGTGCCCAGCCCCATTAAGCAAATATTCAAAATAATCAAATCCAGTGAATAATTTAGTGAACCAAAAGTGTTTATTTTAGTCTCATTTTGGCTAAAAAAGTTACACAGTGGGGCACAGTGGAAACAGTCATAGTCATTCCACCTTAATTAGCAAAAGCAAAGAAACAATCTTTCAGTTTTCTCTCAAAATCGAAATTAAGCCATGATTGTCTTGAAAAATTAGTCCAACGATGTTTTAAAAGCTTTCAAAGAATGAAGACGCATGGGTGGTTATTAAGACTACTCGTTACAGCGTCCGTGATTGGCTGAGTGCATGCAGGCTAATTACCATATAAAAGATGTGTTCCGTATACACTGCCTGTGGTAGTTAGGTTTTCTTCTCATCTATTTTCTCGGATTGCGGAAGTTGGACACGACGCTTGCTTCTGTCTGCTGTCATCTCCAAACAACCGGAGACAATGCAACTATGGCAATTATTCTATGTATTCTGATGATACTGATGTGAGCTCCCTTCTATTCTGTGTAATGTATGATGCAATAGTTACACCAGGCATGATCAATAAAACATTAGAATGAACGCACCCTACCCAAACGTCTGTGTGACATATAAATATGCAAATCAGTCTGCTTAAAATTTTAACATAGTTTAAAACTTTACTAAGGACGCCCTCCACATTTTCTGCCTACTGTATGTGACAGAACTAGATAATGGGGATTTAGGATGGTGAGGTTTGACTAGTTTGTGAAGACAGACACGGCTTATAAAAACAAAACACACAAGGAGTTTGGGGGTAGATTCCCAGTTCATGTGACAGCTTTCCATGATGCATGATCTGCCCATGATTGATGGGTTTCCTCCAGGTTTTCAAGTTTCCCCCATCAACCAAAGACATGCACAACTGCTAATTCTCAAGCTAGGTGCTCCTGGTAAGCCAAAACACGCTTTTATACAAAGCCAGGTCATGGAGGCAGCAGTCCGAGCAGAGATGCCCAGAGTTCCTTCTCCACTCACACTTCTTCCAGCTCTTTTGGGAGGGATCTAGAGGCATTCCCAGGCCAGGTGGGACATGACCTCCTCAGGGAGACCTCCAGGAGGCATCTGGAACAAATGATCGAGCCACCTCAGCCGGCTCCTCCCGATGTGGAGGAGCAGCAGCTCTACTCCTAGCTCCTCCCATGTGATTGAGCTCCTCATTCTATCTCTAAGAAAGTGCCCAGCCACCCAGTGGAGGAAACTAATTTTGCCTTTCATCTCATCTCATTTACCACAAAAGTCTGATAAAGGGACACACCAAAAATAAAAAAAAAAACTGTAATTAGCTGGACACTAAATTTGTGGGAGAAATAATTTCCTAAAAAAGGCAATTTAATGTACAACTGACCAGAATCTTAGTGGTTGATGTTACAACATATGTTGACTCTTTAAAATCCTGAAATCAATAAGTTGATGGAGGAAGTGACACAGGATGGAGGGATGCAGACTATTGTAATGATATCAAAAGGGGTAATTGATATAAGAAATGAGATTAAGTTTAGTTCTAACTTAAAGCAGGACTCGTGTGGCCAAGTAGAGATTTGAGGTGCCACTCAAAAAAAGTTGAGAAACGTTACCAATCCAGTATAATCAATTATCTAAGTTAATTATTTAATAATTAATTCAACAATGCTCTGAAGGTTCATGAATTCTTCTACCATATCACTGACCCATATCTGGAAATATCACTATTCACCAAAGCAAATTGTAGTTGATGAATATTTATTGACCAAGTTAAAAGACAGCGCATGAATATGAAATTTGCTAATGAGTGTGGCTCTAGTCTGGGGTCTAAAGATTGAAGATTAGATCAACTACCCAAGGTTAAGTGTTGAGTCTAAATTGATTACCCAATCTGTGATGTGTGCGCATACAAAGAGGAGGATGTTTCTAGCCGTCTGATGTCTCAGTCCATGCTGTTGTGTCGATGCCTTTAGGATCTGGAGGTCAAGGTGCATGGGGCACACAGGCCAGCAGTCTACACTTGGAGACTCTCTTCCAGTGTTGAGAGCAGGAAGAAAGCAGGAAGAACACGTTTCTGGGTGATATTCATAAGGTGTCGGCAGCATGAGTCACAGAATAAGGCTATGTCAAACTGAATCAAAAAGGATGTTGACTATATCTGGAAAAATGTGCTTTGCTTTCAGACAGATAATCTATAGTGATTTGGATTAAATACACGTTAAAAGAAAGGCACAGATCTGGAAGTCTTTTTGAAATGTTCTTTGTCCTGAGTCTAAGCTGAAAAGAGGAGACGCTCTGTTCTCTCTGGTCAAAGGTTGGGATAGAGCTCTTCGGGTCTGGTCAGAAGACAGCCAGTATTTCCTGTTAAAAGACCACCCTTTTTCAGGCTGAAGAGTTAACTCCTGTTACAATCAGTTCATTGGTTAACTAGTTAGACAATTAGTGGTGAGGATGGGAAAGTTCTCAAACTTCTACTGATCACATGTGCAATGTATGAGCTAGTTTTACACAAACAAAAAGACATTTACGCAAACCATTCCTCTTCTTTCTGTGGAGAAAGTTACATTGAATGAGTCCTTTAACTGTGAAGTCTTTCATTTATGGTAACTTTTTCTGAATTACTTCACTTTGTTAACTTTTTCATAGTAGGAGAAACCTTGTAGATCTTTAAGAGGAGTTCATTCCAAAGTTTAAGTCAACTTTCAAACAACTGTGCCTTTGCCTGTTCGAATGTGCATCCAAAAAAATCGTTTCACAGTTTCATAGGTCAATCTATAATACTACATAATACTACTCTATACTCCCCTCTCTGACTGGCTTTCATGTTGTTTCACCTGATCGCACGGAGCAGCTGTAAGAGCATCTAACAACCCCGTCATCCCTGTGCCTTGTTTACTTTGCTCAGAAGAAGTGTTCCAACTGTGGAAGCTCAAAAACGATCACGACTCTTTTAGAACCAAGTCGTGTATAGCAAGAAAGATGTTGCATGAGCAAATGTGCATTATTTCACCTCACTGGGAATAGAATGACAAAAAACAAACAACACACCTTTGGAAAATCTTGCAGAGTTGGATGCGTCTCTAATTGTCATTGGCTGCTTCATGACAAGAACATGCAACAGTTAATTTGAATGCAGAGTGTTTCCCCTCTTCACTTAAAGTTGCATTTTTTTCCATTAACCTGCATTATTTTCTTTGATCTTCTCTCATAAATCTAACTACCCAAATCAAAGTCCAAAGCAAACACTATGGCATTTTTCCAATCTTACATAGGAAGTGCTAACAGTGTGCTCACAAAACTGAAAATGTATTTGACTCCACCCTGCTGATATCCAGAAGTGTGCCCAAAAAGCCATTCTTTCTCTGCTCAATGAATAGTTCTTTCAGTGGTGCAGCACTAGAAATGCAAAGACGTCAGAGCCCACAGCTGAGGAATGCCTTAGGCTACTTAATCAGAAAGACGCCTACATGTGTGAAATTTAAAAACCTACAAGATTCCTCAAGCTACTCTTTGCTTTGCTGTCAGCGCTGCAAACACTTGGCCTCCTCTCAGTGGGCCTCATAATGAAGTCACCTGTGCCTTGTCAGGGTTCATTAGTGGAATGCCAAGAGTGAAAGCAGCAGCAGCAGTGATCAAAGGGTAGTTATTTTTAAAAATCTAAAACAAGTTCTGACTTATTTTGAGTTTGTTTTATTTCGATATTCCATATGTGCTCATTCATAGTATTGATGCTTTCAATGAGAATCCCCAATGTCATGAAACAAATGAAAAAGTGTATCCAAGTTTTTGCAGGCAGTGAAAGAGTTTAAGAAGGATTAGACAGGCCATACCACGCCACCACCATCCAAATCTTTGTGGTGCCAGAGTATTTCTGAGAGCATGGCGGCACCTGGAGATTCGTTTAAGAACAGAAGATGCTCTAACCAGCATGTTCATCACTGTGACCAATGGGGAATCTGTTGGCGCATTTGTCATGTTTGAGGAGATTGCGCCATGTATAGAGGTTGGAAAATTGTACTCATTAATAGCTATTTGGTGTACAAGAAGGGTCTGAATATCACCAAACATACCGAGATCTTTGGGGCGTCCAAATTTCCAGTGTCACAGAAACTGATTGATGAAGGCACTGCAGCATTGTTCCCCAAAGAGAATCTGTTGGGCGACGGCAAAGAGACAGTGGAAAGTCCCCAAACAGTGACAGGCGCAGATAACGCAGGTGAGGACACAACACACACACATGTTGAACTGTCACGCACTTTAGGGACATTACAGTGACCTACAATTGTTTCCAGAGTAGTCATTTTTACCTATAGTCACTCCTGACCCAACAGTAACCCTAACTATAACAACGTGCATATGGCATATATCATTCTTTACAGGCCGACGGTCAACAGACGATTAGAAATAAGTGGAATATCGACACAAATGAGTGAGCTCCACTATGAAGTACTAACATGTAACGACAAAGTTTTTGTGGTTAGCCAGAACATGTGGAATGAGAAGGACAAGAATCAGAAGGATATGTGGAATCAGAAAGTTTGGATAATCACATTAGCAAGTACAGAGCAGAAGAAGACGATGACATGATAGTTTAGGTTTACGTTCTTATTGTGCACATTTTTCTTAATGAGCTGTGCCAGCCCCACACTGCCAGCTCAGTCCTTGTTCTCTTGGCAAAATCATCAGAGTATAGTACTGTCTACAATAGAAGGAAAGCCAGACTGGACTGGACTAAACTTGAGTGGCCAATACTATCACAATGTCTAGATGGTTCATGTCCCGTAATAATGGTAAATACTTATGTCTCTTCTTTCTTTCAACTCTCAGGCTACTTTGCTTTATTTTAGTCTCTCCCAGATACAGCAGTTTAATGGAGATTGTCCCATACTTCATTCTTACCATCTCTGTCTCTTATACGAAGTGCCTACCTGACTTCACTGCAGTGCCATTTTCTCATTACCTCCAGTATGAACTTCGACCCTTTCCCAATCAAGTCCAATAAGTTGTCCCCACGACCAAACCTCCATCAGCCTCAAGCTACATATTTCATCAAACCACCTCCTCTGTCTGAGGACGGCGACACAGCTCCAGAACTCAATCAGCCTCTTCATATTAGGCTCCCTGTGGACATTCTGGGTCCTGCTGAAATGTTCGGGACGTTTTAGCTGTAACCAGAAGTGGGTAGAGTGGGTAGCCAAAAGTGGTAGTACGTAGAAGCCCTGTCACTTCAAAATAATATTACTCAAGTACAAAGTAGTGGTCCAAGAAAAGTACATGGGGAAACTACTACTCAAGCAAGAACAACTGTATGAGTAACTGCCTGGACATAGCATCTGATTTATAATTCAAAGTCAATGTAATATAATAGAGAGAAAAAGAAATTATACACAAAACTGGTATTTTCAAAAGATGTACAACAAACATGAGAAAAATGAATGGTGTACTACCTGGACGCCTGCCTAGGGAGGTGCTCCTGGCATGTCCCACCGGGAGGAGGCCCCAGGGAAGATCCAGGACACGCTGGGGGGGCCATGTCTCTCGGCTGGCCTGGGAACACCTTGGGGTCCCACCAGTGTCTGGGGTGAGGGAAGACTGCTGCTCCCGCGACCCAGCCCCGGATAAGTGGAAGAAAATGGATGGATGGATGTTGTACTAAGTAACTTTTCTGATGGAGTGTCTTTCATGTACTGCTTTACCCATAATTTTCCACAATACAGCAACTTTACATGAAAATGAGCGGTCTTAGTCAACAGAGATGAGCCAGAAAGAGATCTCAGAAAGAAGTGAGCAAGTCTGTAGAAGTTTGTGTTTTGTTCACACATATATCCCCACACTTTTAATAAGAAATCCACATTTTAGAAATGAGACCCCAAGAGCCTCATTTAAAAAACGAGTGCGTCAAATTCTACTGAAAAGAATATGTACGGACAAAACCCAAATTTTATATTAAAAAATATTGAGATTTATAAAACCCTCAAATGCACTCCCTCGTGCACTTTCATCTTCATAGCTCACACCTAGAGTATGGCATTAAAAAGTCACTTTAACAAGAGAAAACATGGATTTAAATGAGTTTAAATTAGTAACTGCAGTTCATTTGTCATTGTGTCTTGCACAAAGAATGGCATGTCCCCACTAATGAGACAGTCTAGTAAATTTTAATGTAGTTGTAATTCTATGGGAGATGTACGGTTTTGCACCTTATTAACGATTGGCTCCGCAACATATTTCAGTAACAGCTGGAATATATTCTTATCCTTACCTCCAAATAAGTACCCCTGACCAAGAAAGATTAAAGATCAAGTTAAACATCTTCATTGAATTCAGCCTGTGCTTCTGCCTGGCCTCCCCAGTGGCTTTGAAGGAAGGGTCAAATGCAGAGAACAAATTACCTCACAGGGACATGTTGAAGCATACACTTTTTAATTCTTTTCCAACCTTCTTTTCCGCCCATACAAATCTATTGTTAAAAACTACTACTTGACACTTTGGACTCTATAACCTTCACATATTCACCTTCACATTAGCCTTGCTCTTTTAGTAATGGGCTAAAGGCTACTTTCTCTACTCGTAATCTTCCATTCCATCCCTCTCTCCTGCTCTCCAAACGATGCCATCTCATAACAAGGTCAACATCCCTCAGGCAGGCACATTCTGATCGGTGATTGGTGCTATTGAGAACGGCTTTCAAATGGTCGCCATTTCAAGCTATCCTCTTAATTAAATTGTAAAAACTATGATTATGTTTGAGCAAATTTGATATTGCATTAACAGCGCGCCTTTAGCAGAGGGCATTGACAGGTCAGCAATTACGATCAGGAAAAATGACGATACAGAATGAGAAACTGATTGTGCTTTTTAAAAGGAAACTGGCAACTGCAAGCAAGGTTAAGCAAGATAAAGATGGAGAAAAGAGGATATCAATTTGCTATAAGCTAAAAATTACACCAAAATGACTAAAATGAATGCATTTGTGATATTTTACTTATGAGTTAGTCCCATCAACATTCTGCTGGAATTCAGAAGGGTCTAGAATATATTTTGTTCTGAATGTTTCTCGAGACATGTCTTCCACAGTTGAGAGACACATGCTACAGATTAGCGGCTGTGGTTGGACTGCTGCAAATTAGGACAGTGCTCTATGGCAGGGGTGGGCAAACTTTTTGACACTTGGGCCACAATGGGCTCTAAAATTTGACAGAGGGCCCGGGCCAGAATATATATATATGTATATATACATTAGAGATTTGGTCTGTAACATGTAGCAAAGCACAAATATACAAGGCTCATTGTACAAATTATTTTACAAATGCATTCATTAAATTAATCATCAATTAATACAAATTTCAGTTAGCACAGCAGAAAAGCTTTGACCAAAGGGCCAAGTGTGGCTCCTGGGCCGTAGTTTGCCCATGTCTGGTCTATGGTCTGGTTCGGTTTATCTGAACAGCAATTTAAGCCCCTGCCCCTCGTCGTACATCGTTAGCAGGTATCTAAGTAAATGTGTAGCAGTGTGAGTATGGGATGGCCGTCGCTGAAAGAGGAAAATGGAACATCATGACAGATATTTGAATCTGATTGGTGGAAGCATCACATCAGCGTAACAAGCCAAGAAATCTAACTTTTGTTAAATCCAGTTGAGAGAAAACCAGAGATGTTCCCTGCTCACAAATGCACAAATCACTACCCTGCATGTTTTTCAAAAATGGAATAGTTCATAGTTCTGCTAAAACAGGCACAAGTACGCACGCCAAATATGTTCTGGTTTGTTTGCGCTCTTCACTCTTGGCTTCTGCCCTATGCTGCTCTGTGATTTCTCTGAATCATCCATTAACGGGCTTGATTGTGAGAGTTGGAGTCATCCCACATGGATGCTCATGAGTTTTAAAATTTACAAATATCTCAAGAATTCATCAGGTAATAAGTCAGAGAATAAATTATTTTTCATTGATGCCACATGTTCCCACTGCCTCCATAATACCACACTGCTGTGTAAAGAGATAAAAACGTTACAAGTCATTTGCATAAAAACATGTGCGCTTACCAGCAGATATGGCACTTGTCCTCCCTTAGGGACTGCTGCAGAGCCATGACAGATCCTGGGCTTGTTCTCTGACCCTGTGGGGTCAATTAGGTTTGGTGAGCGAGGACACGTGGAGCCCCAGGTCTCGCAAGTGGCCCGCCTCTGATCGATGTTGCACTGCTTATCAGCCCCCCTCTGTAACAGACACCTAATTGCAATTGATCCCCTTGTTGTACCATTAATTGTGAATCCTCTCTCCATCACAAGCTCCACACTAGCACACGCTGTACTCGAAAACTAAAACTTCATTCATCAGTGGATCCACATTGGATTCCTATAGTAAAGTGCAGAGCAGGTAGTGCGCACTAACTGACTCTCAGTGGAGTGCAGCTCTCTGGGCACTTTAAAGGTCAATACTGAGAGTCCTCCAATCAAGGTGTTAACAAAGTCATTACTACAATTACATGCATTATGGGTATAGATTTTAAAGAAAGGAAATCAGCATTGAGTACTTAAACTCCGTGTCAAAGATTGTGTGAACATCCTGAAAAATGTAGTGTATGTTGATTGAGGAGCTAGCACTCTAACCCAGCAAGAAGTTCAATTTGTGCTGTGCATGGATGTCTTTCTTCTGCACTCTCCCGATTTCTCCCAGTAACCTAAAACATGCACAACAGCTAGGTCGTCCTGACTAAGCCGGATTTCAAGATCTGGAGGTGTGTCCCTGATGTGCAGGCAATCACCAACTTGAAAATAATCCTAAATTAAGTGTAGTGTAATCTTAATCTATTACTGTTGACTCTGTGGATTCTTAAATTGGGGCTAAATACTTAACTCCGCCCACAACCACATTGTAAATAGAGCTGCTAAACCGGGCAGTATGTGGAAGACTAAAAGAAAGAGTGAGGGTGGTGGAGATCTCAACCGGAGCAAGGTGATTACAAACACCTGGATGTAATCAGAGCAGTCCTGCATGATGTCACATAGTACTTGAAAATGCAGTGGCCAGTGAAAGAAGCACACACTGTTTTTGAACACAAAGCTGCAAATAGTTTGCACTAACAATCTCCAAAAAGAACTAGGGACAGTGGACAATGTTACCAAAACACTATATACATAGTTTAATAGCAAAACAAGTTGATTTAGTATTTAGTTCCACTTTAAATGAAAGCAGTGGCATAAATATGTGTAACAATTTAGAGAGGCCATGTCCAGGGGTCTAAACATGGCTACCCATTTAAGTCAATAGGCTGTGCTCAATGCTGCATGTTGCTAGTTTAGCGTAAGGTAGGTACATCCGGTCCTGCCCTGCTCATTGACCGTCTGCAGTTGAGCTACCCCCCACGAGACATTGCACGGTGAGAGCAAGGCCATAATAAAGAAATTAGAAATTATAATGTTTATGCTTCCAGGGCACTTCTGAACCATGTTCTAAACCTGTGACTCGTTCATGACATCGCTCACATACTCGCTCATGTTGTACCATGTGACCCCTCTAACCAGTCAGAGCTTGAGCTTAGCTAGAGCGGACAGAGTGTACCTGAATCTAATAATTAAAAGTGTTTTAAGCCAACAGACAGATTTTAAGCTGAGAAAAAGTTTGCCAAAAAACCTTTGTGAAAGTACCATTGTAGCACCAATGGGTGGCCACTAATCCAAGCTGTAAACCAGCAATACTCTACCCAGTTATTTAAATAGATCCATGATAGATACTTGTTCTCACCACATTTTAAGGTCATTCACTAATATTCAATGTGGGGCTGTCAAAGTATTTTAAAAAAAACTAAAACCCAGTACAGATACTACCAAACCAGTACAAAAAAAACCATTTGAAACAGTATCAGTATCAATTTTAAAAAGTAAAAATGCATCAACAGTACAAAATTTGACCATTCCTGAACAGAATGATCATCTATCATCTTGATCAGACCACGTGGTAACAAAAACAAAGTACTATTCTGTGTTGAAAATGACATATTGATAATTTTTAGACAATACACAATGTGGTATCAAAATCAGTCGTATTGTGCCTATTTAGAATCGAAATCAAATCTAAATGTTAGTATCATGACAACACAAATCCAGTACCTTTTTATACTCCTGTCCCCTACTCCCTCTCCCCCCAGCCCCTTTACCCGTGCTCTAACTCTCCTCCCCAGGGCCTTATTCAAACAAACATGATGGAAGCCGTGGCGTTGGCGTAGACGGTGCACGACGGTTAAGCTAACGGCTACAAAGCGTGTCTCTTCCCTTTGGCAACACAGTGTACATAACTAAGCAGCTAGCCCAGAGGAAAAGCCCCTCCAGGAGAGCCCGCGAGGGGGAAGTTATTAAATAAGGATGAGCAGATAAAGATGTCAGGCTTATAATGCGTTTCATTTGGACTCTGATGGTATTTGTTCGGAAGGGAGGGAGAAGGAGGCAGAGGGGAGGAGCTGACACAAGGGTTTCTGCCGTGTACCTGATACACGACAATGCAAGCTCGTATGAAAAAACGACGTTGTAAATTGAAGACTTAAAATTGTAGTCTTGATTTTAAAGTGCAGTATTTACACTTACACTTATAGTTTTTGAAAATGCGATACTGTATTCACCGAAAACAACATATTAACATGTTTCATTACACCGTGAGCCCCCCATTCCTTTGCTCCCTGTGCTAAGTTACTCCCTCTTCAGAGTGCTCTCACATTGCAATTGGCGTGTATTTCACTAATGAAACTGCTGCACATAGCGTCAGGTTTGTGAAGTTGTAGTGAATTGTTTTGTATCATGCTTTTGTATATTTATGGGAATTGTCGTGCGGGAGCGTGAATGATTTAGGCTTTGGTGTAATCGTAAGGAGGGTTCGAATAGGGCCCGGGCAAGATTGGCAGGTAACTCAAACATGCAGGGATGACATAAAAACTCTTTAGACATGTTTACGATCAGGAGCAACGGTATAACATGGTAAAAAGCTCCAAAAAGTAGATTTTGCATAATACCCCCTCCTTTAGTAGTTATAACTAGTTAATTACTGCTATATAAACTTGATTTGAGAAGTTTTGACTAGTTCATAATTATTTTATTTATCTTATGTTCTATCCGTCCATTTTCTTCCACTTCATCCAGGAGCCAGGTCGTGGACACAGCAGGGACACAGACGTCCACAATCTCTTCCTCTCACGTTGTTTTATGTTTATTTGCATTATTTAACACAATTAGTTGAAGCTATATTTAAGGCGTATACCTGACTATTTCTTCATCTATCCATTTTCTTCCGCTTATCCAGTGCCAGGTTGCAAGGGCAGCAGTCTAAGCAGGGATTCCTAGACTTCTTTCACCCCAGACACGTTCTGCAGCTCCTCCGGTGGGACCCCAAGGCGAGCCGAGAGACATCCGGCGTGTCCTGGGTCTTCCCCGGTGTCTCCTCCTGGTGGGACATGCCCGGAACACCTCCCCAGAGAGGTGTCCAGGAGGCATCCTGAGCAGATGTCCGAGCCACCTCAGCTGGCTCCTCTCGATGTGAAGGAGCAGCGGCTCTACTCCGAGCTCCTCCTATTTCTTCAACTTTTGCTAATGCAGTATGTATTGTACTGTATGTAAAAAAAAAAAATAAAAAAACCCTAAAAAAGGCTGAATAAATAATCCAGATTTAGCTATACATCAGATGAGAACCGTACAGTAACATAAGTGGGCTAACAGTGTAAAATGAGCCATGTTCCTCACTTGAGTTGGTGCAGGGCCTTTAAGACAATTATCAGTGAAGTAAAAGAAGAAAAAGACAAGTCAGGAATGTGTGATTTTAGTTCTTTAGTAAATATATTTGGTAAAACACCAATTAAAATTTCAGAATTGAGAGCGTCTTGGATGACTGACTTTGAAACCTTTGTTGCCATTGACAACACCTGGATTATAGCCGTATTAAATCGACAAAATTGTAATTCTGAAAGTGTTATTTTTACTTTTCAAATCAGAATTTCCAAACAGCAAATAGCACCAAGACAGTGAAACACAAAAATGGAAAATTTAAGAGAAAATATGTTGTAATCAGATGCACTCCAATTTTGACTAAAAGGTGCACTATGTAACTTTTCTGGTGGATGGTCCGCCACCTTCTTGTTTCCATGGAGATGTTATTGCTTTGCCTGGAATGTTCCACAGTAAAGCATTAGATGTATTTGATCTTCAGAAACAAGTGTCACCGCCATGCCGTGGATGAGTATTGAACAAGGTCAGATCCATGGAGAGGTGACCTTGTTCAAGACGGAATTTTTCATCAATAAAAAAAAATGTAATGTATCTAGTCCATCACATAGGCCTGAACTTAAAGCAAAGATAAAAATGACAATACTCATAAGTTTAAATGTTAAGTAACTGAAATGGGCTTGCAGTTCGTGGCCTGTAACCAAAGAAATGAGTAAACACATTGACTGCGTGAGCGTAAGTGAATTGTTTGAAATATATACTTACCTATGTTGTCTGCCATGTTTGGTGTTCCGGCCAAAAGAGTCCCTGGGGAGCCGGAGCACTTAAAGAAGGTTCTGGGGCAGACAACTGTGTGCTGAGGAGGAGTGTCCAAATATTTTAGCTTTTTATATCTGTTTCTTGTATTCGTTTTCTACTGTTAACACTGTTAGATTAATATAAAGCTCTATTTTTGTAACGAAATTGATTGAATAAATGTTAACGCTGTTTTGCCAAGACTAACTTTTAAATATAGTATTAGACTTGCTGGTATTTACCTGTGCTGGAGTGTGGGGGTAACAATTAAGGGAGGTTCTCTATAAAAGAAGCCAACCGCAGCCAACCGCAGCCATGCTGCTCATTGGAGGTGCTGTGGGTTTACATTGAAAGTTCCTCATTGTTATACATTCTCAGCAAAGCAATGGCATCCTGAATGGAGACAACCACTAGAAAAGTTACTGTATTTTCCAGACTACAGAGCGCACCTGATTAAAAGCCGCATGCTTTAATTTTAGAAAAAAAAAATTGTACAAGCCGCACCGGATTTTAAGCCGCAGGTATCCCACGTAGTAATGTGAAAAATTTACTCAAAAACGTTCATTTGCGAGGGACCACTAGTGCAGTTTTGCATGCTTTTTTACAGTGTATGCAGTTCTGCGTCCTGATTGGCTAAAGGAGGTGCCGTATCTCCTGTACAGGACTGAATGTGTTCAGCCAAATTTACCAAAATGTTTGATGCTGCAGCGCAACTCTGAAACAGTCACCTTGGACACCTTTGTATTTGAGGACAAACGCCTCCGACGCGCGTCCACGAGAGACTTTACATGTGAAACAACATAAAGAAGGAGGAAAATAACAGAAGGACGACAGCAGAATAAGTTTTAACAAGGAGCAAAAAGGGCTGTAACCTGCAGATGGAGTCTGCTTTAGTTTGTGGATCAGTCACTGCAGGAAAAGAACATTACGAGACATTACAGCGGCGCCAGGACGAAGAGGCGGGGACAAAGGAACTGACAAATACACCTGCAGCCGCAAAACATATAGACAAATGACTGATTTACAATAGTTGTGAGAATGCGCTAGATTGATCATACAACTTCATTGGACCTCTGTGAACTACTCATCAGTTTTATTGGTCGACTGTTGCTGGGCAAAATGTTTTTGGCGCCACAGAAAAAAAAAAGTATAAGCCGCACTGCACCATAAGCCGCAGCGGTTAAAAAGTAGAAAAAAGTAGCGTGTTGTAGTCGGGAAAATACGGTACATGGTGCACCTTTACATTCTGACATATACTCTAGAAATATTGACTATTCCGCTCAGAGGCAGCAAATAATCGTGCAATTGACAGCCGACTGCCCTCCCACCAGAGGCGTGTCTTTTACTTTTAAATCAGATGTTCTACTTGAGATTTCCTGGTTTGAAAATTTGCCGCAGTAAACTGTGGCTCGACGCGGCCCATGAGTGAGTGCACAGACCAGGAGAGCTCCAGAAGGGTAAACACGTTCAGTCATTTCTATTAAATATTGATACAGTGCACTTTGCTTGGATTTCTCACACGGCGACAAACCAACAGCGGCTTGTTTTTCCATCAAACACCAGCTCCCATTAGCAAACAGAATAACAAAGGAGTAATGTACTAAGACTGGTTTGGTCAACAAAGGCAAGCTGAGGTTCAGAAATATATGTTTAGCCCGGCGACACACTTTGTTATTGTAAAAAGAGTTAATTTAGTGCTTTCTCCCTTAGAGTGTATTGTAAAAAGCAGCACTGTGTGACAAAATCAGGCCCCAGTATGCCGTCTGCAGCAATAGTAAAGTCTTTTATCTCTCATAAATCTGGAAGGAAAAGCCGAAAGCAGTGTAAAGATTAGTGCTGGGAGGAATACTGTGAAATTTAAAAAATGTTATGGAATATTGAATACTTCCATAAAAATGCAGTTCGTAACATACACCGTTACATTGTCCAATCCATAGACTGTATAAAGAAGTGGACTGAGGGAGTGTTACTTGAAGAAATTCTACAACAGACGTCAACCATGAAGTTCAGCTCCAGCCTAATTAAGCCAATTGAGGCTAACAGGCTAGCTACTGCCATTTATACAGTCCATCGTCTAATAAGAGTACTATATTCAGCATACAACAAATGATTTAACCCTGGAGAACCCACTGGGTCAAATCTGGCCGCAGTGAATTGCTGCTACCCAAAATGAACAAAAAAAAAAAAAAAAGTATGTCAAATTTCAATTAAAAAAAATGTAAAAAGCCCAGAGTGCCACTTCTGGCCCCTGCATAGAGACACCTAGTGGATGAATATTAAACTAAAATGAACCACAGTGGTAGTGACAAGATGGCTGACCACATGCTGTTTTGTTGAGCTGGAAAACTACTCAAACAAAATCGTCTTCGCAGCAAACCAACAGTTGGTAAAATTGTGGGGTTTTTTTGTTAATGTTTTTAGTAATAGCTTGCAGAAAGTCTAGAAGTATGTTTTATATTCTTTTTGGACAAATTAGCGAGGCCAATGGGTCAAATTTGGCCCTGATCCTGAATTAGGGAATAAAGGGTTAAAATTGAAGTTGGACATTTCAGTGTTCAGTGAACTTACAGCAGTAATTTAATGCAATGTTCATAATTTTCCAAAGAAGAAAAGGGTTCTTGGGTTCTCCAGAGTTAAACAGCTTTGTTTTTTGCACCTTTAGTAAATCATTATTTTTCACATATTAAGGAATGATTACTCAGATATGTTGGTTAAAAGGTGCGCGATGTAACTTTTCTGGTGGACGGTCCATTACCTACTTCTTGTTTCCACTAAAACAATGAAATGTTCCACTTAAAGGAATTAAACTGCTGCATTTCCATGGAAACAAGCAGATGACACTGTAAGGTCAAGTTAAACGTTGGATTTGTGAACAGACCAGCTCGCGCACAGTAAGAAAACACGATTTATAGCAATGAAAAACACCGTAATTGCAAGATATACATGTGCACATACGTCCCAGTCAAAGCAACTTGTTTTTCCACATGTGATCCTCATCACATCCTGTTGTTGGACTGAACTTCCTTCCCTTCTTTTCCGCATGGTGACTATGACTGGACATTTAGCCGTACCAGACTGCACTGAGCTAATAAGATTATTCCTGTCTTCTGCCGCTTTGCCTTTGAGAAATATTTAGACAAGCTCAAGTCCAATTCACCTAATGCAAATAAAGACCGCTCTCTGCCTCCGCACTCCTCCCTCCTGTCCTGTCCTTTTACCAGCTTCACTTCAATTCCCTGCTTTCCTCTATCTTTTGATCTTAGAAATTACAAGTTTAAGACAGGATATTAGGCAGATTTTACTATCTTGTTGCGACTGAATAAGCTGTAAGGTTTTTGGAGTGTTTTTTGAGTAGCTCTAGCATATTTACTCTTGGTTACGCCCATAGACCAGATTTGCTGCTATAACATCCACCCTCGACGAGCTTTATTTGACTGGAGCCAAACGCTATGGGTGACGTCACACTCCCTTAGTCCACTTCTTTATACAGTCTATGGTTATGCTTTAATCCAAACATGATCCTCCACGTTTTTAACCCTGGAGAACCCAAGAACCCTTTTCTTCTTTGGAAAATTATGAACATTGCGTTAAATTACTGCTATAAATTCACTGAACACTGACATATCCACTTTTTCAATTTTAAGCCTTTATTCCCTGATTTAGGATCAGGGCCAAATTTGACCCACTGGGCTCGCTAATTTATCCAAAAAGAATTTAAAATGTACTTCTAGACCTTCTGCAAGCTATTATTAAAAAGATTAACAAAAAAAAACACAATTTTACCAACCGCTGGTTTGCTGAGAAGACGATTTTGTTTGGGTCGTTTTCCAGCTCAACAGAACAGCATGTGGTCAGCCATCTTGTCACTACCACTCTGGCTCATTTTAGTTCAATATTCATCCACTAGGTGTCTCTATGCAGGGGCCAGAAGTGGCACTTTGGGCTGTTTGAAATTTTGAACATATTTTTTGACATTTCTTTGTTTGTTCATTGTGGGTACCAGCAATTAGCGGCCAAATCTGACTCTGTGGGTTCTCCGGGGTTAAAGTCCATACAACTTCAAACTAGCTTGGTTAAAGGGGACATGTGTGAAATGTCATCTTTCAGTCATCTTATAATGGCTTTCCCTCATAATCATACTCACAGTTGTACTTTGATTAATGCGTGTTTGAGTAATCCTGTATATTACCCTGAATCTGAAGCTTGAGTCCTGAGAAAATATGTTTTCACCTACCCCCTATCTCCACTCACTACTCCATTATTCAAAAACATTGAGACTCTTCAACTTTAATTAAAATCCCCTGTTGTTACAGTGAGATGGCTCTATGAAAACAAGGAGCTTCTCAGTTTTGCAATTTTGACCAGTAAACCAATGGATCTGTTTCTATTATTAAGCTGTTTTAGATAAATATTGCAGTTTATAATGAACAAAATGTTAAATTATGTTCTATGCAAGTTATAGTTTAATGCTAAATACCCCCAAAAGCATGTCTTCTTTAAAACTGCTTCACCCACCAGTGCTTAAGCAGCCGGCAGTCTTTGCTGACATTTTAATATGTAAACATAATCCAAGAACTTTCCAAGAACTTTTTTAAAATAATCTGCTGTTTAATTATTCTCTCTCCATCTGTGTTCGGTGCAAATTTCCTTGCACCAAGTCGAAGGTGATTGTTTTTTAAGACAGCTGGGGCAACATGCTGAATCAAAAGTGATTGATTGATCCCCTGATTTGGGGAATTATGGGGGAATGCAGGTTATACAATGGTACTTTTATTATGAACAAGAGGTTTCGGTCTGGCTTCATAGTATTTTTTTTATTTATTTTAAACATGATAAATGTGGTTTTACTTTGACTGAGAAAGCTTTAATTAGATGTCTGCCGCCCTCTGCTGGCGACAGTGAAGAAATGAAGCTTGTTGAAAAGATCGTTTAGCAGCATTGCTATTATGAACATGATGCTAATACATAGATGCTTTATTACAGGGAAGGGGAATATTTTAGCTCCTCAATGATTATGTGGTCACTGTATTGACACATGGGAGCACTTGCTGGTTTCACTTGCTTAAACAGAGCATTTGTGACTGTTGCAAACAACTTTACACACATGTCAAGCTTAAAAGTTCATTCAGTTTGATCATGCGCAATATGTCTGTACACTATAGTCTGGGAGTGCATATGTGCAAAGGTAATTAGACTCTCAAAACAAACAAGTGTCTATTGTTCACAGGTCTGCAGTCTGTCGAAAACAGACTGGAACATATGTCCCACAGCAGACAGAGCAAAAAAGGTGTAAATTAACATCAGGAGGATTAATAACCAAAGTGTTTCAAGGTGTTGTTCCCGTTTACTGTGAAAAAAACAGAAGTAGTTCATTTAAACAGTCAAAAGTCATTCTTCCAGTATAGTAATTGTGCACCTGTAGTAGTGAATGAGAGCCCCTCCACATCCCTCGTATGTGCTCCACAGGGCTGCTCCGCCACTCCACTGTCCTCTGACAAAATTACAGACCAAGTCCATTTTCTTCTCCGCCAGTGTCCAGCCAGATCAATCTCCAGTTCAGAATGCTCCAAAAGGAAAGAGAATGTGGACTACAAACAAAGTAAATATACTATGTACTTTCATCAGATTACTTCTACATTACGATAGATGTTTTTACCAGTTGTTTTAAACTTTCACTATATTTCACTGAAACACAGTGATGTGGAAAATGAATGGGGCTTGTTCATGAAACAGCTGAATGGTCTAATTACTCTCATGGTGGAGTAAAAACATGTGTAATTGATGTGACATGAGCCAAAGAGTGATTTCATGTCACACAGCAGTGATCTGCACTCCTGCTTTTGTACAAAGAGTTATTTAAATAGGGACTTTTATTTCATAAACTCGGGGTCTCTCTTGAGCTCCTCGGGGCTCGGCTCAGCTGGGAGGAGATGAAACAGCTCCAGTGAGCGAGGGTCTGCGTCCTCTGTCAGGGAGATGATTCAGTGGTGTGGCAGAGCTGCATTATGTGGAATCAGCCTGTAACACTCCTTCCCACCCGCACCGCTGGTTTGACGGGGGACTTAGCAACTTAGCAAATCAAACCTGTGGCTAACACTAGCAGGAGTGACCTCAGTGAAAGAAGGCATATTATTTATCTATATGTTCATATCTTGATTTACAAACAAAATAGGATCATGTAGCCCCCATGCTGTCTTCCTATTTGGAACGTGGTGGTTAGCAGGTTAGCTATATCAGTTTATATCACTAAGCTCGTATGGAATATGACATTCACATCACTGTAATCACTGTAAGCTTCTTAGCTAGTTTGTTTCTACTTCCTTTTTATCCTGCTCTGTAAAAAACAAATATAAACTTTCCCCAGGGGGACTTCATTTCACTGTAGATAAACCGCTATTTTGCTGCATTGTAAATAATACAAATAAAAACATATTTATCTAGGCTGGAATTAACCATCTGTTTATTACAATGTCAGATTCTTTTTGAATATTACCTCTTTTATATGCGTCACTTCTCCTCACAGAATTATCAAACTATGACACGCTTGCTGCTCCTCGTGGTGGTGTGAACATTTCTAAACAAAGGTTTTTAAGGACTTGACAAGCAATTTACAAAGCACCTCCCCTGCTACAACTCAATTTACAGATTGTCAGAGAAAAATAGGGTTTAATTATAAAAGAACAAACTCTCTCAACCTCATTAAGAGCTTGAGAGAGTTTGGGCACACCTACCCAGCACATCATTCTATGAAAAAGCACGCAGTTTAGATGATTTTTGCCATTGAGGGCTAACCTATAGTCAATGCATGGATGTTTGGAGTGAAAACAGTTGATATGTCAGATTCTATGCTGTAGATTACATCCAATCCTACTGTGTGGAGGTGGGGTTGTACTACGACTACTACTACGACTACTACTACTACTACTACTACTACTACTACTACTACTACTACTACTACTACTACTACTACTACTACTACTACTACTACTACTACTACTACTACTACTACTACTTCTACTACTAGAACAATAATAAGTATGGGTAGAAAAACTAATTAATTTATCTTTGTCTGTATAATTTATGTATTAATTACCACTAGATGATGTAATGAGTTATTTTCCTTTCCTTTTTTTTTTTTTTTTTTGTAACACCTTTAAGTCCAGTACCACCTCTGATAAAGATACTTCAAAGTGTGTAACGTAACTGTTCTTCTTGGATGACCTGCCAAGTGCTTGTCTTTGTGGAGATGCTTTAGCCAGAATGGTCCACAGTATGACATTAAGAAGCTGACATCACCGAACCGAGTCACAGGTCAGATCTGTGGAGAGGCCTCCCTGCCATAGACTGTATAATAGAAGTGGACTAAGGGAGTGTCACTCGTAGCGTTCAGCTCCAGTCAAATGAGGCTCATCGAGGGTAGGTAGTTATAAGGGCGAATCTGGAGCAGAGTTCCATATTTGGAATTCTGACCGTAAGTATCATAGCAACCAAAGAGCCAATCTGGAGCGAGGTTGTTGAAGGTGAAGCCTCTTCCCGCCTGCACCGCTGGTTTAGCACGGTGCAGGTGCTTAGCAACGCTGTCAATCAAACCTCAGGGAAAGAAGATGCCTCAGTGGTTTGTTATTAATGTTCATATCTTGATTTATGGACACAACACCGTGATAAAATCACCAGGATCGTGAAGGGGCAGGTTAATACGAACATTTTAAGATCAAAATGATGAGGTTCACTACCGCAGTTACAGAGAGAGGGGTGACAGTCTTTCAATGCTAAGTGAATTGGAGCCAGAGTCGACTGAGCTGGAAGCGCACCCACAATCACTTTGCTATTTGGAACGCAGTGGCTAGGAGGTTAGCTACATCCATTTATATATATACAGTCTATGGTCCCCGCTCACAATGATAATTCATGTATTTAATAAGACTTTTTAGCAATATAAATATTTTAATTTAATCACTGCAAGATATAAGTTTAATGCCACACTCAAAAAACAATGACATCTACACTGAGACATAAAAGTGAGCGCACTTTAAATAAACATTTAGATTTAAATGCATTTTTCATTTAATAATAATAAACAAGTATAACATTTGAAATAAAACCAGCGGCTCACTTGAGGTTCCAGTTTTTAATCTATTCACCGTGTTAAATAACACTCACAAGAATAATATCGACCAACCATCTTTTGATCAACTCCTTCTACAAAAACTTGAGCTGAACTTTTAGCGTGTTGCGTGCTACCGGAGTGACCTGCCAATATTCCTCTTCCTCAGACACCTCCCCTGCGGCGCACTTCCCCCGCAGCACTTCATTTAGCATGTGCTCAGCCTGTTAGCATAGCGCGGCGGGACCATCACACGCCTCATAATTCCCTTTTCATGCACAGTGGCTGGAGCGCTCATATCGATTATTGGGTGTTTTGAAAGCTCCCCCATGTACAAGTCAATGCTCTCACCTCAGCGGGAGTGTGGGCCAGTCAATGGACCGCCCAAATCTCCCGCAAATTACATTCAAAACGACAAAACCAGTACAATATGCTGCAGACTCAAAAACCTTATAATCTCCAAATCCTAACTATTTAGAAAGAAAACATTTAAATGATTATAGAGAGGGTATTACACTCCAACACATAACATATTCAGATCACCATGTTACTTTTTATTGTTTTCAAAATGGTATATTCACCCAAAATAACGTTTTAAGCATGTTTAATAAGTCTCAGTTTTTACTTTTGGACGAGTCCCCGCTCCGTTACGCCCCCTTCAGAGCGCTATCATATTACAGTCTCCATGCATTTCGTCACTGAAACTGCACATCACATCAGGTTTGTGGAGTTGTAGTGTATCGTTTTGTATCCTGTGTTATACAGGATGAGAGTGGATAAAAATTCATAACTGTTTTGTTTCTAAGGAACGAACCCTCATTGTACAGTGGTACTTTGAGTCACATGGGTCAAATTCAGAAACCCAGCGGTGTTACCGTCCACATTTTAAATACAGAGATGCTCCCGAGTGTAAATGCCATTAAAGGAATAATAAGTGGTTTTCAAAGACAGGGGGCAGTATGTGATCTCCACAGACCTGACTAGTCCTGAATTCTTCCTGTGAGACTACCTTAAAGAAAAGGTGTTTGTGAATAAACCTTAGACAATAAACGACTTAAAATGTAATATCGAGGATCAAATAAGAGCCATAAGCCCGGAAATGTTTTCAAATGTTATGCAAAGTGTGTTGTATAAGGCTAATCAGTGCCAAATCAAAAATGGCAGACACTTAAAAAACATTAGGTCATTTTCACTTCCCTAATTTAAGTAGTGATAAGTTCAAGTGTAAGTGAACAAGTATAACTGTATATATATTGGCAAAAATCTCAGAAGGTTCAGTTTACCTCCTGCTAACATTTGGCGAGTATAACTTAAGAATTGTAGGAGCTACTGAACATTGATATATGAATGTATATATGGAAAATTGCTGTGCGGGAGCCTGGGTGACGCAGGCTTGTGGACTGAGCTTTGGATAAGATCTTACAAATAACCGTAATGAAGGTTTGAATGGGGCCCGGTTGAGATTGCAAGATTACTCAAACATGCATGGATGACATAAAACCACTTCAGGCATGTTTTTAAGAGAGAACAACTTTAACATAAAAGAATATGTAGACAGCTCAAAAAGGTTGTTTTGGCACAATACACCCTCTTTAGTGAAAACTGTCCAAATATAATTCTGAAAATTATTATCCATTTTGTTCTGTTTTAGTGTTCAGGTGTGGGGTAAGAATTAAATTAAATTACAAGCTTTTCATCACTAATACTACAAAGGAAAACAAACAAAGTAGCTTTTGCCGGAGTCAGCTTTGGCAAATTGTTTCCCAGCTCAGACTTATCATGCATTATTTTGGCTTTTGACGGCTTCAAACCATGCTTTTGGTCACCTTGGCGTTTGTATTTTAGACCTTACATACTTTAAAGTGAAAGATATTTTGCCAGATCTGCTATAAGAGCTTTTAACCATGACATAACTGCATTTCCTCACCATTGTCTTACTCAGAGTAGATTTTGAATTTGTGCATGTTTGAGTACTCCAGCATTGCCCTGCATTTGGGGCTTCAGTTCTTTTGCAATTATTCAGTTGACTTCCATTATTTCTCTGATTACAGCCAGGTGTTTCTGATTCAAACACTGCAGGGGCGGAGTTTGAAGTGTGGATACCAGTTCCACTAATCACCTTATCCCTCATACCCCGAGACCCTGCCCCTCCTCTCTACTCTACTCCCTCTCTCCTTTAGTCCTCCAGGTACTGCCCAGTTTAACATCTCTGTTTGAAATGTGGTTGTGGGTGGAGTTTTGGCATTTAATCCCACTTTAAAGAAAGACAACTTCATAAAGAGAATGAAATAGTGACGCAAAATAGTCCAGGTATGTTTTAATGAGAACATGGTTTAATCCTTTATGGACTGAGCACATTATAGACCAGGGGTGAACAAACTTTTCTCATTAAGGGCCACAAATAAAAACACAGACAAAGCTGAGGGTCGATTGAGGGACATAGACTGGTCGACAGTACAGTGAATACTTCAATTCTGCATTATTATTACAAGTTAGACTGAACCACTAAACCTTTATTCATACTTACATCCTCAGTGGGACACATTAAATATTTGATATGTTTGTTTGTTAAAAGGAGATTTTCAGAAATGTACAGTATAAAGTACTGTTTAAGGCAATATGGGCCAATTCACCTGAAAGCTTGAGGGCCAAGAAAAATTGGTCTGAGGGCCGTATTTGGCCACAGTTTGGGCATGCCTGTTATAGACCATAATAGCTTGTCTAGACATGTATTCTTTTTTTTAAATCCATAAAAACCATGTTAAAGGAAGTATCACCATGTACTTTTCCCTTTTTTTTTTTTACACAACTACCTCTATTTTACATATCCATCCTTATTTTTCCTTTGACGCATCGAATATCTGACTGGGAGAATCCCGGCGGCACCTGCGCTCTGATTGGTCGTCTTCGAGGGATAACATAAGCACATTACTGTAATGACAGTAACACATTTAAAGACCCCATACCTCTGCTTTGAGACGCCGTTTGAATTTACATGAAGCACATTTGGTTGTGGAGTTACGGTAATGGAAATTCTGCAACCGCGAGTCTATCTGCGACGATAGCATCCGAGGCTATAGGGTTAAAGCCCATTTAGCATATTTCCCCCTTAATGTAGACCATTTATAATGTTAGCTAACCTTAACACTGCTTATCTTTAATCACACATCTGGTGAAGTTCCCCTAGGCCGGGTCCAGCCAGTCTCAGCCAGTACTAGCCGGTCCCAGCCTCTATATCACACTGTGGGGTGTCTGTCTGCTGTACCACGCGACCACTTCTCTGATTTATAACACAATACCAGCACATCTGATAGTCGTTTTCTACAGGTGATTGAAAAGAAAATGAAATTAGGTCAACAGTGCTATTCTGGACAAAGCTGGTAGCACTAAAAAGCAGGATTTAGCCATAGAAGAATTGGTTTACGTGCCCATTTTAACACTATACAAAGAGGTAACGTACAAACAGAAACATCATAATTAATCACCTGTCTGTATAATTACAATATTTTTGCATTTTAAGGTGTTGTACCAGAAAAAAATTTAAAACAATGATCCAAAGTTATCCCTCACTTACCTTATGCATTCTGAACATCCTAATTACTCACCGCGATGAGTTTACAAGTGCTTTTCACACCTCTCAGAAACCAGAGAAGAGTTTGGCCATGACGGTAATCCTAAAAACAACTAGCATGCTAACATACACTTCCTGATTATTGGGTTTTCTATACACAGTGTTTTTGACCTGAAGTGCTTCTTATACAATATATCTGTACTGGGGCAAGACAACTTTTGCTCAAACACATGGGAGTAAAAATCTGTTACGCCATCTTTCTCTCAGATAGTTGAAAAGAAAATCAAATTAGGTCAACAGCACTATTCTGGACTAGGCCGGTACATTAGAAAAAACATCATTTAGCCAAAGAAGAAAGCTTTTATGTGCCAATTTTAACACTATACAAAGAGGTAATTGTCCTAATATTTCTTTCGGGCGGATTTGATATTGTAGGATGCGTACAATAACAGCGATAACCTCTTGTGCAAGTTGTCGAGGCGTATAAAAGGAGATAAGGGCTTATCTGTGGAGCTGAAGCTGCAGTGGAGGGTGTAGTGTGTGTGTGTGTGTGTAGGGAAAGGAGACAGCAGCAATTCTGTGTATTCGATTATGATCTGATTTCTGGACCTTTAAGATTACATAAATGACATGTAAACAGCAAAATCAGATTTGAGTAATCACAGGGACTGTTGTGGAAAAATACTCCTTTTGTAGACGCTGATGAGTGTTGAAGCAAAGCCCAAATAGGTCCAACAGAACATATATATATATATACTCTGAGATGACCAGAGGAGGTACATTTCAAAGTGAGAAGGTGACAACTCCTACTGAGGTGTGGCCAAATGAGCCAAATGCAAACTGTTTGGTCTGATTGCATCAATATGTAAATGCATTTGTCACATTTAAACACATTTAAACTACCAAATGAGTTTTAGTTACATGACCAAGTGAGTTTCTAAAAGATAAAATAATCACACACTATTTGAATTTCCTTTACATGGATCAGGATTGTGACCAGCCTCTGTGGATACAGCTGGAGCAGAGACACAAGAACAACACATTTGAAGTGATCATCGAGGAAAAGGATATAATATACGAAGGTTTGGACTTTGAGAGTGTTTAAACGAGAGAGAAATGTGAGAAAATGTTAATGCCTGTCTGAGAAAAGTGTATAAAGTGTGTGGTGAGGGGTTTTACAGCCGCAAAACATTTATAATAATAGTAAAAAATAAAGCTGACTACTTTGCGGATTTCACCTACTGCAGGTTATTTTCAGAACGTAACCCCCGCGATAAACGAGGGACCAGAATATAGCATCTCCATAGAGACAAGCCATGCCATGAAATAAATTTACAGGTCAGATCTATGGAAATATGTCCTTAAAATAATAAAACACAGAGCACTGATGTTGCCTGGTAATATATTCCTTATACAAATAATAATGTCTGGTCATCTTCATAAACACGAACAGCGAGTACAAACAATGCTGAACAAAACATGACCCTTTTCTCCTTTTCTTCGTCAAAGCTTTTTTCCGTGGGCCTTTTTTCCCATTGAATCTAAATGCCACCCGTAACACGCACAAGGTAAATGAAAGAACCTGCAATTATTCACTCCGACCATCTTTAATGACGCACAGTGCAATTAACAGATAAGAAAATTAATTAATTGGGATTTAGCGCGACACCTTTGCTGCTTTTGAAGTCACTTGTTTACTTGAATATTGTGTTTTTCAGTGGCCTGGGGGGGGGTCCTGCCTGGTCGGTAATGATTGTGGGGGAGAGATAGTTGCCATGGCTCAATCTCTTCCACTTGAGTTATGTTCTTGTTCTGTCGAGAGCATGGGGAGTAATTATCTGTTTTTCCTACACAATATGTATGTACGGTTTTGAAACTAAATTGATTACAGCGTGTAAAAAACAGGATGCAGTGCTCGGACTGAAAAAGCTAATTTTCACTGGTTGAGTTCTATAGGTATCAGTGATGAAGTGATGTGAAATATGAAAGAACGTAAAACATGTGCAAAAAAAACGCGTAGTCCTCCAGCTATTTTTATTCACAATCAACTGCCCAGAATAATAAGTGTGACAGGTCGGAAAAATGTGTTTTGTCAAGAAACGAGAGGGATTTGGCTGCAGATCTCTACCTAGACGACCCAACCCAGAGACCTCCACCAGGACGACCATAAACATGACTTGCCATCCACCTACCAGGTATCAAAAAGCAAACAAACAGCGGGCACGCCAAAAGACCGCCAAAGTACACCGTTTTCTGGTCGCTTTTTCCAATGTTACGCCAACAAAAGTTAACATCGTTTACGCTCAAGACAATCCCAAACCCTTTCCCTAACCTTCACCATTATAGATTTGTGCCTAATCTTAACCAAGCACGGGGCCTACGGCAACACATTCACAGACAAAACTACATCTAATACCCTATGTATATGTAGGCCTATGTTGATAGTTAAATATCTGTTAATCTCTACACCAGCAGAGTAGAGCAGAGACAGACAACACAAAGCAAGTTCATTTCAAACAAGAAATCAAATGTATTGGTGATTAAATGTCTGCAATGCTTCACTTTAATGTAATTGAAATGAGGTTTATCACCTGCAGTGACCTTCAACAGACAATGAACTAAGGCAACAGCTGATATTATGTGTAATCAAATCATTTTTAAAGTAAACTAATGAAAAATGTTGAGAGACATGTGGGTGGAAGTGCTTCCTGGTAGAGGTCTGTGGGGAAGGGTTCTCTGGTTGGAGGTCAGCAGCTAGACTCTCTTGCAAAAAACTCAAAAAATAAAAGTCAAAAACTGTTCTAAACCTATGCACCTACACAAAAGTTGGGTTGACTGAAATACCTACTTCTTCTTAACAGCTTGAAAATCAATGTGGATAAACACTTGGACAAGCACAAAGCCCAGTGACCCATGTCCAGATGTTGAACCTGGATCTTCTGTCACGAAGGCCAATTTAAAATGGGACCTTCTTACTGTGAGGTGGGTGCTATCAAGCCAACCATCAAGCAATCCATCAAACAATCTACAATGTATGGGCTTGTAGATGCATCTTTAAGTTACCATTGGGCAGTAAGTCTTAGGAGAGTGAAGGCTGGCCTGGTTTTCAGCGGTCAAGAATTATTCCTCACTTTCCTAAAACATTCATAGGATCCTAGCTATTCCCCGCAGTAAGTTTCTAAACATGTTTCACGACTTTCAGAGGCTAGAATAGTTTTATCGTTACAGGAATGCTCGCCTGCTAGAGACAGAGCTACCCTGTTTGCAGAGGATGAAAACGTTTTATAATTAGTTGCAGACAGTTCAAAGCTGCTTATACAAGCTAACCATACTGGGGCGAATCAGATTTTACTTTTATAAATGAAAAAATTGGATGCAGCCTTTTTAACACAGGTTCTGACACAACAGCATTGGAATACAGTACATATTTGCTCCACTTTACCTTATCAAAAGCACATTTTAAGTTATTATTCTGCATTATACCATTAAAAATAACACAAGTGATAACCTCAGTAACATCAGAAACACCCGCAGAACTCATTTTGATCTAGTTTTCATGTTTTTGTGTCAGGCACTTTATAAGCCATTGCGCTCAAACATGGCCCATCTTCCATTGATGGACACACCTGCTCCTCACTTATTGTATATTACAGCAACAGGGCATAAACGGATATCGACGGCCCTCGGAACATTACCTCTGCGATGCAAAGCGGCGTTATTATACTGTCTGGCTCTGGCTTGAAAGAAGAAATGAAAATACGCACAATTATTGCTTCACACGTACAGGATGGATATATCAAATGTTCCCCTAACAGCTGGGTCGCGCTCCTTTCGTGGTACGTTGAATATATTCATGAAGTGCCTGCTACATGCTAATCTCCCCGTGCTACGCCTCTTGGATAGCCTTTGAGCAGCGGTGATTGTGATGGTTGTGGACACTTCGCGCTAAAAGGGGAAGTCACAATGTAGGCAGCTGTGGACCCCCGCTGGGACGAGAGAGCAGGTAAAGAGCCCAGCGGGTAAATAGAGTCATCCTATTGAGTACTTCCACGAAATGTATTCCAAAGGCTGTCTCTGTGGAGGTGTGTGAGGGTGGTGGTAAAGTGGTTGAAATAATAAAGCATTTGCGGGCCCTCGCTGCCAAATATGCAAAGTAGTAGTATTAAGTATCATGCGTTTCAATAATCTCCTTTGTGTTTGGGTCTCAAAGCTAATACTAACCTTAGTTAACATAGAGTGTATATATAAATGGACGTAGCTACTGTGACAGCCCAAAGGGACCAAACATAGTTATAAAAGGACACAGGGAAACAAAGGTAAGGTTCAAACAGGTGTTAATTTTTTATGGCTTCGGTTTTTGTCAACAGTGAAAAAAGTGTGGAAAAAACCCCGTACCCAACCAAAAAAACAAAGTAACTAAGAAAAAGGACCATGGTGAGCCAGCCAACGTAAAATAAGGAGGGTGCGCTGGACAGGCCAACCCTCTACAGAGCCGAAGAAGCTGTCCGCTATCCCAATAAAAAAACACAACCTATAAACTGTCCCTAAAGAAAATAAATAACTCCCACTAGCGTTAGCAACAAGTTGATTGGCAGCCTCATTGGTAGGCAGATTAGCCGCTATAACTGCTAGCCTCGATGATCTTCATTTGGCTGCAACCGACAGCTATGGGTGACATCACACTCTCTCAGTCTACTTCTATTATACAGTCTGGTTAAAACTTAAAAGGAAATTATAACTAAACCACCAGAGGAGCTGGAGGACGTGTCTGGGGTGAGGGAAGTCTGGGAGTCCCTGCTTAGACTGCTGCCCCAGCGACCCGGCCTCGAATAAGCGGAAGAAATTGGATGGATGGAAACTATAAAACATACAGCTAATGACAAGTTTCTGTACGTAGATTAGTTAAGATTGTGGTGCAATTTTAACATTAATAATTAATTTGAATAGCTTCGAGATGCAGAAACACCAGAAGTAGAAGTATTCTCAGGCGAAGTAATACAGTAGGTAAAGTTTAACATATTGTCAGTGATTACCCATTCGTAACTCGCTGTCCGCCGCTTGATCTATAAATATTGATTCATTTTAGCACAAGCCGGAGAAAAACCCTCAGAGATATACGTAATTAGAGCAAAACTGAATCCAGGACGTTTGAGTCAACTAGAACAAGGAGAGTGGTATAATGTGTTGTAGAATATATTAAAGTCTAATAGTTGGAAGAAAAGGCACGAGGCTGGAGGTCTAACACAGAAGTTTATTTGCCATCAGTATGAAACCCAGGACCTAGACCCCATTGTGAAAAAGTTGTCCATTCCAGTCTAATCCAGTTTAGTTTGGCTATGCTCCTGCTGTAGGGAGTATTATACCTCTGATGACGTAGGCCAAGATAACGAGGACTGAGCTGGCAATGTCGGGTTGGCACAGCACAGAAATACAATGCAATGTCATAATTATCATGTTAGTTTTTTTGTTCTTACGATTACATAAACCAAATAATGTTGATGTCCTTCTCCAAAAAGAGCAACTGATAAAAGAGAGGTTATTAAAGTTCTATGGGGTATTAACTGCTAACACATAAGATATTTAGATCATTGTTATCTTTTATCATTAAAAAAAAAAAAAAAAATGCACTAAGTCACACCACTTTAGACTTCTGTTACATTACACGTAACATCTGCAGCTTTGTACCATCTCACACTCTGAGGACTTCAGGGTCTGGCCTCCTGCTGGTGCCCAGAGTCAGGACTAAACATGAGGAATCAGCATTTGAACTTTATGCAACTAAAATCTGGAACAGTCTTCCTGAAGATGTGAAACGAGCCTCTACTTTGACAATGTTTAAATCAAGGCTCAGAATTATTGTGTTAAGCTGTGCATATGACTGAAAGGTTTTCGTTCTGCACTCTTCTCTTTTAATGTTAGTTTTTTTTCTTATTCTGTAAAGCATTTTGAAATACTTTGGCTACGAATTGTGCTGTACAAATAAACTTGTCTTGCCTTCAGGTCAATGAAGTAGTATTGTATTATTTTGTAACCTGCATTTGTGGGCTAAGCTTTGGACAGAATCGTACTGTAAGGAGTGTTCGAATGGGAGAAATTGCAAGATCAAACATGCATGGATAACATCTAAAACCTCTTCAGGCATGTTTTTGATGAGGGAATATCATAATATCCCCTCTTTAAATAAGTAGGATTGTGTACAGGGGAAGTATGTAATTGAGACAAAACCTTATTATTTACAAGGATATACCAATTATAACATGCACTCAACGAAGTTAATTCACCACAACACAGACCCTTTAATGTCATCCGTTTTCTCTCCCGATCCTTCCTTAATTCTCCCTCTTGGAGCAATTCCCGTATCGACTTTGAGAAGAGCGGCGTCTAATGACCGTGGACACATTCCTCTAAAAGGGGAAGTCACAAAGAAGACAGCTGTGGACTCCTGCTGAGACCAAGGCGCAGGTAAAGAGCCAGCGGATAAGTAGAGTAATCGCATTTGTTACTTCCATCGAATGTATTCCAGTGGGCCCCTGCTCCCTCTGTCTCCGAATGACGCTAAAATGTTTGGGCAGTAGAAGAACACAAGTGGGAGAAACCTTGCCCAGAGGAAGTCTAGAGCTATCCCGTAGACCGCTCTGACACTTTGCGCCGGGATGCATTTAGAAGAGGCCCTTTGAGCAGTGAGGGAATGCAAATGAGACTGCACGGGTTCACCGGAGAAATGAGTTCAATATTAGCTAGCAGGTACGGGATAGGATCATGATCGGAAGACATGATAACCTTAAGACATAGAGAGGCGACTTATTGCTTTGGAAATGAACATAGGGACTAGTTTGGGTTTGAATAATGGTTTGGGTATAATGAAGCTGCGGAGATTAATATGCATGTTAAAGGTGTACTATGTATAGCAGTATGGGGTGCGCCCATCTTAGCCAGCAGATGGCGCAGTCTTAACTATAAAAATACCTCAAACTATGCGCTCTTTCTCTGCTTTCTCCTACTTCCGCTTTACTGTAAGCTGGACTATGCTCAGGTTGCGGGGAGTTGCGTGTAGACCTCTGTAGACCCGGGTAAATTGTTCCAAATTCATGCAATGTGTAATTTTGTAGTTGCTAATGTAAACTATTTTTCCATCCATCCATTTTCTTCCGCTTATCCAAGGCCGGGTCGCGGGGGCAGCAGTCTAAGCAGGGACTCCCAGTCTTCCCTCACCCCAGACACATCCTCCAGCTCCTCAGGTGGGGCCGCCAAGGCGTTCCCAGGCCAGCCCAGAGACATAGTCCCTGCGCCGGGGCCTCTTCCTAGTGGGACATGCCCGGAACACCTCCTTAACTATTTTTGGTAAACGATTAACTGTGACACAAAGAAAGTGAAGTACGAAATGAATCCAACTGAAGACGTGAAGGTAAAGAAGAACTCATAATTTAAAGGCATTTGTTGAACTTAAATAAAACTGGAACTGCCTCTTTGTCAGGGGACCAACCTGAGTGTCTTATTGTTTGATCTAGTTATTCCTTATTTTATGCATTTTCTGCGGCATTGTTGGTTTATTTAATGTAGCATTATATTAAGTTGGTCAGAAGCCCCACTTTGTGTACCACAACGCTGTAACGTCTCTGGTGGAGCGTTTGTAGGCCTATCACGATAACAAAAAGTGCGATTTGCTGATGATGAAAATAAATGATACTGACACTAAATTATGCCAATGACCAATGACCTACTGCAGGATTCTCCCAAAAACGACTCCAAAAGGTGCAACATTTCTTTTGTGTTGTTTTCTGGTCAACTTCTGTGCCCGTATTATTGCTTTCCATTAGTATTATCATGTATTATGCTTACCATACTTAGCGACGGCTATCATCATCATCATCATCATCATCATCATTTATATATATTTTAATTTACATGTGTGCATGTATATATGTATGCATATAATGGGGATATATGCATGTATGTATGTATGCATATATACTTTTTTCTGTTCCTGTGTTACCCGGTGTCCAGGGATGAGGGCTGTGAAAAGTTAAAATGTAATTAAAAAAATAAAAAATAATTAAAAAAAATAAAAAAAAAAAAATCTCTAAAAAGTCAACTTTGCTTAAAAGTATTGGCTAACATGCAATTAATTTACACCTGACGGGGCTGATGCTTTTCTGACCACCACCCAGCACCCACAATCACACAGGTACAGTGTCTTGGGCAAGGAGATGATGAACTAGTAGCTGGGACTGAATACCAACCTCCCTCTCACTACAGTTACAGCAGCTTCCACACTACGTAGCTGCTGCAGTAAAGATAATTAGTGATAATTACGTCTCTCAAATTCTATTTCCTGTGTGAGGGAGTGCTGGGGGGGTGAGGTGTCATCTAGTTCGTTAGCATTAGCATGGTGGGAAAACTTTTTTCACATGAATATATCATTTTCCAAAGATTAAGCTGTAAAGTTTGTGTATTGCATGATGAATGTGTTTGAGAAAGCTGTTTCTCAGTAGTGTGAATACAGGAAGAAGGGTAATTAAAGGAGTGTTTTCACATAGTAGAGTCACTTTTTTTTGCAAGGTTCAAGGCTTAGTGTAGTCTTAATTATCACCAAGGCGTAATTTGGTTTGCACTATAGCAGTAAGTATAGTGTCAAACCACTGCCATTTACATCTTAACCACTTACCGTTTTGATGGCCGAAAACCATTTTCACCTAAAGTCACGACGGTGCTGTCAGGAAAGCCGTTTTTACAGAAAAGCCAAAAATGTGAATTTGGACTTCCCTTAACTTTGAGGGCTCTAGTTCTGTCAAACATCAATATATTCCCACAAAATGGGTCTCATTCTTTCCGTAGAGGTCCAGAGAATATAATCCAGTCAAGAAATTATGTCCACAAAATAACTTAGATCCTCCATGTCCAATCTGCTGCACGAAAGTGAAATCTGCTCCGTCATTTTTTTTTGCATTTCCCACTTTCCCTCTCGTAGAATCAATCATCATTACAGTGATTCTGACACCTGAGGGTAAAACTATAGGATGTTACCTTTACAAAGAGCCCAAACTTGTGTAAATACTACTTATGGTTCAATAATAGTTATCATTTTAATTTGGAGAGGTCAGAACAAAGGCAATTTCACCAAAATGACCCGGAATGGTAAGGGGTTATTAATACGCATTTATATGAATTGTGAAGCAGCATTGGAGTGCTGTTAGTAATTATTAAAAAACAGGAAAACATTATTATCGACAACACTTTTGACCATTTTATAGCGTAAAACTTTTTTTTTCAGTGTAAAGAAAAAGACAAGCTTTTTTTTTTGACCTGGCCAGCCAAAACCACAGTCTGACAACACTTTACAAAGAGTAGGTTGTGATTGACAGGCAGATTAACCAATCAGAGAGACGCATGCTCCAGCCTGTGTCAAAACAAACAGGGCAGTTCCCCAGTAAAAAAGTGAACAATAAAGGACTGAAAAACAGCACAGATGTATCCAAAGCACTAAACTCAAAGTTATATATTTTGTTCTGAGCGATACAAGAATTTTGAGAGATGTTTTCTGCATTTGAGAGATTTGCTGTGGTTGGACCGTCCCAGGTTAGGATGGAGGTTTTTCATGCTCTATGGTTTGATTCCAGACCCTTCTGGATTCAAACAGATGTAGAATTTAGCATCACAATCACAAACAACAGACATAGACAGTGCACATTTGACCCAAAGAGCTGTTTTTAACATACTGTACAGAGGTAAAACAAAAAAAGAATCTGGTACCTTTTAAACGTCCTATGACCCTTTTTATCCAAACCCTTGCACATCTTTAAAATGATCTGGTTTAGCCTACGCTTCAGTTATCAACCATTTTGCCTTTGAAAAACTTGAATTGAGAGGTGTCGGCGTATCAACCCTATTTGAAACCAACCATAGCAATCAGTGTTGAAATGGCAAATGACTATTCACCACAAAGCTGTTGGTATGGACAGAGTAATAGCTGTGTGATTATAGCCGTTACTGCTGCCAGGTCAGAGGAACATGGAGCCCACCTTCAGTTGTACATCAGAGAAACTCCTGGAAGCACTGGGAACAGAGCAAAGGAGGAGACTTGAGGTTTGATCTTTGCAGCTGTATAATTTTGCATTGCTTTTATCGCAATATAAATTCCTGCTGTTGCAAAGAAAATGCAGGCAAATTACAATAAATCAAATGTGCAGATATCAATTAGAAGCCAATATATAAATGATGTACATGCTTTTAATGATTTGACGTTGAATAGGTTTTTTATTAACCCTTTAAGCACTGAGCACATTATAGACCATTATAGCTCGTCTAGACTTTTCTTTCTTTAGCCATAAAAATCATGTTAAAGGAAGTATCAGCATGTACAACTACCTCTATTTTACATATCCATCCTTATTTTTCCTTTGATGTATCAAATAACTGACTGGGACAATCCCGGGGGCGCCTGCGCTCTGATTGGTCATCTTCGAGGGACAACATAAGCAGATTACCATAATGACAGTAACACATTTTAAGAGCCCCATACCTCTGCTTTGAGATGCAGTTTGAATCTTACATGAAGCAGAATTGATTTCGGAGTTCTGGTAATGGAAATTCCACAACCGTGAGTCTATTTGCGGTGATAGCATCTGACGCTGTAGGGTTAAGGGAAATTCATTCTCTGCATTTGACCCATGCTGGACGTACTGGCTAACTACACTGGAACTGTAAACAGCTATTCCAGTCTCCAGCTGTTCCAACAACTTTTACCCTGCTATTGTTCTGGGTCTGAGGATGGAGTAATAGATGGGGGATAGAGGATGTCTAAGGCCCAGATTCCAGTTTAAGGAAGTGTTACAGCCCTTGGCCTTAAGTTCCTTTGTTAATTGTCCACTTTTTGTCTGTGTGTCCCAAATCGTCATTCCTTCCCCACACCCATGGCTTTTGGACCCGTTCGATGTCATTGGAGGACTAATTTCCAGCCTTGGCCAATCAAGGGGCCACCATCAGCCACCCCCTGTATTTAAGAAGATTGGGGACACCTGCTTGGGGCTGCTGGCCCCCTATTTGGTGTTGAGACACTTTGTTAGCCAGTACTGACTTTGTTTCCTGTTTGTAAGTTTTGTTCTGTTACAGTAAGATTTGTGATTTAGTTGACTTTACCTTTGTTCTTTGTTGTAACCCCTTGCAAGGAACCCTTTGTTTAGTTCTCCCTTACATACCTGTTAATTCAATTACTCTTCCTTAACCATTTTTCCATCCTGGTTGTGTTTTTGTTTTGTTACTTCCCCGTCCCCAAATGAGCTGGGTTGTAACAGGAAGGATTCTCTTTTTTAACAAAAATTGCTTATTTATCTCCCCTCTCAAACCATTTCTTTTCTCTGGCTAAAATCTGAGCCTCACTATCTTCAAAGGAGTGGTTAGTTGCTTTGAGATGGAGATGTAGGGTGAGACTGAGGTCCAGAGGAGCTTTCTATAACTCCATCCTCAGACCCAAACCAAGAGAACAATAGCAGGGTCGGTAAGGGCTGAACAGGGTAGTTTCAGCTGAAACTGGAGACAATAGATGTTTACAGTTCCAGTGTAGTTAGTTCCTCCCTGCAGATAGATATAAGGCAGTGGCCACCAGCGATCTGACCTGAACTGAAGAAGCGGCTTGGATGAGCAGCAAAACGTCTTCACTTCTACAACATTTGTCCAGTTGACAGATTTAAACTTGTCTTTTGCTACACCCCAACATGAGTGCAAAGTGCATAAAAAGGCCTGTGCGTCAAACCCACAACCTTCTTGCTAGCCACTCAGCACTGTGCAGCCATGTTTTCATTGCACCTGCAAAACTGTATAAGAAATTCAAATATGTTGTCTTGTTTTGGGTTTTCAGTGAATATGTTTAAGAACTTTTGCCTAATATTAGGCGGAATATTTTAACCCAATTGTAATAATTTGAATGAGATTTTGATTACAAGTGAACAAGTCAAGTAAGCTGATCGCAAATCAAAATGGCTCATGATCAAAACCTCTGTATTTGAATCATGCAGATAATCATTCATCATACTGCTACAGCGAGAACAGACATGTGATCATAGGCCATTACTGTGCGATCAGGCTGCATTGGATTGGACAGCTCCTCTGGCCTCGTACATCAAACCGCCGCCTCAGAGAAAGCCCCAGAGCTTTGGGCGCAGAGGAGCAGTCGACTGGTGGTTTCATCTTCCACCTCGAGCGTAATTCATGCAGGCACGGGTCGGATTCACAAAGTAACTGCCGACTTCACCCATCTTAATCGCATGTTCAGAAGGGGCCAACTACATTCAGAGAGGAGACATGATAGGGGAAGAGGATATTACCGTTAAAGTTGGTCATTTGAGAAGCCGTAATGATGCAGTGTGTAATATTGATACTGATTATAACTGAGGGGAGGGTTAATTTTGCGTGAAACATAAGCTTGTGATGTATAGCAGTGATATTTAGGATGGTAGTAGCTAAGTGTGTAGAAATGTTCACTCACTAACCCGCAGTGGCTAGTATTCACGCTTCATAGCATAGTCTCAGGTTCGATTACTGGGCAGCTGTTGGGTTTGGTGTTGTGTCTGTGTGAGTTTTCTTCAGGTAATTTGGTTTTGGCTATCATCCGAAACAGGCAAAAATAGCGAAAATCCTCCATTTTAATATTTAGAGATGGGTCCCAGGTGCTGTCGTCATCCTTTGTTCCTGACAATTTGCACCAACGTCATTGAGGAACAGGTCAATGAATTTCGGCACTATAAACGCTGTGAGTTCAGTCCCCACTACTAGCACTGCTTTTTGTTGTTGTGTCCTTTGGCAAGACACCTCACCGATAATGCCTCTGTATGAATGTGCAAATGTTACTGTATAGATAGTTGGTTTTGGCATTGAAAATACTTTACAAAAACGCGTGGAAGTGGATCCTTTCTGCCCGACAGGTGGAGTAACCAATCAGAGAAACACACGGTCTCTTGTATGTAAAAAAAAAAAAAAAAGCAGCTTGTACATAAAAAAGTACCACAGATCAAAAAAACTGTGTGGAATTCTGCTGAGATTATCACCAAAATACACAAACTCGCATGTGATTTGTTCAAAACTGCATGGATGAGAACCCCCTGACACGTATGTTAAAGAAGAAAAAAAGAAAGAAGATCAAATTACAGTTCCTTGAGGTCAATGGTTTAAATCTAATAACTAAAAATTGTGTAACGTTTTTCCATGAGGCCCAGAATTCCTTGCGCCTCTTGGGTTGCGTTTATGCTGGTTTGGTTCGAGTTCAAGCCCTGTTTCGTCCTGGTTTACTCCTGGCCTAGTTCATGTTTAGTTCCAGATTTTGTCCCACTTTAGTCCCAATTTTGATGTGGTACCAACATACAAATGTGTTTATGTAATATAGGAGTCTGCTGTAAACAGTAAAAGTAGTAATAAGAACAGAAAATGGACAATTACAAGAGTAGAAATAGCCACCTCTATCATATAAACTCATTACATATGCATGAATAAATACACTTCAATGAATTTCAACAGGGAGACGCTCCAAATTGTTTTAATTATTCACACATCTCCTCTGGTTCCTCCCACAATGAAACTCCATATGTGAAATGAAAATTCATATGAGGCCATGCAAATGAAAACCTTTTTGATCTGACAGTCCAAATTGATGGGTGGGTTCTTAGATCACTACACCGGTGTGATGAGAGATGAGGGAGCGAGGAGGCATTTGAATTTCAAATGTGTGGCTTATTACATTTTCAGCGTTATGGAACCCAGCGCAGCGAGGGGAGTGGACAGAGAGTGAATAAAGACTACACTTGGCTCAAATTGGTATTTAGGAAGATTTCAGAAGAGCCTTGGAGAATATGATTGTTCTAATAAAGTGTTCTATCCATAGATTGATTGACGCAGTTGTGAAAAGTCCTATATTTCAACCATTATATAATGCAGAATCTCATCAAGATGTACCAGAGATCAAACCCCCTGTCAGATCTAATGTTAACCAGATTTAAAGTTTATCAGTAGTAAAAAGCCCAGCTATACTCACTACTGGACTTGGATAGATAGATAGTAGATAGATAGTAGAGTCTTCACCTCCGGCTCCAAATGTTGGCAATTCAAATCCCACTCGACATAAAAAACATCACTGGTAGAGTAGTCACATCCAGCTGTCCGTGTTTTAGGGGCTGTCTGTGCTGGGGCAAAGTTCAGTCGGGCCAGTGTGAGCGCACCTTTAGAAGTGATGCTCTTTGTGTGTTTGTAACTCTCAGACAAAAGCAGAGGAGTTTAGCACAGCGTCAGAGTGGACTTCAGTGACGTCACATTAAATGTTGTTAAAGTTGTGTAACAAAACTGTTATGGTTCATTTTATTTCATTCACAAATGGAGATGGATTTCCCCTTGTGGCCAGTGAGTTAAATATCGTCACTTTTCAATACAATTTTGAAGTAAAACATTCTTTAGTCACTTTTAGTGAAAAGGAGTTTACTTTTTACTTGGACTAAAACTTGAATTTAACTTGACCGTTTCTGGATGTGTTGCCTCCAGCCAGAGGCCAAATGTCCTTAAGGGGACAATAAAATGTATCTTAGCCTTAACTCGTTCTGTTTTTCACATTTTTAAGACTGGTACAGCGTACTTAAAACCTTCAAAAACACGCTTGGCCCATAGTGAAAGCCTGGATCTGATCAATGCAATTTCGCTGTATAACTTATATGAATAATGACACATAAAGCACTTTACCTTACTTATTCCATTTTCCTCCGAGGCAGAAATATTTTGCATTTCAATGTGTTTGGGGTTCAACAACATGCATAAACATTAAAAGGCCTTGTGTTTAAAAAGCATTGCCGTTAGTGTTGTGGTATTGATCAAAGTTGACAGCTACACATGTTGGATAAAGAGAAACACGACGCTGGTGTATTTTTGCTGTATTATTAATCATAGCTGGGCTGGCGCGGCGTCGCTCCCCGAGGTAATGCGTCTCCCGGTGCACAGAGTAGACAGATCGGAGTTCACTGGAGACTGCAGCCCCTCAGGTCCACCGCAGACATTACACTTATGTAACATTTATGGTTAAGGTCAGAGGGATGTGTGTGTGGATGTGTGCCACTTTTAGTTCAGATGGGAATATGAAGACACAGTAGCGCATGTTCAAAGCAAAAAAAGGAAAAAAAAAAGATTTGAAGAAGATTTGAACTTCCATGGCCAATTATTGCTTCATTTTGACATTTGTCTATTTAAAAAACGGTTTACTAGGATTATCCTGCTTTATTATTATTGTGTCAGTGGCATAAAGTAGTTTCAATATTATCATTATATTTCTCTGTAGCAACACATCTTACTATTATATCTACTTACAGGAGTGGTTCGTGGTAGAAAAGGCTTCTGCGGACAACATTTTAGAAACTGAGAAATTTTTGATTGCCTTTGTTTAGTCATTTTCAATCTTAACAAAAGTAATTTTCAAGGTTGAAAGGCAACAGTCTCTGTTTGTAAAACTTTGTTAATGTTAGGTTCCACTGTAAAGTCATGGCTCATTCTAAATTTAGTTTATTTAGTTAATAACCTAATGATATTACCTTGCATTTGAACATTTTAAAGTTTAATTATAGTCTTATTTCATGTATTTATTTGTTTGAATTAAGATATTATATTTTACTCCATTTTAATACAGTGGTCCCTCGTTTATCTCGGGGGTTTACGTTCTAAAAATAATGCGAAGTAGTCAGCTTTATTTTTTACAATTATTATATATGTTTTAAGGCTGTAAAACCCCTCACCACACACTTTATACACTTTTCTCAGACAGGCATTAACATTTTCTCACATTATTCTCTTGTTTAATGAATTAATAGTGACTCACATGTATTTCACAGTTCGTCTGATCGTGCCTCTTCGTCCTGGTGCCAAACATTTATGTAAATTTGTTTGAACACATTCTGTACTGTACAGGACACACAAACAGAGGAGACTGATGGACAATGGTCTACAGTCCTTTAGCCAATCACGACGCAGAACACAATGCACATTCATACGCTGTAAAAAAGCACTAAAAAAGTCTGACAGAGACTGCAAAACAGCAAGACAGCAAAGCAAAGAGACCGTGAAACAGCAAAACAGCGAATGAAAGGTGAACCGCAATATAGTGAGGGACCACTGTACACCATAGTCATTAATCATTCTCTTCACAACAGGTGGGAAGTTCCTCTGTCCCCACAGCTGCCCTGGGGTAGACTGATGGAGGTGAGGCTTCAACTGACACCCCACATTCACACGTGGGCACGCTGGGTAAAATGTCTTGCTCAGGGACACAACAACAGCATGCACATAAGAATTCATATTTGTTTTAGTAAAATGTGTGCGTTTATTTTTTTTAATCATTGTATCATAGTAATTGAACAGCACCACTTCTCGTATCCTTCTTCATACTTCAATTTACAGACATTAATTCTACTTGGATTTCTCACAAAGGACATTTTTATTCAATTTTGTTCACCTGTTTAAAAATCTACAACATCTACAGCTATTCTACGTCCTATACACTAGAACCCAGACACCTGATCAATCTCGGGAGGTTAATCTCTGTAAGTACGTCATGTTTATAAATGAGGACCAGGATGTTCAAGTGGAGTCCCAGCATGCGCAGAATGACACGCTATCACGCTAGCGGCGGGGTTAAACGGCTAACATCACTTAGCAGGTACGCAATTATGCCATCCAATCAATTACACGACGGAAGATTGGATTAGGATAGAATTATTACTGTAGTACTGGTGCACACAGGCTGTAAACAATGTAATGGCTTTATTCACATAATCAGACAGAGGACAATAACCAGATTAGCGCATGTAAATATAGCCGTGGCGCTAATGACATGCTAGGCGCCAGTTGTTTGATTGGGCTGTGATTAGCTGCGGAGGAGGAGATGGAGTCGGAGATTGGGACGAATGCATTGAGCCGTGTCTGAACTGTGAGCCGGTGGATATTTACCTGCTTAACTGGGCTCATAAACACAACACTGGGTCTTTTTATAGACAATATAGATGCTAAAGATGGGAATTAAGCTTCTGTTTTGTAGTTTTATGCCCTAGAAATAAAAATAGAAAACTAAATATTGCCAAGTTTCTGGGCGCTTGATGAACTGTAGAGTATTATGACTGGAGTGGCTCATGTGTGTAAAGAGTGTCTTGCCCAAGGACACACCACGTTTTAACTGGCTACGCTTTGGGGGTCTAACATTAACCCACTGCACCATTGCCAACATTAGATCATTTGAATTAAAGCTGCAATGTGTAACTTCTTTGCCAAATATAGACAAAAATGAAAGGATGTGGTTTTTTTTTTCCATTTTAGTTGAGTTTATTGTGCTGAAAAACATAGAGCAACTGTGAGTATGCTTGCATCTCCACAAACCTGACTCTTGCATAAAAACAAGCATGAAGATGTGCTCCTCTAGGCCAAATAAATGTTGTTCCTTTGGCTATAATATTCCACTGTATGGCATAAAACTGATCTATCGCCACGGAGAATGTTCTTAAGTATGGTTTTAACGTTGTTTCCATGGAGTCGTGCAGGTGACATGCAACCTCGAGAAAGTTAGAAAGTTACACACTGTACCTTTAAATGAAACATAAGTAGCAGACTCACAGCAGAAAACACTAGCTTTCTAGTTTGGCTACACAGATTTCCCCCCCCCCCCAATACACAAAATGGTCAAAGCTGCATGGGCTAACCTTAGCAGAGCAACAGCTAATATAAAGCAATAAAACACTGAAGCCAACATGAAAAGTGTCTTGCTGAAGGACACAATAACCTTTACACCGTTCTTATTTGGCAGTCTAATCTTTGCTCTTTTATGTCACACTTCTTAATTGGTTTGACAACTTGGTGGTGTAATAATAATTTGTACAATGCAATGTTTTAGGCAGGGTTAGTAACAAGCAAAAGTGTAGGTTATAAAGTGAGATAAACCTCTTTATATAGAACTGACACTTGTAGAAAATGTGGATTGCTGCTGAAGCACCTATTGCAGCGTGTGATCTCCCAGGTTGGGTGTCAGACTCCTTTGGGCCCATCCACAGACACCAAACGGGTCCTGTTTATTTTTAAGACAGGGTATTATGCAAAATGTACTTTTTTTTGAGCCTTCTACCATGTTATAACATTGTTCCCTCATCAAAAACATGCCTGGAGTAGTTTTAAATGTCACCCATGCATGCTTGAGTGATCTTGCAATCTCTCCCGGGCCCTATTCAAACCCTCCTGATGGTCAGCGCTGCAATACTGTCCAAGACTCAGCTCACAAGACTACATCACCTTGCCCCGCACCTATGATTTACAAACAAAATCAAATTCCTCTCACCTCAGATTAACAGTTTAGTGCTTCGCTCATTGATTCAGCAGAAATCGGCAATGTTTTTCAGTCCCCTGTGATATTTTTTTCTTTTCTTTTTTCTGATACAGATAAACCACAGAATACCTTAAGGTTTTATAGATGCCAAGGTGACTAAAGTCATGTTTAAAAGCCAATTAAGACTAAAAATATGCATGGTGTGTCCTCTGTAAGACGGTAGCTCAGTTTTTCCACTGATTCGAAGGTTGACAGTTAGAATCCCACTCTCAACACAAACATCGTCGTAGAGTGGTCAGATCTACTGACCCACAGGTTGGTGGTGCGATTCCAGCTCCCACAGATGAACATTGTCTTTAACCTCCCCTCACCAGTGTCTGTGTACACTGGTGTATGAATGTGTGTGTGAATGGATGGGTGGTTCCTTGATGTAAAGAACTTTAAATGATTTGAATGTGGAAAACTCTATAGAAAAATGTGACCATGACCAGTTCCTTTATATCATATACATTAAAAAAAAAAAATGTATGTAAATAGTTTGTTTTGAATGAAAAATGAAGATGTCTCAATTATGATAATATGTTTTCTGCATAACTGTATCCACACATTTCCATAGAGAATTGTAACAAATCTACAGACTTGTTCTGGGCTTGTTGATGAAGACTATGGTGGTAATCACACTTCATCTGCCTTAACACCATAACGAAGGCCCATTAATCTCGGCTGATTGATTTCCCTCGATGAATCATAATCGTAACGGTGGGTACATTTCACCCAACATTGAAGACGAAGATATAAACATGAGAAATGCATTTATCATTCTTAATATGCTCATAGATTTGTGAATCAATATGTGTTTATTTTCCCCTATGAGTAATGGTCCTGCTGTGTGGTTGGAAATTTTTCAATAACCTAAATTAAGTGCAGCTGTATTGACTCTGTTTATGCACTAAGACAACTCCAGGGACATGCTGGCTGTAGGAGAATGGAAGAATAGGCTCAAAGGCTGTCATTTTCATGTATAGGTTTTCAATGGAGAATAAACAAAAGCGTACTTAGAATCAGAAAAAAATTTATTACCATTTTCAGTGAGCAAAATTCACAATCTTGGAATGTGCTTTGGTAATATCTGGAATAAAAAAAAAACAAAAAAAAAAAAAACACTTCCAGTGAAATGTTTGGGCTTGGACTTTTTTGGACTTTTTCATTCATGTTTCTTCTTTATTTCCAAAGAATATATGCACTGTAGATTCTCACGGGAGGCATTAAAACTATGAATGGATAAGTAAAATATAGTGAACAAAAAATAAAATAACTCCAAATTTGTTTTAGATTTTTTAAAATAGTCACCCTTTGCCTTGATCACTGCTTTGTACTTTTTGCATTCCTCTGACCCTGACAAGTCACAGATGTGAAGTGAAACCATTTCAGGAGACTCATTGAGAGAAGGCCAAAGGTTTGCAGTGCTAAAATATGAAAATATTTAGTTGTTTTTTTTTAGTACAAAATTCCACATATCTTGCTTCATATATTTCATGTCTCCTATAAGTATATAAAACGTATAAATGTAGAAAGTATAATAATAATAATCTTTATACACTAACACTTTTCTGAACAAGTTTCAAGGTGTTTCACATACAATCACAACAGAATGTAAATTAAAAACACTGTTTAAAAAATAATCAAAAACATAAAAAAATGTATATACTCTCTAAAAATAAAAGTTTTCAGAAGCATTTAATCTGTCTGATGTCCAGGAAGAGGACATTCCGAATAGAGGAACATGCACAGAGAAGGTCTGGTCCCGTTTAGTGCCCTGTTGAGTTCTGGGGACAACCAGCAGGGCTCCTTCCCCAAAGTGCTGCTTAATTCTGGACAATCTTTTTAATGGACATAATGGATTGAGATAGGGTGAGGGGCTCAGTCACAGGAACTCGGAGTAGAGTTGCTGCTCCTCCATGTGGAGCGGAGCCAGCTGAGGTGGCTCGGGCATCTGTTCCGGATGCCTCCTGGATGCCGGGAGAAGGCCTCGGGGAACACTCTGGACATGTTAGAGGGACTATGTCTTTCGGCTGGCATGGGATTTTTCCGGAGAAGCTGGAGAAGGTGTCTGGGGAGAGAGAAGTCTGGACATCTCTGCTTGGACTGCTGCCTCCTCAACCCAGCCCCCGATACAGTGGAAGAAGAGGGATGGGTTATGGATTGATAAACAGGATTGTTCAATTCATTTTAACCATTTGGTTTTGGTTCACCGAAAGTTCAGCAGTAGTTTCAGAGCTGGATATTTTACACTTTTGCATTTTAAACATACATATCCAAATTCTGCCATATCAGGAGGCACACGTTTGCAGCATTTTGGATGTTTACCGTTGCATTGCTGGAGCAGTTTACAGTCTGTTTAATTGCATCGGTGTGTGTAGGTATACTTCCACAAGGATACATTAAAAAACCATCAAAGTCTGAATAGACATTTGGAGGTCATTCTCACTTTATTTATTCCAACCAATCTTAACAATATCCAGCATACATCCAGGTCCGCTTCCTCTTTTAATAGAAGGCTTTGTGCACTATAGAAACAGCTCCTACAATGGCTGTCTTAACTTTTTCATGTGATTGAGTTTGAAATTCCGGCAGGGTTGCAAAATCCTCCCCAATAAATATATCCTTATCCTGCAGAAATCATCCCGGATTACTGTCAAAGTCACATTTACGTCATTTACAATTCCGTTTCAGTGCAGACGCTCTGTGTGAAGTCGGTCTGACACGGCACATGACGAAATAGTTTTGCTTTTTTCTGCCTTTTTTGTTTTGCAGATAAGGAGACACAAATGAACGTTCAGTCAAGGTTTGAAGTAAATAGTGGAAACGAAAGAGCTTTTTGACAAGTTGCCTTTTTGTTTTCAAAATACGATGTTTCCACTGCACAGTTAAAGTGCATAAGACAGGTTTTAATGTTTTTTTGTAATTAGTACGTTGATTGGGTAATAATTCTCAGTGTTATATCTTGTGAAAAAAAGTTAAAGCCCCACTGTGTAAATTTTGTCCAAAAAACTACAATTAAAACTTGTTTTTTTTTTTTTTTGGCCATTTTTAGTGCACTGAAAAATGTAGAAAAATGTGTTTCTCACAGACAGTGTGAGAATGCTCTGTATGGTCTTAGTGAAGTATGGGCGAAGCATGAAGTTGGTCAAGTTGTGTAGGTCGTGTTGGAGCATCAAGCTGGTGACTGCGGCGCTTAAGGGCAGCAACTGGGCTGGGCACAACTTTCATGCATCAGTGCTCTGTGGTGTAGCTTAGCAGGGTCAGAGGCTCAGGGTCTTGGTATGGTGCGGAGAGCGATATGCATTGCTTTCTGGGTCCTAACGGTGTGCCCGCCTCCCCTTCTGGATGGCCCTTAACCATTCCTCGTGAATGCAGATTCACACTCAGCGGACATGACTGAACAATGTGCTCATGGCTGGAGGCCACAATGCTTTCTGTAGAAACCCCTGGCAGATGCATAAATGGACCAGTGCACACTGAATATGTATATCAAATGTAATATAATGTGCTACCAAATTGAATTTGTCTTTTACTATTGTATTGAATCTTGGCAACTTTTCCTCCGTCCAGTCAGTTTTGCTTACCTGTGTGCCTTGCTGAGAGTAAAAGTAAACATGAATAGTTATTGTTTTGGGGTGTAATACAGATGACATTGATAATTCCTCCCTGACTGTGCTTCTTAAAACTCCATCATCTGCCCATATTGCCACATATGCATTCTGAGTCAGTGTTATTAGATATACAATTATATCATATTTGTATGATTATTTTTACCCCTATATGATGTCCATCCATTCATTTTCTTCCACTTATCCAGGGCCAGGTCAGGAAGACAGTAATGCAAGCTGGGACTCCCAGACATCCCTCACCCCAACACTTCATCCAGCTCCTCCTGTGGGAGCCCAAGGTGTTCCCAGGCCAGACATATCCTTCTCCAAGTGGGACATGCCCAGAACACCTCCTCAGAGGGGCGTCCAAGAGGCATCCGCAACAGATGCCAGAGCCACCTCAACTGGCTTCTTTCCATATTGAGCAGTGGCACTACTCCCAGCTCCTCACCCTATCTCTAAGGGAGCGCCCAGCCCTTGTATCCACGATCTTGTTCTTTTGATCATTGCCTAAAGCTCATGACCATAGGTGAGGGTAGAAACGTAGATTGACTGGTAAATTGAGAGCTTTGCTCAGCTCCTTCTTTACCACAACAGTCCGATACAGCGATCACATCACTGCAGACGCTGCACCGCCCGCCCTGTCAATCTCATGCTCCATCCTTCCCTCACTTGTGAACTACATCATCTGCAGACAGCAGAGATGAGATCCCGTGGTTCCTGACCCGGACCCCGTCCAGCCCCTTACTGTGCCTAGAAACTGGTTTAATGTCAGGGAGTATGTGAAAGCCTATTTTTGCCTTGTTGTATGTTATTTTAGACATTATTCATATACTTTAGCCCATCATTATCTATATTTTGGTACTGTACCATAACCTGGACCAAAATTATAATTTTGAGCTCTGTCTATGATAATGTGGTTTTGAGGATCTGCCATCGTAATTATTCACTGCATTGAGTTTATAAGCACTTTCCACAACTTTCAGGCACCAGAGCGGAATTTGCCAAGACAGTATTGCTAACAAAAACTAGCATACTAACACACACTTCCTGATTCTCTGACAAAAAATGCTTGATAATTAAAAGCAGAGGGGACCTATTTTGACCTCAAGAGCTGCTTATCCAATATATCTGTGGTACATTTTTAAAAATCGGTTAGCCTACAGGAGCTTTAACAACATTTTAGTGAATTGTGTAACCTGTCATAAGGACCTTAAGGTTATGTAACGTTTTCCAAATATTGAATGTGTCCAATAATCCGTCAGCATGGCCTGTTTCTACTTAGCAGCTTTCAAAAGCAGCTGCTGCCATATTGCACTGACATTTCCAGGGAATTAGTTATTATTCACACGTATTTATTGTCTGATCCAGTGTTATTAAAATCCTTGTTCGTCGGCTTCTCGAGATGAGATATTTCACTCCTCTTTGCTTTGCCTCCAGCGCAACTTGTTTCAACTTGTGCAATATTAAAACTAAAACAACACAGTAAGCCAGGAAAAACTGTTCAAAACGTCAGTGAGGGAGAGAGACCGTTCGCTCAGGCCATGCTGAGGGCAAAAACAGACAATGAGCGAGGATCCTTGTTCATATCTGGGCCAGAATTGTTCTTGTGTCCTTAGGCAAGACATTTAACCCACATTGATCGGTCCAGTCATAAAAATGTTTTTGAAGGGCCTTCAGCTTAAAACCATACTACAAAAGGCTTTTCACTTTGCTGCCGCTCATTCCTGGAACGAACTCCAGAGGGATTTTAAACTGAAGGACTTGGTATCGTTGAACTCTTTTAAATCACTTTTAACTGAACTTGAAACAGAACAATCAATGTGTAGATATTTCACATAGGACTCATTTTATGATGCTTTGCTTTGGTTTGTGTGAAAGGGTTATTGTTTTGTGTCTGTGCGATGCTGCCTCTTGGCCAGGACACTCTTGAAAAAGACATTTTTAATCTCAATGAGTTTTTATCCTGGTTAAATAAAGGTTAAATAGAAAAATAAATAAATAAATAAAAAACAACATGCAGTATTATCATTTGTACAAGTTAATTTAATAAATATATTTCATATTTACATTTCTTTTTTTTACTTTATTAAATAATTTTGTGTATAGTATCAAAATGGAATATGTAAAAAAAAAAAAAAAAAGAAAAGAAAAAAAATACTTTGTGTAATATCAAAACCACCATTTGACGGAGCATTATGTAACTTGTCAGGTGGCAGGTGTGCCTTGGAAAACATTCTTACTGTGAGTGGGGTTACCTCTCCACAGATCTGACCTGTAACTTGAGATAGATACGTCAAATGCCATACAGAAGAACACTCCAGGCATTTATGTGTGGCAGCTATTCAACCCAAAAAGTTACATTGTGCACCTTTAAAACATGACTACTTTTACTTTTTCACTCAAGCAGATGAAGAGAAGAGACGATAGCTTCTGTATTTCAAGAAAAAAAAAAAATCACTATATTACAGGGTTGCAGTGCATTTTTAAACCGAACACATATGGATCAGTTTCGGATGTATAAGAATCCACATAACTCGCTGTCATTTACGCTGTCACCATAATCATTCTCATTCCTATTCAGCCAACTTTATATTTAAATGTCTTATATTATTGAAAAGTTGTTACCTCATCAAAAACATACCCAGAGTTGTGTTTTGTATTATTAGACTGCCTGCATATCCAAAGCTCAAAATGCACCTTGAGATGTCATGAAACGGCCATTTCACAGTTAACAGCTGTTTTTAGTCTCAACAAATTACTCTACAATGTAACTACGTAAGTTGTTGGCTTTTTAAAATATATTTTTGTTTTACTGTTGAGTTTGAGATTGCCACAAAAAGTCGACAATATCTTCTGGTGCATTGGGAGGTTTCAATGAGACTAAAAAAGCTGTAGCTTCAAAGTTTGGCAAATACAAGACTGCAAATATTCAAAAGATTCTAAGGAAGGTATAAGGAGTTTTTAAAATGCTTCCTGTATAATCACACAATGACATCACAAGGTGGAACAGAGTGTTTTCAGTTTGACGTCCACTCTGAGGACTTCAGGGACCAGCCTCCTGCTGGTGCCCAGAGTCAGGACTAAACATGGGGAATCAGTGTTTCAGTTTTATGTAGTCCCTTTAGCCATTCTTATAGATTTACAAAAATATTTTCATGTGAGCACCCAAAACCTAATTTGCAACCTGAGACCAAATACAGTGAAAAGTTGAGAGGTCGACAGTTATAATCATCACAAAAACTATGCAGTGGGAACATACTACACTATTTTAACTATCTTCAGCATAACTTTATTCATCTGTTCCGCTAACCTTAACATGGCCATTGCAGTTATTTTAGACTTTTCTATAAGTCAATATGCCCGAACGGTAAAAGAGGTTAATTGTATCTAGCTGACCTGAAATGTCCATGCTGCGTTCTTAAGTCCAAAAAACTTAACCATGAACTTTTACTCCCACGCCAAATACGCTATGTGCTTGTCTTAAAAAACATGAATGTGGAAAGCAGCCAAGATAAGCAAAAATAAACAAAATATTAGTTATAAATTGCTTGCAACCTTTGGGAGAACAGAAACAAGCCTCTCTTTTGACTTTGCTACAAATCAACTCTAAATGAGAAAGTTTGTCTGGGCACTTGATAGACCTTGTTAACAAGATGGCGCACCCTGCAGTCTCTCCAAAGATTACACCTCTTTTTCTGCTTTTAACGTTCTATTTTTTGCAAGTTCAAAAGGAGTCGTCTCGGTTTGACAAGCTTGTTTGTTCTTGGGGCGAGAAATGGTAGCTGCGCATGGTACATTCTAAATGACTTAAGTGTCTGGCGTGTGATGAGGGCTGTTGGTAGTATTTATCAGATACCAAAATGATGCTTAAAATGCAGTCAAGTGCAGTGGTAGCATGAAGAACACAGAGGCAAATAAAAGAATAGCTCTAGGTCAGCCTTAGTTGTTGTAAAGTGCTAGAGAAGTAATATTTGATTGATTGAGCTTCTTAAAAAAATACCACTCTGTCTAATTCTGGCACATTCACAGAAATGTTGCTTAATGTCACTGTCACTGTCACAGGGTATGTCATATTATAGTTATTTTTTTACACCTTTTACACTACCTAGCAAGAGGGGGGAAGGTGACATAGAGGTACAGTGTTCCCTCATTTATTGCGGGGGATATGTTCTAAAAATAACTCACAATAGGTGAAATCCGAAAAGTAGTCAGCTTTATTTTCTACAATTATTATATATGTTTTAAGGCTGTAAAACTCACCACACACATTATACACTTTTCTCAAGACAGGGATCAACATTTTCTCACATTTCCCTCTTGTTTAATTAATTAAAAGTGACTCAAGCGTATTTCAAAGTTCCTCTGACCATGCCTCTTGTCCTGGCACCATATGTAAAATTGCACACAAAAAAAACAAAAAAATTCCACAAAACAGCAAGACCGCGATGGGTGAACCACAATATAGCGAGGGATCACTATACAGAGTGTTTTATGACTGAGTAGGACTTCAAACTTCAAAATTCAGCATGACTCAATGAACTGTTGTTGAAACAAAACAATTTTGGAACCACTTAATAGCACATTTAAAGTTAATCCGGGCCCAGTTGGTGGGGTAGTCAAAGCATGAACTAAGGAGTCTGTCGTGGTGTACATCGGTGATCCCCAACCTTGGGTCCCCAAAGATTTTTTTAAAAGAGGTTCAAAATAGATAGCTTGGATTATAATGAAGGGGTGACATGTTCAATGCTTGTATAAAGTATTCAATAAGGACCACTGTTCTACAACATTTTTATATCATAACCCTCCCAACTGTGCTAAGACAGGAGACTCTCAGCAGAGTGTATGTCCACTGATCTGAAGGTTGGCGGTTTAAATCCCGCTGTCAACATAAAGATCATTGGTTGAGCAGTCAGATCCACTGACTCACAGGTTAGATGCTGTTATTTTGTCCTTGGGCAAGACACTTAATCCACCGACTGGGTGACTCGTTCCTTGATGTAAAGTGCTTTGCGTGCCTTGAATGTGGAAAAGCGCAATATAAAAATGTGGCTATTTACGTGTTTTCTGGTAAACTAGGGGTGGATCTGAGGTTTTTGAGAGAACTAGGTAGGGAACAACTGGTATATTATTATGTCCTTTGGTCAAATCACTCACCTACAGCTTAGCAAAAGACAAAATTTAAATCTGTCAACTGGACAAATCGTTGTAGGAGTGAGTATGTTTCGCTGCTCATCCAAGCCGCTTCTTCAGTTCTGGTCAGATTGCTGGTGGGCGCTGCTTTATCTCTACCAGAGGTCGTTAAAGGTTGAATAGGGTAGTTCTAGCTGAAACTGGATACAATAAGCGTTTACAGTCTCAGTGTAGTTAGCTCCTCCCTTCAGGTAGATATAAGGCAGTGTCCACCAGCAATTTGACCAGAACTGAAGAAGCGGCTATTGTAAGATGACATAATGCAAAATTTCAGTTGGTTAGTTATGGCATTGTCCCAGATTTGCAGCCATACTTCTGTTCATCTGGTATAGCAGGTGAGAGAGAAATAATGAAACAAACCTCCGAACACCAAACACGCAACAGGAGAACGAAAGCCCTCCCAGATATTTCCCCAATGTGTCTGCTTTTCACTCTGTCACAAACTCTTACCCTTCGAGGAGCTGGGGCCCTCATCATTCTTGCCATTACCAAATGTAACTGCAGTCGGACGGAGACTAACCGTAACCTCAGAATGTAGCGCTGGAGCGGGCTGCATTCATCATGGGCCTGTGGAATTGCATTACGGCTGTCACTAGACCAAACAACTGCTCACGTAGTACATCTTTCATGTCAGGGGTTAGACTGAACCAGTGGACCGTGGAGAAGGAGCAAGGCTTTACAGACAGAGATGTGCTGGAATAAGTCATTTATTAGTGCTAGTGCTACCAAAAGTCTTCATTATAGATTGATTTTAATATCAGTTCAGGGTTCACTATAACACTCAGTTTTCTTAATCTGACAGTGTTCAATAACCATCTATAAAATTAAACCCCAATGGATTTTATGCAGAGCTGCGCAAGTATTATTGTCGCGATTAGATTTGTAATTTATGCTCAAAGGTCCTACATTACGCAAAATTGACTCTTGAGATGTGAGATTTAAGCCATGTTAGAACGTTGTTAACTCCAGGCTTCTCACGATAAATACTATATCGACTTATCGTTCAATATATATTAGATGAAACAATCTTTTTGGAGGGTCAATATTTATCGTGGATACTTTTTCCTTTGTGTTAATGGAAAATTCTCAGTTATTTTTCTGTACTACAATGAATTTTGAGCTGTAGCATGTTGAATTATGAACTTCTATGACTCATTATAGACACAAACTACTTAAGGTGACAGTCCTAGTCAAATTTCGATTTGATTTAGTGTAGCCTGAATTCTATGGAACAAATGTATTATTAGAAAACGAAATAGTTAAGAAAATGTATAACAGACAAAAACAAGACATAATGGAGTTATAGGACCAAGGACATGAAGTTTCTTTCAAAACACTTAGCATGATAATGCACGTCTTTGTTGCAGACCTCCTTTGTGAAGATACAGACGCACCTCAGAGGTATTCCTTTTCATGAGTTTCAGTGTTGCATGGTGGTGGCGGCAGCAGGAGCAGCTGTTGTTCCCCAATGAATAGAATGTATTTTCTCACCGCACTCCCTCGAGACTTTAGGGCAGAAATGCATGTAGACAGCAAGACAAACTTGTTTCTGACCGTTCTCCAGAGAAAAATGTGGAAGTCTTTTTGAATAGGTCAAATACTAGTGACCCTGTTTGAAATAATGTTGCATATTTGTGGTTTGGATATAATAGCAGTGGTAGTCCAGAATATAATCTCGCACCTCTGCCTCTATATCCGAGGTAAGTCTATGACCTACACTGTCTCTTGAGGCAGGCTTGGCTGAAAAGCTGGGCACTCATTAGGATTTTACTGGCTTAAATAAAGGTAGTTGTCTGGTTTTTAAAATTGAAAAGTTTCAACTACTATGGTACTATGGTAGTTGAAACGTGTCCATTTCAAAAACAGTGTCCAGATACCTTTCAAAACATTTCAACCATGGACCATTTCTGAATAAATGAGGGATTGCACCAAACACTTGGTCACACAATCAAACAATGTTCATAGCACTGATACATTTAATAATCATAATAATACTGCTTATATTGTATATACAACTTCCCTGGGACTGAAGTGAGACTGCCAGTCTGCTCCATTAGGCCTTGCAACCATCACCAACAGTCACACACACCATTCATACTAGGCAATGTGAGTAAAGTGTCTTGCCTAAGGACACAACAACGTTTTTTGCTTCTGGCACTCCACTGTGACACCTGGTATTCCTAGTGGTCTCCCATCCAAGTTATAAATAGACCCAGCCCTGCCAAGCCTCTGAGGTGTGATGAGATCAGGCTTTGACAAGTAGGTTTCATCCTGCATTGCCCAAGTGCTTGCATTACAAAAATTGCAGATTCTTCAATCTGTCCATACTTCTTACATAGACGTCGCCATTTCAGTGTCAGATGTCCTCAAATCTCCACTATCCTATCAAACCCTGCTTCTTCACTCACATGCCCCAGGATATACCCCCTTCTACTGCTCCCTATGTAGCCTGCTTGGCCGTCCATTAGCCATTAGCACTTCCAGCGCTCCTTTGTGATCCTGATGGGTACCAGTTCCCGCGGTTAGAAGACGGCAGCACCCCCAGGCCTGCAGTGAACTGTCACAGAGGAGACGTATCCGGGCTGACGCGCTCATTTGCACAGCCCTCATTATTTCAGCACACATCTTGTCGGCCATTGGCACCTCCTCACTGACAGGACCTCTGCACTAAGAGGAGCACTGATAGTCAGAAACCCTGCTCTTTTATCCCCATGCAAATGATTAGCACATTTTGTCAGTGTCACTTCTACGGCAGTCTTTTGGAGTCATTTAAAACTTTGAAAATGTCGCTTTACTTTTTTTGAAATCTTAAGTCAAGTGTCTCATCATATCTCAATTAATGATTAATAAAATTTTAATAAAGATCGATATTAAGTCAACAATCAGCAATGGATCTTTTAATGAAGAATTCTACAGTCAATCTTCATAATCAAAACCTGTGATTTGGAGTATATTTTATGTTAAATGGTAACATTAAAAGTCTACCTTGGTTATGTTCTGGAAATTAATATTGTAACCCCCCCCCCCCAAAAAAAACAAAAAACAAAAACAAAAAAAAACACAAAAAAACATTACATTTGACTTAGAAAAATATAGATAATTCAATATGAGGTGACTTCGTTGCATATAACCTAGTCCTAAGTGACAGGCACTTCTAAGGATTGATTCAATGTTTTGCAGATGATTGCTAAGTATAATTATTACAATTACTGATTCGTTATTTTCACGATTATAAGGCGCGGGTGAAAGTTGCAAACATCGTGGGAGCAATGGATGACAGATGACGAACACAGTTTTACAAAGACTGGGAGGCAGCGCCGGCGAGTTACGAGTTAGCTTGGGCTAACGGTGCGCCTTTTTTGGTGTGTTAAATGCAGAAAAAGCACCCGTAACAAACTGTGCTTTTTAATACGGTGCGCCCTATGGTCGTGAAAATACGGTACATTATTTTAAGTTCTTAATGAAAAAGTTTAAGTTTAACATTGTAAAACTTTAAACATTTTTATTTGTTCATTTTATTTATTTTTTTTTTTTTTTACAATTTAACGTTTTAAAAGCATGTTCAGGCAAAGTAGAATTGGAAAAGTTGCTGAAAATGTGCAGACAACATCATTAACAAGCATTATACAATATTTACTTTTCTTTCTACTTTTGTCCTATGTTTTTGCCTTTCTGAATTCTAAAGCTAGCACCCATTTGAAACAAAATGTTGCAATATAAGAGTTTATTTCATTCGTGTTATATTGTATTTGTTCATAAAAGTGTACTACATATAGTAACTTGTCTGTGGATCCCTGGATAACAAAATCAACGAAAAGTAAAATTCCTGACATGACTTGCAAAAATCCAATACTGCTACTATTTTCGGAAACCCTCTGTAAACTTTTTTCCAACTCCCCAAACATTCTATCTTCCAAACCTTTTCAGCATGCACACAGCACCACAGCCAGAGTAAATATATCGGTTTTATAGTGTAAATACCATTCTTTGTCAGATCTCTGCTTCTCATTTACCTCCCTCAAACATGCTCCCTTGAAAGTCTTATTTCTGTGACTGACTGCTAGCGTAGCGCGTGCCCGGGGATGTAGATTGCCCCGATGTGGTAATTGCCGACGTACCGGAGGGAAAAAAGGACCAAATTGGAACGAGTCTTGGGGGTTGGAGCCACGCTGATTGAGAAGCCCTGCGAACAGATAAGGAGGGCACGGACCAAAAGACCAAGAGGACCAAGTCTTCCATTATAGAGGTGTGTGTGTGTGTGTGGTGTGTGTGGACTTCCCCCGGTAATGAGCTAGGGTAATATTTCGTGGTTCGGGTCTGGTCTGGTTGTGGGCGTAGGAGGTTTCTTCATCTCACCTTGGGCTCTGCCGTTGTTTCATCAAAGATTAATGGTGGAACTTGCACCGCAGTGAGCTCAGCAGTACAATAGTGGCACGGCGCATCCAGACAGGGGATCATTATAATGAATATGCCGCCTAGTGATGTGCTGTCTCACAGGGCCACAAATGACTGGTTAACTTGGCTCCAGCCTAGTTGTGGGTTTACCAGCTTGGCCACTGGTTAATATGGTTAAATGCACTGGAAATACTATATATCCAACTCATGATGGAGCTATAAAATTACATAATTAGTTTTCAGTCAGTGTCAACAATCTGACAAGTGGCCAGCAGTGACTAGAATGTTTTCTGACCAATTCTTAATCACAGATCACAAAAGTAAAAATGTAAGCTTAAAGCCGCAAGTGGTATTCAACTACCACGGGCGGTGATTCATACTCTACTGCCCCGCGACTGCCTAAGAATGTCGCTAACGCACACCTGGTCTATAGCTGGTTGTGGCTTCGGGGTGTACTTGAGCCTTGTCCTTAAACAGACAACAACACACTGAAGTGCTGATACGCTCCATCGTAAGAGAAAAAAAATGTCACTAAAAGACATTTAGTACTGCACAGAGTTGAACTTTTCTTGTTTAATCACTATTTTTCCCATTGCATTCTGGAAGTGCTACTCCCTAGTAGTAGTAGTAGCTGTTGACGCACAGTTGGGCAACAAGAAAATCAGAAGAAATCACATTTATATAGCACAAGCAACTGTCCATTTTGGGAAAAGGTTGTCTGGAGGATCAGTCTACTGTTTATGGTTGATGGAGGAAATCGGAGCTCAATGAAAACCACCCAGACACAGGGAGAACATGCAAATTCCTCAATGAAAGCATTGAAAGGCCTAACTTAATTCAGAAATTGAACAATGCACCTTTTTGTTGTGAGTACCACTAATCACTTTGCCACTTGTACCTTTTCAACAAGAAATATCGAAAAAAGATGCAGAAATACTTTTTGCCTTTACACTCTTGAAAACATACAGTAGATTTTGGATCGTTCTAATTTAAATCCCCACCATTTGATACTGTTTAATGTCCAAAGAAAAAATGTCACACTATGGGGACATAGTTACAACTTCCTGCACCATAGCTTTTGATGCCCTGTCCGTCTGTCCCCACAACGCATAACCCAAAAGAATGCTTGCAGCTTGCTTACATTGGTATGTTTCACTGAGATTGCGAGATGTCATGTTTCATACAGTATTGATAGAGCTGTGTTTGTCCTGGGACCCCCCTCGTCTCAAAGCCTCATCCGACACCACAGCCCTGCTCCTGGGGAAACATGTGTCAACTGTACAAGAGGCACAGGCAGCATTCACAACACACTGTAAGAGAATTATAACCAAAGATACTGCTCATACTATTCAGATTTAGATCATTCTCCCCATTATCCACAAATGACCAAATGTGGGTAGAGTAGCAATAATTGTAATGGTAACATTACTTCATGTTATTTCAAGTACATAGTGAAATCACTCAAGAATAAAAAAGGGATTTGGAGAAACTATCATTAAAGTAAGAGTAACTGTAAGGACAATATACTGTACTGAATTTCTCCTGGTTGTTTATTTTCTGAACACAAGGGCTACTGTAGGCTGTAACCCACGCCTAACAAGAGCAAAAGAACAGCAGCTTCAACTCACTAGAGCAAACAGACCCCTGACAAATACAACCATCATATCAACTTGTCAGCATAGCAACCAAGTGTCACATACAAAAGCAGTTACATTTACAACACAGAAAACAGCTACAAGAACAACAAAAGGTGTCAACTCTGAGGTAAACACAAAATATCAGATTACAATATGATACTATAATAAACTGAAGTAAATGTACTGTAAATTTCAGACTATAAGCCGCTACTACTTGGGATTATGCGCTGAAGAATACAATAGTTTTGCTTTTGAACGGTCATTTTGCACATCATTCACAAACCATCATGGAAAACACAAAGAAATGCAAATGATGCAGCTTTTGAGTTAAAGGCAATAGATCTGGTGTCAAGGAAGGAAACAGAGCCACTGCACGTAACAATGTTCAGGTAGCCCCGTGGCATTTAAACGATGCCCAATTGGCACTAAGGGACCTAAAGTGTGCCAAGAAAACATCCCCCACACCATTACACCACCACCACCAGCCTGCACAGTGGTAACAAGGCCTGATGGATCCATGTTCTCATTCTGTTTACGCCAAATTCTGACTCTACCATTTGAACGTCTCAACAAAAATCGAGACTCATCAGACCAGGCAACATTTTTCCAGTCTTCAACTGCCCAATTTTGGTGAGCTCGTGCAAATTGTAGCCTCTTTTTCCTATTTGTAGTGGAGATGAGTGGTACCCGGTGTAGCCCATCCGCCTCAAGGTTGTGCGTGTTGTGGCTTCACAAATGCTTTGCTGCATTCCTCGGTTGTAACGAGTGGTTATTTCAGTCAATGTTGCTCTTCTATCAGCTTGAATCACTCGGCCCATTCTCCTCTGACCTCTAGCATCAACAAGGCATTTTCGCCCACAGGACTGCCGCATACTGGATGTTTTTCCCTTTTCACACCATTCTTTGTAAACCCTAGAAATGGTTGTGCGTGAAAATCCCAGTAACTGAGCCGATTGTGAAATACTCAGACCGGCCCGTCTGGCACCAACAACCAGGCCACGCTCAAAATTGCTTAAATCACCTTTCTTTCACATTCTGACATTCAGTTTGGATTTCAGGAGATTGTCTTGACCAGGACCACACCCCTAAATGCATTGAAGCAACTGCCATGTGATTGGTTGATTAGATAATTGCATTAAGGAGAAATTGAACAGGTGTTCCTAATAATCCTTTAGGTGAGTGTACATGGACATAGTTAGCCCGTTAGCAGCCGGCTCCATCGACTGGTTCCAATTCACACTGAAAAACCGGTCATCCCTCTCTCTGTAACTGCTGCTGTCAGGCTCGTCATTTTGGCCTTAAAATGTTCATATTAACCCGCTCTACATGATCCTGGTGTTTTTATTTCACTATTGTGTCTGTAAATCAAGATATGAACATTATTAACAGAAAAAACAAGCACCTTCTATCCCTGTGGTCCCTCCCGATAGCATTAGCAATCGGTTTGATTGACAGAGTTGCTAAGCACCAGCTCCCTGCTAAACCAGCGAGCTGAACGGTGGGTGACATCACACTCAGTCCATTTCTTTATAAAGTATATGTCTATGTTATAATGTTGTTTCCTCATCCAAAACATACACAGAGTTGTGTTTTATAACATTCACACGTTTAACGCACATATCCTTTATATTTAGTTTTTCCCTTAAACAGAAACACTCTGTTCCACGTGTGATGTCATGTGGTAATACAGGAAGTGCTCCACTGTATTTTTAAACTGCATACACCTTTACTAGGCTCATGTGGATAATTTCAGCCCTGGTTTTGCCAATCTCTATAGAACAAAAGGTAAAAGATAGCTCCATGACATCACAAGGTGGAACAGAGCATTTTGAGCATTTGAGACATACACGAATAATAAATCGTTACTCAAACGTGTTAATGAAACAAAACACAACTCCAGGTATGTTTTTGATGAGGTTAACAACATTCTAACCTGGCTTAAAGCTCACAAGTCAATTTTGCATAACATAGGATCTTTAACTAGAAAGATAATCTCCCTAACGAATCTATCATTGAGATCTTTAACTCATGTCCCCTTTTGTTCCCTGGTTAAATAAACGTGGACTTTTCTGTGTCCTGATGAGTGTACCCTGATGCAGAGACATGGATCCTGGCTCTTGAGGACCACTTCTGATGTGGTAGGTCTGCACCGGGGGAAAGAGGTCACGACCCCAACCCGTTTCATCAAGCGTTCCTCTGTCCCTCTGTCCCTCTATGGTGGGCTGACGCTGTGGGCTGCATTATGCCTTTGAAGCTGATGTATGTTTTTATCTCAGAAAGTCCAGAGATGCACAATCATCTCACTGCTAGTCCTTTTTGTAAACTTACAGCAGACTTCAGTAACTTTGCTTTAACCTCAATGGTTTTGCAAAATATAGAACAATTATGACTTTAAAGCTTGTAAATAGTTTAACAAATTATATTACCTTTAACTTATGCTTTTGTCTTCTATAATGACACATTTGGATCATTATTTTTTTAGGACATTTTAAATCACAAAACTAATCCAGAATGACTTGACTTTTGTTTGAGGGGTGACAGGATCAGAGGACGATCACGCCACCAACTGATCCTAAGGTCAGTAGTTCAAATCCCGCTCCCTGCAGAAAACATCGTTAGTTGAGCAATTGGATCCAGTGGCTCACGGTTCCCGCAATTCCAACCCTCACAGATGAATACTGTTGTTGTGCCCTTGGACAAGACACGTAACCCGCCTCGTCCCTAGTGTCTGTGTACACCGGTGTGTGTAAATGGATGAGTGACTGACATGTAGCTTTGAAGGTAAAAAAGTGCAATATAAAAAACATTTACCATTTGAAAACTGCTGCGCTGATTGCTGCTTTTACACTACATCATTACAACAAATTGCTGCTGACCCCGCCTATTGATAGCTGCAGTAGTAAGCAGTGATTTTTTTTCCTGACTCTCTCCTGTTGCTGTTCATTTTAAGTGTGACGCCTCCTGGAGGCGTCACACTTAAAATGCGTCACATGTCTGAGCGTCACATGTCTGACTTAATGTCAGATTTATGTTATATCATTGTTACCTTTTTAGTGTGATGATAATGTTTATATTTTTCTAGTCATTGTCCATGCATTTTAACTCACAAAAGAGTGTAAAAAGTATAAGGCGAATTATGTGCAATTTTCCGGGTACATTGGGGTCAAATTATATTATATTATAGTATATCTTTTTCACTGTTGTGACTGGTTGGTTCCTGAACTTATTTAAAAGGAGCAGAAGGGGTTGTCCTCTTACCTGAGGAAGGTCAGAGGGACCGAAATGTTGTGTGAATAAAAGTGAACCAAGAGTGAGACAGTGTGCAGGAGTTTTAGTTTGTTCAGATTATGTGCAGAGAACACAATTATGACATGGTTAAAATGTCTGGAAAGTGCAAAATATGTCCCCTTTAAGTTTAGGGCCCTTTTGTATGATAAGGTAAGGTTAAGGGCCTAGTTGTTGGATTATGGTTGGGATTAGGACCTGGCTGTGAGAAACTAGACTGTAGAAACTAGGGTTTTGCATGCACAACTCTCTCCTCTGTTATACTTCATCATCCTCTCCCAGTCAAGATCCCATGTCCATTCTCCCCACACCGTCCCGCATAATAATATTACCGTTATTACCTTGTTGCAGCCGTGTCACCCCTGTAGTTTTGATTTTGCTTCCACGTATCAGCCGTGGCTCAGGCGTCTGTGAGTCAGATTCCACGCCAGGGGAAGCCCAAGGTAATCATTTGCATTTGTTTTTTATTGTGATCATTAGGGCTCCCCTGCCGGGCCCCAGCCAGTCTGACACAGCCTGTGTTTTATGGGGAGTCAGGGGAGGTGCGTGTGTGTCTGCCAGCGATAATGCACTACAGCGCTCCGATAAAGCAATCGGGGCCAGACATGAATCATCGGGTCTGTGGAGTGGCAATCCAACTCTTCAGGCAAATGTCAACAAATGTAACAGAATATGGCGCTAATCTACTCTAGGTGGGAAGTTAAGTCAGTGCGGCACATTTGAGCGGTGTGTCAAGGATGTAAGGAAACTGCCAAATCGACTTTTGACTGTGTTAACTGTGGCGTAATGTGTCTGTACAATATGTTTGTTTCTTTGCGGTTTCCATGGAGATGTTACATATTTCCATGGTGACACCACTAGGCCTGGTTACAGGTCAGGGGTCTGTCTTATAAAATTTTATGTGGAATTCTGACTAAATATACGTATGAACAAAATCAAAATCTAAATGTAAAATCTAAATTTCCTCAAACTTGCTCATTTTTCAGAGAGATATTTTTTTTCTTTGTGTAATAGTTTATGATTTTGGATTGGACGCACTGCCAATTTGTCCAGTTTGTAACAAAAATATTAAATTTATAACCCAGAATATGCTTACCTGGCCAGCCAGAACCACACACGTTGACAAAATTTTACAGAAACAAGTGTATCTGGGACCATATCCTGTACCTGATTCAGTTGGGAGTGATTGACAGGCGGATTAACCAATCAGAGAGACGCATGGTTTGTTCGGATAAAAGCAAACATGGCGGCTTACATGTAAAAAAGAGAGGAAAAACAGCGTGGAGGACTGAGTAACAGAGTGCCTTTTTGCACAGTCAACAACAAAAGCACTAAACTCTTATTTATCTTAAGAAAATGAAAAGGTGTTTCACGCTCTATTGTCCAATTCCAGACCCTTCTGCAGTCAAACCGAATGTAGAAGGGACTGGCTGGTCAGGCTGGTGACTGTATAGATATGTGGCAGAGTGTTTGGTTGTGTACTAATTTATTATTTAATCATTTTATTTTAGTGGCATCAAAATATAACTGCCAAACAACACCACCTGAGATAGGCGCAGGACATTAAATTGAGGCACACATTGTTGAATATACAGAGGCAAGGTTTAAGTTATTCACGTGACAGGATTTATTCTTTAGATAAACTAGCTTGAAATTGTTTTGAACAGTTCCATTGTTGTACTTCATTTCACCAGTTTATCATCACAGTTCATACAACTCCATTTCTTGCCGTTTGTTGCACATCGAGGACAGTTCATGGGCACAAGTAAAGGCACCATTGCACCAAACAGACAAGACCACCAGACAGTGCAACTTAAAGAGAGGATTATACTTTCTCTACTACCTGGAGACGAGGGCGACGAGGGACAACAAAAAGGGGACAGGAAGTGAATTAGGTCAGAGGTCAAATGAGCTGAGTGAAGAGTGTATACTGACTGACATCTGACACAAACAATCAATGAAAATGGAGCTCCTAAGTGGCAACGCCCACCTGCAGGCTGTACTGCCACACACGCAGTACGCCTCTCGTATAAATGTCCATTTCTATTTTCAATCCTGCTAATGACTAGACGCTTTGCAAACATGCTTCACTATAATTTAATTTAACAAAACACATGCTGTACATAACACAATATCTATAATAATTTTCCATCTATGCCTTCAAATATGGCAACCTGGTTACCTTATGAAGTTATGTATTAAAGGCTAATTGGCTACAACTTTTACAAACAGTTTTCAAAGTAATATCAGCTACTTCCGTCCATTAGTCAAGAAAAAAATATTGTCCATACTCCATATTTATTTTTTTCACTCTAGGCAGAGAAAATGGAAATGATCCAGAGTCCAAAGTTCAGTTTGAATATACTTGGGATCTCGCAGGTCAGAACAAAGCAGGAGAGCTGTCCATTTGAGTGATTTATGTGAATTTGCACATTGGATTTTTATCTTTAAAGGACAGTGAAGGTCAAATTGGCAATAAAGTATCATTTTGCAGTGAGAAACTTTGATATGCTGGTAGAGTTAGACCTCAGGGTGGTTTTCTTGGCATCAGTTAGACTCGTATGATTAGCTTGGAATAATTTGTACACTCGCAGTACTTTTAGTGATAATGAAGCTTGAAAAGGGTAAAGGGTCAGGGGGTATTGTTATAGTAGGCTATATACTGTATGTTTGCATTAAATACATTTCCTTTCTTCGGAAAACTATGAACATTGCATTAAATTACTGCTGTAAGTTCACTGAAAACTGAAATATCCACTTTTCCAATTTTAAGCCTTTATTCCATAATTTAGGATCAGGGCCAAATTTGACCCATTGGGCTTGCTAATTTATCCAAAAAGAACATACTTCTAGACATTCTGCAAGCTATTACTAAAAAGATTAACAAAAAAACCCACAATTTTACCAACTGCTGGTTTGCTGAGAAGAGGATTTTGTTTGGGTAGTTTTCCACCTCAACAAAACAGCATGTGGTCAACCATCTTGTCACTACCACTGTGGCTCATTTTAGTTCAGTATTCATCCACTAGGTGTCTCTATGCAGGAGCCAGAAATGGCACTCTGGGCACTCTTTTTGAATTGAAATTTGACATATTTTTGTTTGTTTGTTCATTTTATGTAGCAGCAATTAACTGTGGCCAGATTTGACTCCAGGGTTAAAATAGCTTATCTGTTGATCTCCATGTCTCTTGCCATTGGTTAAGGTTAGTCACGATACTCAAATTTCAAACTCAATTTCTATACTAAGGAATAGACTTGATACTCTATTACCGATACCGATTCAAACACCCCAATGATAATACAGAACTTTCTTTATGTAGACAATAGAGTGTAATTTTCAACATAAATCAAAGTACTCTCTTTTATATTACCATGTGGCCTTATATCTGTGTAATCTCTCAGTCATCCATGTAGGTTCCATAGAGGTCCATGGGCGTTTACTATGTTTACTATGTCCTATGTGTCTTATACTTGCTCTGATACAGCTCAAGATCATTCTAAAGCTTTCCCGGAAAGGTTCATATGTGTCCTGTGAATGTGACATTTTTAGTATTGGTATTTAAATAAATATCTAATTTCGATACTAGTTTTAGCATTGATTAGTGTCTGATTTTCGATACTTTTGAAAACACTAAATACTTTATTACTAATGAAAAACTTACACAATGACTATAGCATTTCTGAACTAATGATAATTGTTGTATTCTCCACTTCTCTCCATGTCTCTTTTTATTGGTTTGCCTAGAATGTTATGGGGTATAGCATTAAACATTTCTATTTCTATTGTAACAAGCAGGTGATCCCAATGACAAGTTACTAGGTTACTAGGAGAGGTGGACCTGCTTGCAGTATTTTTTAATCAATTTTTTTTTTTTTTTTTTTGAATACATGAACAATAGAGGTTTAATGTCATGATATGAAGCTTCCCAGACAAAGAAATAGCTTCTGAAAGACAGATATGCAGTGAGCCTCCCATAACAGTATTGTTACATAGAAAGTCTTTAGTCAAACGTGGGAAAAGTAGGCAAGACTTTTTTAAACTTGTTGCATGCAATTTAAACTATCATTTGGATAACTACTTTAGTATTTAATGGCAGTAGTCATCAGGCATTTGTCATCACGTAATCCTGGCAATTTAATCAATTTCACATCATTTAAACTGTCAACATCAGTAAATGTTATAGGTACAGGATATTACAATAACAAGTATATTTTTGCCTTTTTGGTGATATAAGTACACCAGATGTCCAGATATTGCAGGGTTAGGGCAAAATCTACCCAATCTATACCGTTTAAAATCACAGTCAAGGGTCACTAACGTTTAATTTGATTCGTTTTAAGCTAAATCTTTGTCTAAAATTTAATTAAATGACAAAAAAAAAACTCAAAAAATGTACTCTGTGGCATTAATTACCACTAATTCACCACAGCCAATATGGCACCCCTGTCAAATGTAGTCACGCTGGTGCAGGAGCTCTATATTTGGTTATCTGGATAGAATAGCACAATAGGAAAATTATTTGGCTCATTGTCAAACCGCAACCTCAAAAGCAACTTTAAGTCTGGCGCTTTGAGAATTTGTAATGAAAGATTCTCCTGTGAAGGTCAAGCCATACTTTATTTTTTATTTTTTATTACATAGCATTGCATTGTCTACTAAGCTAAGCCAGCGGGCATGGTATCACCTAAGAGCAAGCGTAATACTGATAACTAAAATCCACTATATGTCCAGAGAAGGTCAGCGTTGCAATAGCCAATAGATAAAAAATATACCAAATTCTAAGCTTGCGATGACATTACTGGAGAAGAGAGCACAGACTACATTGCACTACGACTAATACAGCGACCATATTTTTCGATTGCAGTGGTTCTGATATTGAGTCTTAGTTATTTGGTTGCTAAGGTCCCCGGGGCTCAAGCTGTCTATCGGTCCAAACAATCCATCCAATTTTCCGATTGATTTGTCATGGAGTTATATAACGGCTCCAGATGACAAGGTATCCCTGGAGAGCTCTCCGAAATAGATAGGCTGTCACAAGACTATGTGTTAGTAGTATGGAGTCGGGGAAAAAATAGAAGCCGTATGAATCGTATGAATTGCAGTCCTGTTACATTATCCAAAAACATCCAGGAAGTGGTTGATGACTCTCCCAATTTTGTGTTTGAGCACGATGTGTCCGTCCCCAGTACAGATATATTGTGCACGCAGCTCTTGAGGTCAAAATAAGTCTGCTGTGTACTGTCTGCATCTAATTATAAAGCCTTTTATTATCAACGAAGTGTGTGTAGTTAACATGCTACTTGCTGTTAGCATTACGGTGTTGGAAAAACTCCACTCCGGTCTATAAAAGTTGTGAAACGTGCTTATAAACTCATTATGGTGAATAATTAGGATATTTGGAATGCATAAAGTAAGTGAGGAATAACTTTGGATTACTGCAAAGGGTCTAGAGAGGTGTTCCGGGCACGTCCCACCTCGGGGCATCGGAGAAGAGCCAATACACGATGGAGGGATTATGTCTCTCGGTTGGCCTGGAGGAAGTGTCTGGGGTGGGGGGAAGTCTGGGAGTCCCGGCTTAGACTACTGCCCCTGCAACCTGGCCCCGGATAAGTGGAAGAAAATGGATGGATGGCACTGCAAACTGTTTAAAATGAACCAGTTCTGCTTTTCATGTTTTTAAGACAGTACAAATCAGGCAGAGGACCTTTAAAAACCATGAAGAAAGAGCTTTATATTTTATCAAGACTTACTAACTACTTGATTAAGGGATTAGGAGTTAGGGTGCTAATTAATTACTAATGCTGAATCATTATTAATAAACTATTTGTTATGAATGTTACTTTACGAATTAAGACTGGATAAAGCGTGCTATTACCTAAAGTGCTAACTTGAATTTTAATCCCGTTTACATAAAAAGAGTTATTAAGGGCTGAGAAGCTAAACAATGTTTCTGTTGTAAACATAAGTCAATGGAAAATTACTGGTGGCGGCACAGTTGTCTGCAAATTAGTATTAAGTTCCTGCACTGTTGCCGTTTACATCCTAAAGACAATCTGCAGTAATGAATAGTCCGTAGAAGTGTTAATCTAATATTATACTGCAAGTTCACAGTTCATTAAAGAAGTTTATAGTTAACTACCAATATTCATGTAATATAACAGCAAATAAACAGTTCTATGGGGAATCCGCCACCTGCTTATCATTACTTTGCCTAGAATACTCCACAGGATCGTGTGTTGCCTCTTCGCCGATCTAACATGTAACTCTGTTGCCTGGAATGTTTCATGGTGTGGCATTAATATCTTGCATTTATTTTATTATAGGAGTTTTTACTGCTCAATAAAATGCTTTGATGAACATGCTTTCTTAAAGGGGGTCGACTCCCTTCTCCACAAATCTGGCCTCTAACTTGCCTTGGTGGTATCACTTACTTGTTTTCATAGAAACAGCCATCAGAAAAATTACATAGTGCACCTTATTGTACTTGTGTCTGCTATATGGTCATGATCTATGACACCTGGATCATTATATTATAATTATTACATTTTAAATTGCAATATTCATCTAAAACAGGACACAAAGACTGAATTAATCTGTGGGAGCTTGTATTGCATCACCAAACTGTGGGTCAGTAGATATGACAATACAGGATTAATCATGCACAAATGTCTCAAAATACAACTTTGAGTGAGCTAAAGGTTAGCAAACTGTATAATATAGGTAAAACTGCACACAAACTCAATTTTACATAAAAGGTTCCATTTAACATGCAGGTTTCTTCTTTTCAATGGGGCTAGTTTTTGTTTAGGTTAAAAAAAGACGTGGCCATCCAAAAACTTTAGCACAGGGGTGACAAACTCAAATTCACACAGGGCCAAAATTAAAAAGTGTTTCTAAGTCGTGGGCCAAAGCAAATATTTATTGAAAAATTTCAACAGCATCTGCATGTTTTTCAGATGGGGTGGATTAAATTTGAGTGAGGCGACAGGTAGCAGATGCTAATGATTGTCAACAGAAGTGTTGGAGGCCGGCGCCAACACATTTGATCTCGCAGGGCAAATATATTTATATCGAGGGCCAAATTTGGCCTGCAGGTCTGAGTTTGGCATGTCTGATATAAAACATCTTCTTAATAAAAGAAACAAGCCGTCACAACAAAAAGCTGTGTAGCTGTTGTCATGTTAGCAGGTAGCAGATTTTTAAAAAATGTCAAATCCTGTGTGTACCACTGATTAAGAAAATAAAATTGGTGAACAAGGGAAGTAAAGAGCAATAAGCATATACCAAGAGTTGATCAGCAAAATGGCATCTTGAAAATAAGCAATTACTCAAACATACACGAATCACTCCAAATACAACTAACTACTAACAACTAAATGAGAAGGGGAAACAACTATAACATGGTTAAAACCTCTGCAAAGTCAGTTTTGCATAATAGTTCAGCGTTAACACAAAGAATACAAATATATATATAAAACTCCTCAAAATGCAAAACATCACATATTATATTTTGTCTCATTGTGCTAACAGCCCCTTTCAGAATGGCCATAATCAATTTCAACTTCACCAAACTGCACTTTCTCCCTTTATTTTGACTAATACACGCGTCTCTGTGACTTAAAGTGATTGAGAACAATGGGCTGGCTTCACGATTAGGGAATTACAATGATACATACCGGCATTAAGGCCCCATTGTAAGTTGGCGGTGGACTTAACTGTCGTCTGGAAGGCTGCTTTGATGGAGTAAATTTGAATAATGTATTGGCCGACACATTTGGGGCTCTGATATGGCCCTGATGAGGATGTATGAGCGTGGGACAGATGCATGTGATGGCCCCAGACACAGATGACTGATGAATGGTGAGTGCTGCACTGTTTAAATACAGGAGAGTCATATGAACGTACCTATGTTCCCACGGCTCTATGTTCTCACAGCCCTATTTTCTGACATTTAAAAGATATTTTGAAAGTAAATCCGTAACCCCAACCCTTACTAAACAGTGCATGTGACATTTTAATAACATTGTCTACTTTTCCTAGTCAGTTTTTGGTTAAGTTTGTGCATCCTGTTCTGCGTCCTGATTGGCTGAGGGACTGTAGAACATTGTCCATGAGTCTCCTCTATTCGTGTCTCCTGTACAGTACAGAATTTGTTCAAAGTCACACTGCGATCAAACATTTATGTAAATTTGTCTGAAGTGCTGTATGTTTGCAAGTTTCCTCCCCGACAAAACCCACAATGTCGATGAAACGTTCTGCACCGGCAAATTTCAGAAACGCTTTGGACTTAAAAGTGTTTCTGTGCACGGAGAGGTGCTTCTGTGGATACGACTGGAGCAGAGACACAAGAACAATACATTTAAAGCATCATCGAGGAAGAGGGATATAATATACGAAGGTTTGAACTTTGAGAGTGTTTAAACAAGAGAGAAAAGTGAGAAAATGTCAATGCCTGTCTGAGAAAAGTGTATAAAGTGTGTGGTGAGGGGTTTTACAGCCTTAAAACATATATAATAATTGTAAAAAATAAAGATGACTACTTTGCAGATTTTGCCTATTGCGGACCTGCCCTCAGACCAGTTTTTATTGGCCCTCAGGTCTCCTGCTGAACCAGCCCAATTGATCATAAGCAGTACGTTTAACAGCAAATTTAACTATTTCTACAACTATAACCTCAAACATCACATTGCAGTGTGATACAGACCTAAATTAATGTGTTTCAAGCCTTATTAATACACAGCGGCTCTGTCTATTGGAAAGACGCAGGGTCTGCAAGGGTTTGTAAAAGCAGTGGTGAAAGATGAGAAGGCCCAAGACCATTACGACATGTCACACTTGTGTTTTTTTGGGTACTGGCTTGAGTCCGATTCAGCCCGGATGTAGATTTGGTTTGGTCCTTTTCTAGTCCTGTTCTGGTCCAGGATTATTTTTGAGCCAAGGTGGGTAGTACTCAGTTACATTTTACTCAGCTTTTTTTTTTTTTTTACTTTTCAGACCATACTTTTACTCCTATTTGAGTAATATTTTTAGTGAAAATAACAGTATTCTTACTTTGTTTTGGTTACTCTTACTAAGTTTATAAAGTGACATAAGCATTGTTGTGATGTTGACAATATGAAATGATTTAATCATTTGTGTTTCTTGCACCGCTCCAGGTAGGATTTACATCAGATATTCTTTGAAAAAGCTTTTCAATTTTGTGATTTCAGCATCATGTAATGTAACTTCAAATTATAACTCAGATGCACACTTCTACAGTTACTCTTACTTTGATTAGTAGTGTTACTTTTTTACTAGTAACTTCTTGTAGTACTACACTGTATTTCTACTTGAGTACAATTTCGGCCACATACTGTGTCTGTTTTGAGCCGTAAAAACACAGTGATAAAATACATTCTAGATCAGACATGTCAGACTCAGGCCCGTGGGCTAAATTTGGCCCTCAATATAATTATATTTGGCCCCTGAGATCATATCAAATATGTTTTAGAGCTGGCCCGCCGGCCGTCGCACTAGTATAGTACATGCGCGAATACTATGAATCCCAGAATGCTTTGCAAATATGTTGGCGTCGGCCCCCATCACTTCTGTTGACACTTATTAGCATCTGCGACCTGTCGCCTCACTCACATTTAATCCACCCCTTCTGAAAAACATGCAGATGTTGTAAAAAATTTTCAATAAATATTTATTTTGACCCTCTGTGAATTTGAGTTTGACACCCCTGTTCCAGATAGTTCAGTGCCACACAGTGAAACATTTCAGGCAAAACTCTATTTGATTAAACTTGTCCATCAACCAAATCATCAACTTGCAAGGCCCATTGTTACTTTGAAATAGTTAGCTTTCAATTTGCAATTATGATTTTTTTTTTCCCCCAACCAGAATTTTGAAACCATTTTTTCCTGGTAAGTGACTTATCTTGTTTTGAAAACAGTTAGAATAGCACAGAACTTGAACTAAATTAACAGTACACTACAATAGCAAGGCCAAAAGGAAATAAACCACCAACTAAGCCTTTTTTTTTTTAAACATTTCATTCTAAAAATCGTTTCTACCAGCACAAAACGGTAAGGTCACTCTTGTATCGACTATGGGCTGTTATGTGAAGTACTTTAATCTTACTGGAATACAGTGTGAACAAACAGGGCCCTCGTAGTGTCCTTGAGTCCTTTGTAGTCTGCAAGTGTAATCATAGTAGTAGCTGTAGTAGTAGTAGTAGTAGTAGTAGTTGTAGTAGTTGTAGTAGCTGTAGTAGCTGTAGTAGTAGTAGTAGTAATGGTAGTAATAGCAATAGTTGTAGTGGCTGAAGTAGTAGCAGTAATTATACCTCAATAAAGTGTGAACAATCCAGGACCTTCAGGTAGTGTCCTTGAGTCCTTTGTAGTTTACCAGTGTAATGGCAATAGTAGTAGTAGTAATGGTAGTAGTAGTAGAAGTGGTAGTAGTAGTAGTAGTAATGATAGTAGAGGTAGTAATAGTAATTGTGGTAGAAGTAGTAGCTATAGTAGCAATATCTGTAGTAGTAGTAGTAATGGTAGAAGTAGTAATAGCAGTAATAGTTGTAATAGCTGTAGTAGTAGCAGTTGTAGTAGTAATAATGCTAGTACTAGTTGTAATAATGGTGTTAGTAGTAGTAGTGGTAATGTTAGTAGTAATAGTAATACATGTAGTAGTAGTAGTAGTACTACTAGTAGTATTAATGGTGGTAGTAGTAGTAGTAGTAGTAGTAGTAGTAGAAGACGGTAAGTTTGTCCTTGTATTGACTATGAGCTATCATGTGAAGCACATTAATCATACTACAATAAAGTGTGAATAAACCAAGGCATTCTCACAGAGTCCTTCTCATAGAGTACTTCTCATCGAGTACCAGCGTAGTGGCCTTTTCATGTCTCCTTGCTCCCTCGCTGCTTTCAGCCTCTGCTTCATGGATCTGCAGATGTATAGGCCAATAATGTGTAGTCTCTATTTAAAGTGAGCAATTAGCAAAGGGCAAGACACTTGAACCCTGTGTTAAGTCGAGCTTTCAACCATAGAGGAGGCACCGAGACGCTGTTACCAAGAGGGGTAGTAATGATCACAAGAGGACTGTGCTAGTAGTAGTAGCTGTAGTAACTGTCGTTGTAGTAGTGATAGTAGCTGTAATAGTATTAATAATAGCTGTAGTCGTAGTAGCTATAGTAATGATAGTAGTAGTAGTAGTAGTAGAAGTAGTAATATTATCTGTAGTAGTACTAGCTCTAGTAGTAATAGCTGTAGTAAAAATAATAGCTGTAAAGATAGTAGCTGGAGTAGTAGTAGTGATGGTTGCTGTAGTAGAAGTAGAAGTAGTAGTAGTAGTAGTAGTAGTAGTGATAGTAGCTGTAGTAGTAGTAGTAGTAGTAGTAGTGATAGTAGCTGTAGTAGTAGCTGTAGTAGTAGTAGTAGTAGTAGTGATAGTAGCTGTAGTAGAAATAGTAGTAGTAGTAGTAGTGATGGTTGCTGTAGTAGAAGTAGTAGTAGTAGTAGTAGTAGTAGTGATAGTAGCTGTAGTAGTAGCTGTAGTAATAGCTGTAGTAATAGTAGTGATAGTAGCTGTAGTAGTAGCAGTAGCTGTAGTAGTCGTAGTAGTGATAGTAGCTGTAGTAGTAGTAGTAGTAGTAGTAGTAGTAGATGTTGTGGTTTTAGTAGAAGTTAACAATAGAAGTAGGAGTAAAAGTTGAAGTAAAAGTCAATTTCCTTTTTTTTAGCTTTACTTTTAGCCTTGGAAAGTTGGAAAGCCTCTACAATTCATAGTTACAATCGTTATGACTAATGGATAGCTATAATTTACCCCTACTACTGCAATCCAAAGTACTGCTTGAGCTACCGCTGGCTGCCATAAACCTATCACCTTTACTTCTACATTTCGCATTACTAGGACTACTTGTCATTACTACTGTTAGAGTTACTGCAACTAATGCCAAAGTTGCTACACCTCCGAAACGACTATGCCATTGCACAACCTTTTACTCTCACCTCCTGTTCTATCAACTATAAAAATAACTGCAAATAAGACTATTACTAATTACTGATACTACAGCTTTTTTATTTCTAACTACTACTACTGCAAATACTACAACTACAATTTCAACAACACTTACACGATTCAATTCCATTACAACCCCAAACACCTTCGATAGATAGACACATTGGTTGGTTTAGTTTGAGAGACACCTACTGGCCGTTGGTGTGTACTGCTCTAGCGCGGATCACAGTGGTACTTGTTTACTAATTTATAAAAAGCATTGAGGATGTTTTATTTTTTTCTTTTCATTTGCCAAACAAAGGCAGCTGTGTAGACGAGAGACTAGAGATTCCCAATGAATTACCCTGAGCTCTGGGGGCTGCCTGTAAGGTAGCTGCTCCTACACGCTTCAAAACTCATTATGGATGAATTAATGAAGTGGGACGTCCTCCTGGCATCGCCCGTGTGCTGTATACTTATGTATTATGTATTATTATTTTTGTTGTGTTTATGTTTGTATGCATAGGCAGCTGTATCAGGGTCAGTTTACAACCCAAAAATATATTAAAGGGGACGTATTATGTAAAGCTGTCTTTTTATGAGATTTTAAGCATGTTGTAACTCGAGTTGTCAAAAGGTTTAAAAATCAGATACTAATCGATACCAAATCTAATATTGAAACTAGATACTCATTTTAACAAGTATCAATACTGAATATATATATATATATATATATAAGGTCACATGGTGATATAAAAGGAAGTACTATGATTTAAAGAGGAGGTATTTCACTTCCACAGGGTTTTAAGTGCTAACACGTGCTGGAAATGCTATATTCACCAAAAATAATGCATTAACACTTTTGTTTTTGAGTTTCCCCTCCCTTTGCTCCCCGTGTTAAGTCACCACCCCTTTCCCAGCATTGGGCCATCTGCCTGCTGCTAGGTCTTCATTTTTTCACAAATTCAAAGGCCAGAGGTGAATTTGGGCGTCACATCAAGGCTATCATATATCTGTACTGGTTATTACATGGAGACGATTCGAAAAAATACAAAAAAAAAATACAAAAAAAAAAGAGATAAAGGCCTTCTTTAACTACACTTCAATTTAAATTGTATAATATTTAAAGTTTATAATGCATAAATTAAAAGGTACAGCATTTAACTTTCTGGAGATGCAAGCCTGCTATACATTTGAGTCTATGCTTTATTAATACATGGCTAAGACAGCAGCAGAACTAACAGCCTCTTCAGCCTCTCCATCTCCTCCTCTTCACCAGCATCCTGACACATCAATCTTCCTCATAGTGCCTCTGCATTGCCATTTATTCACTGTTGTGCGTCTTCATCTCCTGATTCAAGTACGCTTAGCATTTGCCACCTTGCCAAAACCGCCCCCGACGGACGCTACAAAAACACCAATAAAACACCAATATCATTCCAAATTCTGTTCCAACTGTAACATATGCTCTCACTACTGCCCCCTTGTGACCCCTCTCCTGCTCCACCTCTGCTCCTTACACCCTCCAACAGATTTAAAAAGGCACTTAAGCTAGCCTCGAATGGGAATCACCACATGTCCGGCTAAGGTTTTTATATGAGGGCCCGGCAGTAAAGAATAAGGTGCCATGTGTGAGGTGTGCGGTGGAGGGAGGGGGTAGGGGTGGTGGTCCAGGGGGGTGGGTGGGGTCAGGCCGGTAAACCTCCTCTCCGCCTCGTAAACATGGCCGACGTGTTTATTGCGACTGATAGAGGCACGGCTGACAATGTGCCAGTAATTTAAACGCTGTGTAATCAAAGTGAATGGAAGACTAGGGGCCTGTGTGTTGGTGCATAAAAGGTGTAGTGATTTATTCAAAATGCGATCAAAAAGGGGTCTGTATTATGCAAATTATAGCCTACTTTTTGAAGCTTTAAACCATGTTATAATTATTTAAAAAAATAAAAAAAATCAGACCTATCCTGGAATTGTGCTTTGTTCCATATTTATTAGATATTGTTTTAAAGGTCCTATATTACACAAAATTGACTCTTGTGAGGTTTAAGCCATGTTAGGATGTTGTTACTTCATCAAAAACATACCCAGAGTTGTGTTTTGTTTCACTGACACATGTTTGAGTAATCCGTAATCATTAGTCTGTCTAAATCTCCAAAACTCAAAATACTTAGTTCCACCTTGTGATGTCATGAAGTGGTCATTTTCAAGTTACCAGCTACCTTTTGTACAGTAGAGATTGGCAATTCTAGGGCTGAAATCATCCAAAACATTCTAGTGAAGGGGTATGAAGTTTAAAAACGCAACAGAGCACTTCCTGCATTACCACATGACATCACAAAGTGGAACAGAGTGTTTTCTGTTTGAGAGAAAAACACAGCCTAAATATGCAGGGTTTGTGTGTTAAACATGTGTGAATGAAACAAAACACAGCTCCAGGTCTGTTTGTGATGAGGAAACAGCATTACAACATAGATCAGAAAATAGCACAATATAGGCTCTTTAAGCTTGTTTCAAACTACTTTTATTTTCACTGAGCCAGCATGCACAGGCCAACAAATGACTAAGACTGACGGAAGCTGGAGGCCTTGTCTGTATACATTAGTCTACATCGTCTACAAGTTATCTTTGTCTCCATGAAGATTGACACGTTTAACCCCGTATTGTGGAACAGCAAAACACTTGAAACTTTAACTCCGGCTTCAAGAATGCTACAGAAGGTTGCATAGTGGCAAAATACTTGTAATACTTGTAATAGTTTTCGCAGTATTCACAATAGCTGAAACCTTAGGGAGTGCACAGTCACCCTTAGCGTTCGGTTTCACTCAATTCTCATTGCGAATATCATAGTAACCAAACAGCCAATCTGGAGCGAGGCTGTTGAAGGTAACGCCCCTTCCCACCCACACCGCTGGTTTAGCAGGGAGCGGGCACTTAGCAACGCCGTCAATCAAACTGGTTGCTAAGGCTAGCGGGAGTAACCTCGGGGAAAGAAGTTGCCTGATTTGTCTGTTATTAATGCTCATATCTTGTTTTACAGACACAATAGTGAAATAAAAATACCAGGATCATGCAGAGCGGCTTAATACGAACATTTTAAAGACTGAAATGACAAGCCTGACAGCAGCAGTTACAGAGAGATGGGCGATGATTTTTCAATGGAAAGTGAATTGAAGCCAGAGTTGATGGAGCTGGAAACGTACCGATGATTACTTTGGATTTGAAACGCAGCGGCTAGTAGGTTAGCTATGTCCATTTATATATACACTCTATTGGTGAAATGCACTCCCACCTCAGCTTTCTTTGCTGAATGTCTCTATGCTCTCTCTCCCCATTTCATCCTATATCTGTTCCGTCCAATAAATCCTTTGGACCTTATGTCTTTTTTGTCATATACAATGCTGTTTTTTGTTACATTTTGTATAACGTGTTTAAAAAAATATTCAGTTTCGTGTCATTAAAAAGTATTCAATGTTAATTTGTACATCCAGTTCAAATTCAAAAGTCTAGTTTCCGTCACCTTTTATAACTAAAATATACACATTCGACTCCACGCTAATGATACTTGTACCTACCCATTTCATCCCTCTTACCTCCGTTTAAACCTACATTCTTCTTCTATCGCCCTCCATTTTTCACCCGTGACACAAATGACATGACGCTCCTCTCTTCCCCGAGCTCCGCCCTAAACATGTTCACAATAACCGCTCTCTTCTTTCCCAATCGGCCATTTTTCACCAACAAATACGACTTTAACCTTGTCTTGTCCAGCCCTCTCTACTACCCCTGACATCTGCAATTCAATTTCCCCCACAACATGCACAAAAAACAGTTTCAAATGAGATTCGAGTCGCCGTCCTTGTCAGCGGCAATGGCGTCGGTACACGTCAGGTATGAAGGCAAATAAAAAAGCAGTTAATGGTTTACAATGGCGAGCCTGACCTTCCCCAGAACACACGAGCTTGTCCCGGGTGAGTGGGTACAGCGCGTCCCGGAGAAGAATGCTTAAAGAATGCAGCCATAAAAGAGTATGTTTAGAGGATCATTCAGCGCGATGGGACAAAATGGTGTGTTATATGGGTTACTAAGGTCAATGTTATGGATCACAGCTGTGGAGGAGTGTACAGGAAGAACCAGAGCTGCACTATGAGACCTGTGATATTTAAAGGGCCTGTTCGTATGTGTTTGAGTAAAAAATGTCTTGCCAGATTACAGATATATTGTGTAAGCAGCGCTTGAGGTCAAAATAAGGCCACTGTCTATTGTTTGCATCTAATTAGAAAGCGTTTTTTTGGTCTCATGATCAGGAAGTGTGTGTTAGCATGCTAGTTGGTAGCTTTACCGTCATCGCAAAACTCCACTCTGGTCACTGAGATGTGAAACGTGCTTATAAACTCATTATGGTCAGTATTTAGGATGCTCAAAATGTATAAGGCAGACATGCCCAAACTGAGGCCCGGGGGCCAAATACGGCCCTCAGACCTATTGGTCTTGGCCCTCAAGCTTTCGGGTGAATTGGCCCATATTACTTCTATACAGAAATGTACAGTACTTTTTACTGTATATTTCTGAAAATCTACTTATATTTATATTTAATATGTCCCATAGAGGATGTAGCATGAATAAGGGTCTAGGTGTTCAGTCTAACTTGTAATAATATAAAATAATGCAGATATGAAGTATTCACTGCATTGGTGATCAGTCTATGACCCTCATAAGGCATAAGGTAAATGAGGAATAGAATAGCTTTGGACCGCTGCAAACCATTTAAAATGAACCAGTTCTGTTTTTTCAAGTCCGTAAGACAGGAAGTACAGTGTCTTTAATAACAATGTTTAAAATTGTGGGGGTAAAAAAATCCACACTCAATTCTGAAATCATTGGTTTTGTATAGTGTTATTTGGCCTTTTGAATTGGTTTAAAATCAATATTCATTCACCTATTGCGCCTCTGTGGTGATAAACTACTTTTATAGCCACGGCTGCCAAATCTTTCCCTAATATATATTAAAGCAGTGGTTCCCAAAGTGAAGGTCGACGCCCCGGGAGGGTCACGAGGCTCTAAGCTATGGGTCGTGAGATGATTTAACATGGCACTGAATACAATATTTTGCAACAGTATATTTAAATGCAATTAGGATCGCCAGTAAAACAGTAAAGTATTGTAGCTGTTCTCAAACCTTTCACACCAAGGACTTTCTAAGAACATATTTGGCCTTCTGAGTACAACCAGAACTAAATTATGACAAAAAATAGGACTATGCAAGGTCTGAAGCTTGTAAAACAGGACTACACATTTGCAAAAATTAAGATTAAATTGCAAACCATTTAAAATGAACTAGTTATGTGTTTCAGATGTTTTCCAAGACTGAAAAACAGGTACAGTACCTTTAACTTAAATACAAACATTTGCTTCATATTACTTTTGCTGGTAACATGGTTGCGCAGTGTTTTAAACTTCTGCCTCACAACCAGGAGGTCCCCAGTTTGATTTCTGTATCATGTGGGTTTCTGTGTAAATTAAAGGTCCTATATTACGTAAAATTTAAGACATGTTATAATGCTGTTACCTCATCAAAAACATACCTGGAGTTGTATTTTGTTTCATTCTTACATGTTTGAATAACCCATCTCCAAAGCTCAAAATGCCCCATTCCACCTTGTGATGTCATGAATTGGTAGTTTTCAAGTTACTTTTTACCTTTGATTCAGCAGAGATTCTGTAGAGAGCAATTCCAGGACGGAAATCATCCAAATGATTCTAGCAAAGGTGTGTGGAGTTTAAAAACACAGTGGAGCACTTCCTGTATTACCTCATGACATCACAAGGTGGAACAGAGTGTTTTCTGTTTGGGAGAAGAACTTAGTCTAAATATGCAGGGTTTGTGTTAAACATGTGTGAATGAAACAAAACACAACTCCAGGTATACTTTTGAAGAGGAAACATCATTATAACATAGATGAGAAAATAGCATAATTTGGGCCCTTTAAGAAGACTGACGTGCGTAATGGATTTTCACTGGCCTTGTGTAGCTAATTTAACAGTAATTAATTATTAGTAAATTCGCTGTGAACTGTGCAATATTAAAAAGTAAAATGACTGCTGCTATAGTGCTGTGGCTTTTTGCAGAGAAGTACTGCCATGTGAAGGTGCTGCCATCTAGTGACCACACAGACAAATGATTATTACTGTAGCTCCAATATTTTTATATGAATTGTCACAAAGCCAGCAACATTTATTTAGTTTTAGATAAAAATATCACTTGCTTATTATTGTTATTCATTATAATTATTCATTAAACACGGAAAGAAAACACAACTATCTCAAATTCTTATAGCACACTAAAATGGGTCAATTATACCATTAAATCAGGTTTTAGTTTTTAATTATTTTTATTTGTTTTGTTTAGTTTATTTGCATTTTGTGTATTTATTTTATTTTTGTTCAGCATTTATTTTCTAGAACTGTTTATAGTGATTTGAACGTTTTATTGTTTTTAGTTTTTTTTTTTAGTATAATGCAATTCTCATGTTTGACCACTAGATGGAGCTCACCACCCATTGTCTCCATATTCACTAACACAACTGGATTAATCAAAACCCAATAACAAAACTGGTGTTTTTATTTACACATACAAGACAAATCTGATCATCAAAACTATATTCCTATATTTTTTACTTCTACATACACATTTGTGTAATTGTGCCTTATTGACACCAGTCTCTTGTCATGTTTGCTACTTATTTTGACTTTATTATCACCAGTTATATTTTTGCTCTTTGTTATGCTAATGTGTGAGCTACTGTGTCCAAATTATTTTTCCCTTGAGTTTGTCAAAGTTTGTCTAAGTCTAAGATAAAAACATCAGGTGATAGCAAAGCCTTTGTAGAAGAACTGTTGCATTTGGCACACAAAGTACAAAGAAATGTCTCTTTTCCTTCCTAACCTGCACCAGTGTGAACGATCAAACAGGAATTTGATTACACACTAGAGATCGCCCAATATGGGTTTTTTCATGGCCGATGCCGATACCAAATGTTAAGAATACAAAGCAACCGATTTGCAATAAGTTCTGCCGACATTTTTGGGCTGATATGGTTTATTTTCCTATATTTTCCTATATCCTATATTATTTTGTCATGAAGGGCCACATATAAAAACACAGACAAAGCTGAGGGCTGATTGAGGGCCATAAACTGGTCACGAATACTTCAAATCTGTGTGTTTATTACAAGTTAGACCAAACCACTCGACCTTTATTCATGATTACATCCACAGTGGGACACATTAAATATTTGATATGGACTTGTTAAAGTAGATTTTCAGAAATATACAGTAAAAACTACTGTTTAAGGTAATATGGGCCAAATCACTTGGAAACTTGAGGGCCAAGAAAAACTGATCTGAGGGCCACATTTGGCCCCCGGGCCACAGTTTGGCCATGCCTGTATTAAACTGTTAATATAAAGATTTGTATGTATTTTCTGGGCAGCAGACTGACCAAAACAAAATATCGGCCTGTGCTGGAGATTTAAGGCCGATGGCTGATAGGCTAAAAAGTCCAAATATCAGACTGCGTACAGACTGCGTTTTTACAGGTATTACAACCACTATGGAATGTGGGTTGGCAGTGCCTTAACCTGCACAGAGAGGATACATATAAGTTTTTCTCATTTTCAGTATGGACTGGATTTCACTTCTCATTCTGCTTCCTGATTGGATAATACCAAAACATTAAATTACAAAATAAACAACTTGGACCTTATGGCCAGAGTAAGAGTAAATCAGCATTACAATAGTCAGCAGTTCTTTCTTTCTTTATCTTTATTTATACAGTGGAACCAAAAGAGAGCACTTGGACTCCCTTTTTAATGAGTGCCCTGTTTAAAATACAATACAAACAGAAAAGCAAACAAAACAAATAAGTATATACAAGTCCATAAAAAACATTAACATTGTCTACTGTACCTCAATTCATGTTTTCAAAATCAAACTTATAATCACTTCATATGCTTCATTCAACTGTGTGCAACATTTCACTGAGCTCGCTTTCATATAACTCCAAAAATCATATTAAGATCTCATTTTGGTGTGCGTATAAGCGTAGTCAACAATGTATGTTCTATTGCCAAGACACCCTGTGATGTCTCTACATGAGTTTACCCGTCACAGTCTGCTAATTGGTTTCTTTCTCTCAACCACCACCACCACACATGTGCGCACTGAGCTCAGCATCACTTTTGGGCCTGTATCCTAATCTGTTACAAGACTAAACAATTACTGCTATGTTATCACTTCTATTTATTTCCTCTTGTTTGGAACACTGTGTTCTGTGCAAAAAGAGAAGAGGACAGATGTGAGGGCTGCAGTCGTCATCATGTCGACCCTACATTCAGCAGCACCACAACTTTTTTTTTTACACAGAAGTTCTGCGATGTCCTTTGCGTCATATGGAAATTTATTCAGTGTCATTTGTCACCGAAATGTTCCACAGTGTGACATTATACGCAAAGTTACAAGTCAGATTTGTGGACACGTGACCCCCGCTAACTGTAACAATAACACAAAAAAAAAGAAAAACAATTTCAGGCTTTTTTTTTTAATTTTGAGAAATATTTATACCCGTAACATAAGAAATGCAAAAATGGTGTTGGTACATCCTCTTATGAAGTGGCCACTCCACAAGAGGATGTACCAACACCGGCGTGAGAGCTCCTCTAGACCCCAGTCTGCTGTACATCTCCATCTCAAAGCCACTAACCACTACTTTGAAGATAGTGAGGTTCAAATCTTAGCCAGAGCAAAGAAATGGTTTGAGAGAGGAGTTAAAAAAGCCATTTTAGTTAGGAAAGAGAATCCTTCCTTGAACAGGAATGGGGGCCTGAGACATAATCTCTCCCCCATCTATAACTCCATCCTCAGACCCAGAACAAGAGAAGAACAGCAGGATCGTTAAGGGCTGAATAGGATAGTTTCAACTGAAACTGGAGACAATAGCTGTTTACAGTATCATTGTAGTTAGCCCCTCTCTTCAGATAGATATAAGGCAATGGCCACCAGTAATTTGACCAGAACTGAAGAAGCAGCTTGGATGAACAGTGAAACGTCTTCACTCCTACAACAAATTGTCTGGTTGACAGATTTAAACTTTGTCTTTTACTACAAGTCAAAAGTTAGGACACACCTGTGTTTTTTTTTCTTTGTTTACTACTGTCTATATTTTATACAGAAGACATCAAATATATGATGCATGTTATATGTAATTATGTAGCAAAGGTAAAAAAGTTAAATAATTCAACTTTTTTTGTTTTAGATTTTATATTCAAATCCTCATCGTATCCACTCTTTACTTTGTCGACAGCCCTGCAAACATCGGCCCTCTCTCAATGAGCTTCTCGATGAAGTTCCTGAAATGGTTTTCACTTCATATTTATCAGGGTCAAGAAATTCCAAGAACGCAAAGGAAAGAGTGGCTATTTTAAAAAAATCTTTAGGTTATTTTTGTTAACTGCATTCCATATGTGCCAATTCACAGTCCTGATGCCTTCAGTGAGATCTATAATGCAAATAACCATGGAAACAAAGACACATTCATGAAAAAATGTGTCCAACTTTTGACTGGTACTGCATGTTAAATGTCACACTGTGGAACATTCCAAAGCAGGAGCATCTCCATGGAGACAAGCCACTGACAAACCCACAGAAGTTACATAGCGCGCAACATTCCTACCTCTAACATTCATCATCATCATTTATTTCGACAAGTGGTCCATTTAAAAAATGGACCACGAGTACAGTGTACTGTACTGTTACAGTACAGTACACTGTACTGTACTCCAACATTGTAAATAAGATTAAAGTTTTGCTTGGAAAAATTAAGTTTATATAATCATGCTTTTCTTGATTTCATTTTTCAATCATGCTGAGAAAAATGGGTCAAATGCAGAGAACGTTTTCCATAGCAACAACTAATTTAAGAAAAAGAATCTAGAAATACAGCTTTATTCATCAGCTATTTGAATCTACAGGTCTGAAGTTACACAACACAAGCTCACATAGCCTCACTCTCGCTGTTATGTTAAGTTGGTCGGCTGCTTATTCACCAATGACGCTGATTTAATGAATTAATCCCAATCAGCAGTGAGTGGAGAGGCTCGCTGTCAGACCAAGATAGATCTGATTGCATACGGGAACAAACACGGCTTGCATAATAACTTTTCTTTTTTTTTTATCCACCCCCTCTAGCTTATTACATGTGACATTTAAATTGTTCCTGAAAATGCAAATGAGCCAGCTAAGTGGTTGTGCAACGTAATTGAATCTCTGCGCCCGTGAAAGTAGGAGAGACAGAGAAAGGCGAGTCGGAGGAGTTAATGAATTGTGAGAGAACACTTTGGGTTTGGAGTTTTAAGTAATTTCTACGTGTCTGGCCATATGTCAGTTTCTTGTACTACATTAGGAGAACAAGCGTCAGTTGGCTGAAGGTTGTTATGGGCTACAGTGGCAGGGATTTTTAGACTAGTAAAGTAGGATTAGTAAAGGACAGGCCAGTACCAGAATATCAATATTTTCGTGCTTGTATGGTTTCAAAAAGTATCAATTTTCATGCTGAAAATGTTGATACTTACAATACATTTAAGAAAGGTGTTTAACTGAACCTGGTGGTAATCCAGGAAGTGCTCTTCTTGTGTTTTAAAAATCCGTATACCTTCACCAGACAATTTATTTTAGCCCTCAACATCAACACACTTTGCATTCTAACTCTGCTGTCATCTAGTCTTGTTTGAAATGTTAGCAACGGCTATGGCTTTCGACAAAATTACTTTTACTACCATTTGTTTTCTGTACCCTACTCTCTACATTAAAGAGGAGGTATTTTGTAGAACAGATTTTTAGAGCTTTCTTCTACGTTATAATGTTCCCTCATGTATTATAACGTTCCCTCATGTTACCTCATGTTATAATGTTCCCTCATGTTATAATGTTCCCTCATGTGTTATAATGTTCCCTCATGTGTTATACCCCTCATGCGTTATAATGTCCCCTCATGCGTTATAATGTCCCCTCATGTGTTATGTTGTTCCCTCATGCGTTATAATATTCCCTCATGTGTTATAATGTTCCCTCATGTGTTATAATGTTCCCTCATGTGTTATAATGTTCCCTAATATTGCCTCATGTGTTATAATGTTCCCTCATGTGTTATGTTTCCTCATGTTATAATGTTCCCTCGTGTGTTATAATGTTCCCTCATGTGTTATAATGTTCCCTAATATTCCCTCATGTGTTATAATGGTCCCTCATGTGTTATGTTCTCTCATGTTATAATGTTCCCGCATGTTATAATGTTCCCTCATGTGTTATAATGTTCCCTAATATTCCCTCATGTTATAATATTCCCTCATGTGTGTTATAATGTTCCCTCGTGTGTTATAATGTTCCCTCGTGTGTTATAATGTTCCCTCGTGTGTTATAATGTTCCCTCGTGTGTTATAATGTTCCCTCGTGTGTTATAATGTTCCCTCGTGTGTTATAATATTCCCTCATGTGTTATAATGTTCCCTCGTGTGTTATAATGTTCCCTCATGTGTTATAATGTTCCTCATGTGTTATAATGTGCCCTCATGTGTTATAATGTGCCCTCATGTTTATAATGTGCCCTCATGTTATAATGTTCCCTCATCAAAAACATGTCTGCAGAGGTTTTAGATGTCATCCATGCGTATCTGAGTATTTTTTTGCTCTCCCAGGACCAATTTGAACCCTCAGTACAGTTAACCTTACAATTCTGTGCAATGGTCCACCAACAAGCCTACGCCATCTACGCTTGTGCACAATTCTCCGTAAATATACAAAGACCCGATACAAAACTATACATAACAACGGACAAACCAGATGTGATGTGCAGTACTTTCGTTAGCGGGAAGCACGTTGATAGTGTTGTGATAGCGCTCTGAAGGGGGAGTGACTTAACACGGAGGTTATCTGTGTAATCCCTCAGTCGTCCAGGTTGATCCATAGTAAAAGACGATATCTATCTGAAGGGAGGAGCTAACTATATATAAGGCAGTGTCCACCGGATATCTGACCAAAACTGAAGAAGCGGCTTGGATGAGCAGCGAAACGTCTTCACTCCTACAACTTTTTGTCCAATTGATAGATTTAAACTTTGTCTTTTGCTATGGCTATTAACACGGAGAGCAAAGAGGGAAGACTCAGAGTGTCAAAATGTTATGTGTTAGCAGTTAATACCCCACAGAAGTAAAATACACCCCTCTTTAAGTTATGAGATCAATACTTCAGAAAGGAGATGAGAATTGACAATACAAAAGTTAAGAAGTTAAGAAATCAAATATTCTTTGTAGAAGCGGCAATAAATTCAACTTAAGTCTATATTTTTGGGAAGTTTGTGATCTGTGTGTGTCTTTTATGAATCACAAAACCAAAAAAGCACATTCAAATCTGGCCACTGCCTATATCTTTCCACAAAGCAGTCACTACGGCAACAGCATGTTGTCTTCTCCGCACTAAACACTTGTAATTGATGCTCGGCCAGAATGAGTTATTGGCTGTTTGTTATTCCGTTGAAAGAAGCAATTTGAGGGTTAGCAAGCAATTAGCAATTTATTCCGAGTGCTGGAAGATGGAGATCTACGGGGACTGCAAACCGATTTGAACCCAACTGGAAATCTCCTCCGGCGAATCCCGTAAAGTGTTCTCATGTTACTAACCAAATATAATAGACCCGAAAACTTGGTTATGTTATAGTGCCATGTGGGGAAACGCTCCGTACGGATTCCCATCAAGTACGGGATTGGGTGTCAACATGCATATTCATAAAAGCTTTTAATGAAGACCCCGTATTGATTAAGCCCGTTCTAATGGGCCGTGCCGTACAGCCAGTGCCGGAGTCTAATTGGATTACGGTGACTTTGGGAAGTACTCCGAGAGATAGAGATGTGGAGGCTAACGCTAACAGTGTAATTGACAGGGATGAAGATGGATGCTAGCTGGGGCACTTTCCTGGATCTGCACTTGCCCCGGAGAGAGGAGGGGTAGAGGGTGAGCGAGTAGATGCGACCCCCCTTTCCCCCCATCCCGCTCCATACCGTGAAAGGGACGTTTAATCAGGCCATGGCTTTTTGAATAACCTGTCATCTTAAAAGGTACAGGGGATCCGTCAAACGTGAACTGGCAAAGGCAGTGTTGTGCGTCCAGGCTTTGTTTTGCTGCATCTACACAATGTCTTTTATTAAATTAAGCACAGCTGAAGAATATGCCATGTCATTCAAGTACACTTCCGCATATTACAACAGTGTAAACATTCAGTAGCAGATGAAATACTACATTACATTAGTAAACGTATTAGCAAAATCTAGTAAAAATGTAAGTATTACATTAAAGGTATTGAAGTATTTTTGGTCAACAATATCAACTTCATTTATTTCTTACATCTTGTCTGGCCAAACCAGAAAATATATCTCAAATATCACTCTGTACAGCTTGATATGTCTTTGTCCATGCTTTATTAAAGGATAAATTATGCAAATTTTTTTTTTTTTAGCTTTTGTTACAATGTTTCATTAATCCATTAATCCACAGTTGTCTTCTATGAGCAATCAGAGATGCTCAGTTTGCATTTTGTCCAAATTGTTGCATCACAGATAAAACTCTATAGTTCTCCTACACAGTTTTTAAGTTCACAACTCATCACCGGACTCATTCTACGGTCAAAATGTGTTCATACAAACACATGGCTCTATTTGCATCACAACCCTCAACACTTTACTTGATATTTTCCCATGTTCATCCCCATTCCGGACTGCAGAGGGCGCTCCAATGCTTATACTGGAATAGTTCTCCAAATACAGACATTAATTTAAGTTAGAAAATGTGAAATACTTATCCCACCTAGGTGACCAAAAGCACGTTTGAAAGTAAAATAAATCCGCAGTAATGTATAATGTATTATTTGAGGGTAATTAAGGTCCAGCTATTATGAAGTGGTACCAACATTAATACTAATTCAAATGTGTTTTGTATAAGCCTGAATATAACACATATAAAGTCCCTAGCACAGTACTGGACACAGATCAGCCATATGGTCAGAGGCACAGCTGCAACATGTGTACTCAGAATGGGCCCTAATGGCGGACATGACGGACATGCTGCGGGAGTGGAGTTGACTTCTCCGTGCCTAATTAGGAATGCTCGGAACCTGCACTTTGAGCTTTCGGAAGTATGCTACATGCACCTGGGTTAATAATGGTCCTTCCCAAGGCTGAAGGAAAACATTTGTAATTCTCGTAGAAATCGACATTTAAAAGGACAATGGTATATAACTGTATATAACCAGCAGGAGACTGGAAATTGGAGCGTGGTAAAGAATAGTAAAGAACCACATTTAAATACATTTAAAATCTAATTTATTATTATCTTAAAGGGTATAGCCTATTTTGAAGCATGAGTGAGGAACATGTTTCAGAATGAGCAATTAGCCCCACCTACTTAGTCCCTTCTTTCGTTCAGATGTTGAACTATGACAGAGAAACAACTGTCTGGGATAAACATAGTCGGTTGTTTCAATTGGATTCTCATTTAATAGTCTCTGATTGGTTACGAATGTGAGTTGTGTTTTAATTCACAACATACATACTTCTTCAGTACTTTACAAAGATGTGAGTCTAGTCACTGTTGAATCTCCCCAAGTTTAGATGGGCATGACTGACAGGGGGATTAACCAATCAGAGAAACGCATCGTCTGTTTGTATCAAAGCTAACATGGCTGCTTACGAGGAAAAAAAGAATGGGAAAAAATATCACAGGGTCACTTTTCCAAGACTTTTTTTATGAACTATATGAAAGAAATAAAAGTCAGGTACAGGTGAACTTAATGGGACAAATGTGTAGTATATCTGAATTGTATGTGTAAAAATGAATACTTTTTGCACAAACATTAACACTGATTTGAAAATATGAATACTACTGTTCTTCTTACATGTTTACATCTAGATACAGGCTACTGTTTGTATTCTTATTGCAATAACCCCAAACTTGTTCAAACCGGATACATCATTAAATATAAATTCAGACATGTCCTTATATCTGAAAGGCAGCTCTTGACAGGCACTAGCCACTTGCGCATGAATGACACACATTACGAGGTCTGTAGTGGTGATTGCACTGGTGGACCGACTGTACTCTGTAGGAAGAGACTGCATGAACCACCCCCAACAGTCTAGCACTTAATCACCATTAACTGACTCATTCAGGTTTCTTATATAAACTATGCACTTTCAGGTTTTTATTCCTGTCTCTATCTTGTCTATCTCTGGAAAAAAGGTTGTTAAAGTTTAAAAGATCTCTTTGTGCTACAGCTGCAAGATTAATCGCAATCGAAATCGCAGATTAAATGGGCACAATCGTCAAATCGCAAAGGCTACAGTTTTTGAAGTACCATCATTCCCTACACAAACAACAAAACATTCTGCCTTATTCTGCCTAAAAAAACTGCTAACCCTGTACTTTAGAAATGTATATACATTTCCTGAAAAGTGATTCTTGTATTAGTGTGTCTTTTTGCCAATTCTTCTGGACGTGTTTAAATGTGAACTTTGAAAAGAATCCTATTTTTAAAGCACAAATTGCAAATCTAATCGCAATTATTAGATGCTTAGATTAGATATTTAGATGCCTGGATTAGATATTTACCCAAATCGTGCAAAAAGCCACTTTGTGTCCTTGAGCAAGACACTACACCCATATTGATTGCCAGATTTTTAGAATGTAGCACACGCAGATTTCATTTAATTTTGATTTATGTATTTGTAAGTGCCAGTGCATATTAATGAACAACAGCAACTACAGTGGAAATAACTAAAGGTGATTTTTTATTTTGATATAATAATGCTGTCATTATTATTATTATACATTTTATTTCTAGAGCACTTTTTTGTACAAAAATGCTATTCAAAGTGTATTAAAATTAGTACTGACAAGGCTCTCTCCTGCTACATCCATACCTCAAAATAACATTGTAATCAATAGTCATTTTGTCTGCCCCAATCTCAATGAAGATTGCATTTTTGCTCTTGTCAACTGTCAGCTCCTTGTAGGATATGACAAAATGTGACAGGAATGACATTCAGCCAAATTGTCTTGACTGTCAGATTAATTCTGTAGCAATAGCTGATAAGGGATTTCAGTAGCATAACTTTTTTTCCCATCTAAACTTTTCAAAGTATTCGCAAGTAGTCACCATAGGGTCCCAAAAGTCTTGCCGTGAGCTATCTCGCAGTTAGCCAAATAAATTGAGACTTTGCAGCTGATATTATCGACATTCACGGGGTGGAGGGGGTGAAGCTAACAGGAGGCACTGCTCTGTCTGAAGTTAGACTTTAATCTGACCATAAAGGGCCGATTTAGACAGAACTACAGCAGGTGAGCTGATTTGTGCTGATAAACAAATAAAATTACAGTCACTCGCTTATCAGGCTGAGTTTGCTAATGTGTGCATTGCTGAAGATTCTGCCATAGACATGCATGCAGAACAAAGTAATGCAATATATCTCGGTGGTTTTATTTCTAACTTAATTTATAAAAAAACAGCCACAGATTTACAGAAAACGTTCATGTGCATACGTCAATGAATGACCGAAAAGCATATTTGTTAATTTTGAAATGTAAGGGAAGCTCTACAGGCAAACGCAATATTGATTTGTTTGTGAAAGAGATAATCTAACACAAAAATCATGCAGTTAGGCTTGTGTGATGGAGCTGACAGACGACTACTACGCTCTGCAATAAATCACCGCTCTGAGTAATGTTGTGTCACTCCAAAACAAATAACATCTGCCTCAATTTGGTGCCATTAAGCTTCCCAATGTCTTAGTCTCATACGTCTTTTGTGTGTGCAGTGTAGTGCGGCCTTGTTCCATTATTCATAAAGCCCTACAGTCTAAGAAATAGCTGTCAAAACGTGGTTAGCACTCTCACAGCCACAAGGCTCCAAGTTTCAATTCCTGGATTGCATAAAGTTGCGCGTTCTGCTTGACCCCATGTACATCTTTCTGGGTGCTACAACTGTCCCATTTCTTTAACTATGCACAGTGGGTTTATGTAGAACAAACTCGTGATTAGAAGAAGGGTCCCTTGGGTGCTAACGGACGATTCAGCACTTCTCCTGACGGGTTGCCTGAAAGATTGGTGGTATGCAGAGGACAAATTTCCTTATATTGATATAGCTAAAACTGGAGTACCTGGGGCTGCCTGCCAACATTTAAATAAGGCTAAACACAATAGCTGCTAGTTATTCTTATGGCATGCTAATAGAAACATTTATCATTTATAACACATGACAAAGTAGATGGTTAAATTTACTTTGCCATCGGACTTACAATTCGGGAGGCAAAAATGTTCGCAGTTTAACAGTTTATCTTCGTAAAGGGGCACTATGAAACATTTCTGGTTCAGAGTGCACCATCTGGTTGTCGCTGTTGGTTATTGCTTAGCTTGGAAGGTTCCACAGTTTGGTATTAAACGTATCTATCTCCATGGAGAAAAGCCAGTGACACAAAAAGGCCATTACAGGTTAAATGCCTGAATCACACTCGCAGCAAGAATGCAAGTTTTTAATGGTATTCATAGCAATAAATGTATCTGTAATGTCATGTGATCCCTTATCTGTCCAGCCAAAACCACACACTTTGACAAAACTTTACAAAGATGCACAGGACTTTAGGGGGCTCTAAGCAGAATTTGCCATTGGGGCCCTCGCCACTTCAGTGCCACATATTCATATTTGACAACATTAACATTAATCTCAAACTATTGTAAAAAGACTGAAAATTCTAGAGGTTCACAACAGACTCAAAACAGCAATAGCCACATCTATAACAGATTTCTGGTGCATTTGAATGTGTTCCAGTTAAATAAAGTGGTCTTAAATTTACTCTACTAAAGAAGTACAAACTAGTGATCCAAGTTAGAGGATCTATGTCTGGACATAACATTGGATTTATAAATATCAGATCATTTGGAAGGACTGAACATTAAATAATGCACAATATCTGATGACTTCACAGAACAGACTGCAAAAAGAGGATTTTAGGATCACATTGTTTGATTGTTGTTACTGTTTATTGTCAGATTTTGGAAGCATATTTGAGTTAGGAGACATATATGAGCAGTGAGCTGTGTGAGCAGTGAGGTGATCATAAAGAAGCACAGTAACTGCTCTAAGCTCAGCTTTAAACACATGTGACTGTCATATGACCAATAAAAATATTTAGGACTCTAAAGGTTTTTATAGTTCACGGAGGATATCAGCGCAGTTCCTGTGTTTACAATAGTAGCATGCTAATGTTGCTAAGTGGCGCAGGTGATTATTTGCTTGTGCTGCATTGTAACTTATTGTAATTGACAAACACAGCAGCTCTGAACCCTATTCAGTCGAATAGTGCGGGTTCAGAGCTTTTAAAAGAGGTACAGCATGTCCATATTGGTCACAGTGTGGCCCTGGTAAAAGTAACAGGCGCTCGTTAGCAATTAGCGCGTTAGCGGTTAGCGCGGGTTAGCAGTTAGCTCGTTCAGTAGAATAGCCTCTCAAATGAGTATTTTAAGATTTCTTTTTAAAAAGTGGCTACACTATAAAAATCCTGTGAAATGAATTAGATTTACCACTACTGTATAATCAAACACCAGTAAAAATAATGTCTGGTATCGGTATCATCACTCGGTATCGGCGAGTACTCAAAATGAACTACTCGTACTCGCTACTCGTATCGGTGCATCCTCATTAATGAGGATTTACAACACATTCAGGAGTCGTTCACACATCGTTCTTTCATTCATAATCAAGTTGTTAATGTGACACAGGAGCAGTGACTTTAACTACACTCACATCATCTGATGTTTAGAGACAAAAGGATCAGACACAACCAAAAACAGCCAGTGTAATAAACGGACTCACCTGTGTCCTCGTGTCCCCTGTGTCCTGTCTGCAGAATGATCCACGTCCAGCTTCAGTCTTATCCTGCAGGTCCCATGGTGTAAAATGGTGACATATTTCGAGTCCTCTCTGGAAAGTCCCTATTTCCCCAAAACGATCTTCCTCTGGTCTCTTCATGCATTGTTCTGTACTTTAGAAAAACTTAACTTCACAAACTTTTTAGTCTGTAAATCACTCATTCAAATGTTCCTCTGCTGCCTCAGTGCAGCCACTGTACACCTGGAGGGAGGGGTCCTTCACACCGGTGTGAACATGTAGCTGTCCACATCACTGCCCGACTCAAAAAAAAAAAATGTAGGCAGCACATATTTAGCTACTGGAAAAACACAACTAATCATTTAAGGGGGATATGTAGACTAGTCTAAACACCCGAACACTGTTTAGTTTCCCCCAAAAAAAACAAAAAACTTTCCAATCATCATTTTCAGTACAAATATATGGACTCTTGGGGGCCCTTTGGTGGCTTTGGGGCCCTAAGCAGCTGCTTACTCTGCTTATAGCCCTGAAGATGCGTGAGTCTGGAACCATATCCTGTCTCTCTTATTCCAGAGGATGTGATGAACCAATCAGAGACATATTGTTTGGTCGTGTCAAAACAAACATAGCCACTTACACATAAAGGGGGAAAAATAATACAGATGAGATTTCTGCAGAATCAACAACTGTTTAGGTAAAATAAGTTGTATATATTTTGTTCAGATTTTGTTCTGAGGTATCTTCCGCATTTGATACAAATCAGCAACTGTGATTGGATCGTCCCAAGTTAAGACGGAGGACTGAAGCTGAATGGTGCAGTTCTAGACCCTTCTGGATTTAAAAAGTACGTAGAAGGCAGCGGCTGGTCAGGGAACTCAATCCCAGTTACGTCTCCTTTTCTGTGCAGAGTTTGCAGGTTTCTCCTTGTGTCTGGGTTACAGGTTTCCCTCAGCGGCATTGAAGGATGGGTCAAATATAAGCAAAGCAATATCATTTCTACGGCATACACTGTATAAAGAAGTGGACTGAGTGTGACGTCACCCATAGCGTTCGGCTCATCGATGCTAGCGGAGGGGCGAATTTGGAGCCGAGTTCCACATTTGCAATTACGAGCATGAGTATCATAGCACCCAAAAAGCCAATCCGGAGCGAGGCTGTTGAAGGTAATGCTCCTTCTTGTCCGCCCACTGGTTTAGCAGGGAGCGGGCACTTAGCAACGCTGTCAATCAAACCTATTGCTAACGGTAGCGGGAGCGACCTTGGGGATAGAAGGCGTCTGATTTGTCTGTTATTAATGTTCATATTTTGATTTACGGACACAATAGTGAAATGAAAATGCCAGGATCATGTAGAGCGGGTTAATACGAACATTTTAAGACCAAAATAACGAGGGTCAATGCAGCAGTTACGGGGGAGTGACAATTTTTCAGCGTAAAGTGAATTGGAGTCGATGGAGCCGGAAGAGCGCCCATGATCACTTTGTATGGGGAACTAGCACGTTAGCTATGTCTTGTTATATATACAGTCTATGTTCTATTGACAAGGTCACCCCCACCAGAAAAGTTACTGCATAATGTACTTTTATAGTGAATTTATATTTAATGTTTTTTGGTTGTCTTGTACAGGAATTGTGGGCGCCATAATATACCGGCCCCTTAAATAGCTATTTCGTCAACTTAATGAGTTATCGCCAGTCCCTACAGCCCTTATAAAGAATAGGAGTAATACAATCGAAAGAAGGTTATTTACATTATAGACAAAAGTTAACTCAAGAAAATACCTAAGATTTCCCAAGTGGCATGCGTCAAGTACTGTTTTCCCATCCTAACACTATTTTCTGTTTCATTTGCTTTGCTCATTTCCAAAAGAACAACTACACTTAGGTAATTACGCTCCACTCCACTCACAGCAGCACTGACAGATCACCAGCCAGGGTCCAACTTAGTGATGGAACTTTCAGCTCTTTCATGGGATCCGAATCTTTTGGATCCACTCATTTCAAAGAGCTGTTCAAAAGACTGGCTCTTACTGTGTTATTTATGTGATAGAAGCCAGTGTGAGAAGGCACTGAGATAAATGGCCAAGGTTCAGATTTGAGTCATTTGTTCAAACATATAGCGGGAGAGTGTTTACCCTTTGAAGTTATGCATAATCTAAATACAACTTTGTACTACGACAAAAATGTGACTATTATTATGATGCCAGATATGTTTTTGTGCAAAAATCAGTCATGTTCAGTGATGGGAAGAGTACTTTGAAGATCCAGCGTTACATGGTCCAATCAGACGACCGTATTCTGAATATTTGGAATACTTTCACATTCTTTTGCATTGGATTATAGTGTGCGACTTTGTTTGTTGCACTGTTTGTTCTGCATTTATTTATCTATGATTAGAGAAAGAAAAATCACACATGCACTCATCCCAAGAGCTTTTTATTGTAGTAAAACTGCAGTTTGAAGCCGCAACTGCATGAACAAGTACCACAAACGCTTCATTTGATTTTAGAAAGGTAACTGTATTCTGAATACCACCAAATGAAAAAGTAACAGTACCAGTATTGAGTGCATGTATTCAGTTACTTCCCAGCACTGTTTGTGTTGCCTCTACCTCTGTTTTAAATTTTTGGGTCAGTTCTAGGTAAATCTGTGTTTTAGTTTAGAAAGAAAAAGATTTAGTCCTTAAAAAAAAAAAATTATCCATCCAATTATCCAAAAAAAAAAATTATCCATCGCTCACGTTAAATAATCGGTCAAAAGAGCTGACTCGGTCACATCACTGCTCCAACTTGAGTCACCAACCGCCTCTGGACAGCTCGGTGTATTTAAGTCCACGGTCAGGGTGCGTGACGGAGGGAGCTGAGAAAGGGTTTGGAGGTGTCCGCAATGCTTCTCCCATCCATCAAAAAGTGCGAGCACAACCGTGACAAATGACTAGACTGTCCCAGCGTTCGCCATCCACCACCAAATTCCATCAGGGGCCTACGCACAGAGGTCAGGACTTGGAGGTCGGGACAGTGGCGTTTAAGGGGAAGAGGAAAATATACAGTAAGACTTTGAATCATGAAGTTGTCGGCTGTGGATTCTCACCCGGGCAGTTCTTATTTTAGTGAGTTACGGTCAGGGCAGTTAGGGTTTCCTGGGTGGTGTTGCCAGATTGCAGTGCCCACAATAATAGAGTGATAATATAGTATGTGGGGGATATGGTGGACTGGAGGTATCATTACTGCATAAATTTTGTAGTCATTGCGGCTTTGGTTGCAGAGCTGCATTCAAAAGTCACAGGAAGTAAAGTCGTCTGTCTAAGCATGTTACACAGTTAGGTACTGTATATACTGTATGTGTCACCTATATAGAGCCTATATTACACATAATGGACATGTCTGAGGCTCATGTTATGTTCCTGTGTAAAATCTGGACTTTTCAGGGAGCCCTTCTACATGGTGTATTCCCTGATTGCGATACCTTTTCCTTAGATGCCATTTAATATCTAAAACCGCACCCCTACATAAAATGATGAACTAGATATGGGTGAGATACCTCTATAGGTGAGATCTGATATTAAACATATTGCATATTTTTTTTCTTTGTATTGTCCCAGGCCAGATATGTTGTATACGTTCTTGAGGTCAAAGCATGTTCGCTGCGTGTTGTCTACTTAAACATTTTATTGTCCCATAATCCGGAAATGCACGTTAGCATGCTAATTGATGTTAGCATGACCAAGATGGCAAAAGTGTGGTCTCTGGAAGTTGTGAAAAGTTTTTTAAACTTGTTGCGTTGGATAATTAGGGTGCTCAGAATGCACAAGACATACAATTTCTGTTTGTTGGCCAGGTTTATTGAACTACACTAAGTGTGACCTGTGACGCCTAAGCCCCCCATTCCTGTTCAAAGATGTTTTTAAGACAGTACAAATCAGGTACAGCAGCTTTAAATGGTCTGTAGAAGAACCATTATTCTAGTTCAGAGAACAAGCTTTTGCAGAATGTGGTGTATTGTAAATGCATCTGCTTAGGTGAAGGTGGCGGTGCAACATCAGAGTAAGAGAAGGGACTTAGTAGACACTTGTCAGAGGTAACAGTTATAGTTTATTTCTATAGCCTATATCTGTACAGAGCATAAATAACTCTTTTGTGGTAGAAAATATTTAGTCATCTGGACAACCTTCTAGAAATCAAGATGTTTTGTCTTCTGTCCCGAGGACCTTTGTGATCTGAAGGTAACTCTCTTGCAGCTAGTAGAGAAGACTAGAGAAAAACAAGTCAAAACTACTGTAGGAAGTAAACAAGTCAAATGAAGTAAGAAGCCGATTACATTATAAGTACATTACAATCATAGTGCGAGGGTCAGGGCAAAACTCCCCTAATGATGCAGCACACCGGGCCGTCGAGTTTACATGCAAAGTCTATGGTGGACGTGCATCTTGGCTGCTCTGTGTTTTTGCAGCGTGTCTTCATGCATCAGAGTTCTGTGCGAATCTGGCGTTGACGCGGCGCATCTTGACGTATCGGTCGCACATCCAAAAGTTGAAAAAGCTGAACTTTTTGGCGTTTGACTCACAGCGTCTATCATGGATCATATTGACTTGCTGAGTACTTAGACAGAAAAAAAAGTGTAACAAAATATTAAAAACAAAACCAACCAAACGAATATAGTAGGGTGGCCTCTGTGGAGTAACCAGCAGGTGTCAGTGGAGCAAAAATCTTTTAAGGTTTTTTTTATTGTATAAGCTTTTTTTTAGACATTACAAGATATTTTGACTTTATGGGATAGGGAGAGCATCACATAAAATGGATTCTTGTGAACTTTAAGCCATGTTATAATGCTGTTACCTCATCAAAAACATACCTAGAGTTGTGTTTCATTCACACATTTGAGTAATCCTTTATTATTAGTTTATCGACATCTCCAAAGCTCAAAATTCTTACCTTGTGATGTCATGAAGTGGTAGTTTTCGAGTTAACGCCTTACCTTTTACATTCAGTTCAGTAGAGATACATAATTCCAGGGCTGAAATCATCCAGATGATCCTAGTGAAGGAATACAGCTTTCAAAAACACAATGGGGAATGAGATCACAAGCTGGACCAGGAGTGTTTTTCATTAGACGGCAGAACTCAACCTGAATGTGCAGGATTTGGGAGTTAAACATGTGTGAATGAAACAAAACTCCAAGTATGTTTGTGATGAGAAAAAACATTATAACATAGATCAGTAAATAAAATAGGCCCGTTATGGCTTGAAGAGGGGCAGTTATAAGGATGGCAACTGTTCTTGTGTGTGTGAGTGTGTGAGCTGGCAACTAATAAAAAAGAAATAAGCTCACAGTTTTTCAGAACAGGCCAGATTTATTTATAGGCTGAATTTCGCTTCACCTGAATGTCAAAACTGTGGAATCCGCCATGTTGTTGTCACTGTATTGTTCAAAGCAGGCCTTCTGTACACCGCACCGCAGCGGAGAGAGGAGTGGGCGAGCTGTAGTTTTTAGTAATTCCAAAGAGCGTGCAGGCTGGGACACGCAGCTCTACCGGTGTCACTGTATCACACTCAGCCTTGTCAGAACACAGGCCCCAGTCAACCGGTTTCTCACAAAGACGTCAACTTTCCCACACATGCAACGTGCAAGGACAGATCTATCACGTTATATAAATGCTGCGTTTCTCGTTGGGATTCTTCTTTGACTGTCACTTTGCCTATAGCAATGTTACTGCTCCGTCAAAAATGTTGAAGCGAGAAGGGACAAAAAGGTGGATGCTTACTATCCATACAATTGCAGTGTAGTAGAGGTTTTAGTTTGTTTGTCGATAAAGGTGCAGTGTGTAACTTTTCTAGTGGACGATGCGCTTACCTGATCTGTGGAGAAGCGATCCTGCTTGGAGTAAGAATGCATGTTAATGGATGCAATTCAAGCTATAAAAAACACCTACTTTGCTTTGCATGGATTCGTTTAATGCCATACTGTGGAACTTTCCAAAGCTATAACATCTCTGTGACATACGCTGCAAAATGGATCTCAAATTATTGTTCCATCTGTCCCAAAAAAGTCAGTTTATGCTAAATTATTATTAAGTTATTTGTGTTTCTTGCACCACTCCTCCAGATATATTTAATTAAATCATTTTTGTGCTCTAAAAAAAATATTATTAAAAAATATGTTGCGCCCAGACAGCTACTCTTACAGGTGTAGTTTCCGCAAATATGTTTAGACTTTTTTGGACCACTACTTTATACTTTTGCTTGAGTAAAATGATTTTAAAGTAATGTTACTTTGACTACTCCACCCACCTCTGTAAATAATGCATTATCAGTTTTCATCAAATGTTTTAAAGAATTCAGAACTTAATGCATATTCACGGCAATGTTCTCCTAGTGAATTGAAACTAGTAAGTGCACTTTGACTAGTCGTTGTCCTTTGAAAGATGTTGAGCCGTGAACAAGGCCATTTGTGTGTTTTTTTCACTAAGGAGGCCCCATGCAATATTAATCCAGTCTGCAGAGGTGGTCTGGCCTCTCCCCGAGGGGACATCTCCATTACCCCTGCTTATCTCCCACTCTTCAGGACTTTGGAAAATAAGTGTCTCTCCAAAAAAAAAAATTCTTTCCTTAGTATTTTGAGCATCTTTGAAATGTCCCTTTATGTTATTGATTACATGCTTTCGTAAAGGCACTGAACCTGATCTTTACCGTCTTAAAAATGTGAAAAACATAACTCATTCATTTTAAACGAGTTGCAGCAGTCCAACGTTTCCCCTCAACTTATCTTATGCATTACGAACATCCTAATTATTCACCAGGATGAGATTATAAGTGTTTTTCATAACTCTCAGAGACCAGATCACATTATGTACAACCTTATATAAGTTGAATAATGTTTGGTTTTAAATATAATGACCAAATAAAATAAAAATACTAGAGAGTGTTTTTCCATCATGGTAACGCTAAAAACTAGCATGCTAACACACTCTTCCTGATAATCGAACAATAAAATACTCTCTAATTTGCAGACAGACTTATTTTGACCTCAAGAGCTGTTTATACAATATATCTATACTCAAATACATATGGAGAAAAGTCCCTTACATCCCGTTTAACGCTAGATGAATAAGTCGCATTCATTACTGTCACATAAAAACACCAAAGCAGTCACATCTTTTTAAAGTATGGAAGTCTGAATATAGTCTTTGAGACAATTTCACAGACCAAGTGTCGTCAGCTGATAAGACTTCTGTGAGTCGGAAGCAGTGTTTAAAAAGCAGGGCCCGCATAAAGCAAAAATATAAAAGACAGTTTATTGCCGCTTCAGAACTTCCTCAAATTAACACTTTGGAAAGTCGTCAAAGATCATGAAGAATTTAGAATTTCATTACCCTTTCATTTTTATTATCTGATTTATTCCCTGGCTTGGCATCGTCCAAACGCGTGATTAAAATGCCAATTAGAAGCACAAGGAAATGAAAGGATCTCATCCCGTAGGATTTTAATGGCGGAGCGTCGTTCTCGGTTAAATATAACGTGTCAAGTTGCAGTCTTTGCCAATCGAGACAAACGGCGCAGTGACGTGAGGAATGGGATTAAGCTGAAATTGCTTTTTGAAAACGGATAGCGCTCGTTTCATTAGATGCAATTAGCCGGCGCACAAAGACGTCTATTAAACACAACTTTGGTTAATGTTACAGTAAATGAACAGGTATTACCATCCCTAAGACCTACGACAATCCAGTTTCTGTCTTCAAATTTGGACGTTTAGTCGGTGAGAGATTTAGCGGGAGAACACAAAAAAGTATCAGAATTGAACCGGCCTGTGCCCTGGCTCACGCAGATTGATGTGTTGCAGATTTGAGTCTACACATTATCAATCCTGAACGGCTCTCGCTGAAAGCAATCGGGAAAGGGCGGAATGCCATGAGTAATATTTGAATCTGATTGGTCGAAGCGCCACAAAAGCGAAACAAGCCGAAAAATCGAACTTTAGTTGCATCCAGACAAAGCGCAGACATTGGACCTGCGAATTCCTGTAAAACTATCGTGACTTTAATTAATAGTTGCATGTGTATATCATTGTGCAAAGAGAATATTTGATGTAATTCTTACCCGTCACACGGCTGTCAACACGTATTAATGCTACACCATTCATCCTCGTACACACATTAATTGGAAACAAATTGACAGCGTGTTTGTGCAGCGATGTCCACGCATGATTAGCTGCCATCTCACAATACATTACTAACTGGAAATGAGAAACGGCACACGGCAGGAAGGGCATCAGTTGGAATTGCATTTCAGAGGATAATTGAAAGTACACAGGCCGGGTTCTCTGGGCGTGAAGATGCGGCAGGAGAAAATTAACAGCTCTTGTCCACCAGGCCTCTTTAGAGCGCCGCGGTCTCGGTAGTTCCGGCAACTCTCCGGTTCCACTATCAACATGTTTAAATTTTTAATCACGTCTGTCACACGAGCAGACTTTTGACATTGACGCCAACCTCTACGGCACAAACTGTCAAGTGTCTCCAATAGCTCTCACACACAGGCTGGAGCAAATATGCCAGCCACTTAAGGTCTAATCAAATAGACCGCAGAGAAATGAGTGTCGTCTCGATGAAAGCCAGTATTGCGTGCATCAGTTGTCGGCGAAGGTAATTGGGCATGTATGTAATTTTTTTAAGGTGGACTTTACGGGTGGATGTCTGGAACATGCTTCTCTTTGCATTGAATGTTCCATAGTATAGTATTAAACATGTCTATCTTACTTTCATTCAAGTATTGATGTTTTTATTGGTAAAAAAAAAATAAAATAAAATAATAATGATCAGAAAAATGTAATAAAAATCTAAATGAATAACATGCATTTTTACTGTGGGTTTATTAATCTGGCCCGCCAAACGTGACCAAATTATATTAAAACAGATAAGGGTAAACCTTGTTCAATTTACCTTTTCAACAAGTAGTTGATCTTTTGGCACTTGATAAAACTGAATGTGAGTTTTTTCTGCTGTGTTTATTTAACTGAAATTTAATAAATTAATAATTATTTTAATTAATACATTTGAAAAACAGTTTGTGTAATGAGGCTTGCATATTCATGCTTTGCTGCATGTTACAGGCCAAATCTCTAATGTAATATAAGATAAGATTTGCCTTTATTAGTCCCACAGTGGGGAAATTCCAATATTGCACCACACAGTTAAAGAACAGAAGGAAAATCGAACATGCAATAAAACAAGATAAAAGATAAATAGCTTGAAATAATTGAAGAAATAGACTTAAAAATAAACAAAAATAGACTCTAATATACACACATATATACATATAGATATACATCTCCGTAAAGATAATATATACATAAATAAAGATAAATAAATATAAAGATAAATATATACATATATATATCCTGGCCCGGCCCCTCTGTCAAATTTTAGAACCTATTGTGGCCCGTGTGTCAAAAAATTTGCCCAACCCTGATCTAGGCACTTCCAAAAAGACAAGCAAATCCTTGCACCTTTTAGTTTATTTGGGGCCTTCAAATGGCCTGTTATGAGCCATCCATTATGTTAGATTTTCTTCTATTAAGATAGACTGTTTATATAAATGGACATAGCTAACCCACCAGCTGCCGCGTTCCAAATACAAGGTGAGCATGGGTGCACTTCCGGCTCCATTGACTCTTGTACCAATTCACTTTCTATTGAAAACACTTCACCCTTCTCTACATAACTGCTGCTGTCAGGCTCATCATTTTGGTCTTAAATTGTTCATTCTAACCCTCTCCACACGATCCTGGTGTTTGTATTTTGCTATTTTGTCCGTAAATCAAGATATGAACATTAAGAACAAGGCTCTCTCTTTCCCAAAGGTCCCTCCCGCTGCTCTAAACTCCCTCCATAACTGCCCGCCTCGATTTGCTTCATTTTGCCTTCTTCTGTACTTCTTACAGTCTGTACAGTCTGTGATTAAGACCTTTGAACCATTATTACTTTGTAAACCAACTCTTGAGACACATTTGTACATTTTCTAGTGAGCACTCTCATCTCTGTAAGGCATGTTTCACATTTGAGAGATTGCTTTGAACTTCTCTCTCAGCTGGGAGCGTGATGCCTGGAAACCTCATGTTCTCAAAGGGTTCCTTATGTTATTATCACCTGGACAACCGCGGCCGTGACTAACTTCATGCTGCGCTCCTGGGACTGGCGGGCTGATCCTGTAAATAGCATTGCTTTTCCCACGATGCCCTTGTTTACGTGTTGGGTTTACTTACATTTCAAAAGACTGCACCCTAAGCACAAGTGGGAAACAGATATAAGGCATGGCTCCCAAGAGTTCACCTGCCTGATTTTTATTAAGATTTTCTGCATAATCAAATGATAAACACTCACTTTTGGATTCTTTCTCTTGGCCTAGTTTTAAAGAACACATATTAAGCAAAATTTATGTTTTTAGTTTTTAACCATGTTACAGATCCATTATGCAAAGTAGACTTTTGATGTAGTTCTTCCCCTTCTCATTCACTCTCTCAGTTGTATTTAGCATGATTTATGTATGTTTGAGTAATCTTTATTCTCCTGTATTCAATATATCAATATGCTTCGATCAACCTTCTTTTTCACTGCCACAGTCCCCTCTGCTCTTTACTTCGTTCTCCAATTCTATTTTCTTAACTTTATAGCGTTGGATGTTATCGCTACCAATAGATTTGAAGTTGAGGACTTTCCATTACCGTAATTCTGCAACCAGTTGTGCTTCATGTAAATTCAAACGGCGTCTTAAAGCAGAGGCATGGGGCTCTTTAAATATGTCACTGTCATTATGGTAATGTGCTCATGTTGTCCCTTGAACATGACCAATCAGAGCGCAGGTGCCGCCGATTTCTCCCAGTCCGTTATTCGATGCATCAAAGGAAAAATAAGGATGGATATGTAAAAAAAGAGGAAGTTGTGTAGGGAAAAAAGGTAAAAGTACATGCTGATACTTCCTTTAACGTGATTTTTATGACTAAAAAAGAAAAAAAGTCTAGGCAAGCTATAATGGTCTATAATGTGCTCAGTCCTTAAAGGGTTAAGTGAGGCACGTAAGATTCAGCAGCGTCGCATATTAATTTTCTTACAAATGGAAAAAAATCTGCTACTTGCCTGATCTACAGCGATCTATCAGAGGAGCTGATAACTTTACTCACTTTGTTGTGATGATGTTTATGGTGACTTCAGCTCCCATTGGGCACTGAAGTTTTCCAATTATAAGTCCACTGATCACTGAAATATCCACTTTTTCAATTTAAACCTTAAGTCCATAATTTAGGGCCAAATTTGACCCACTGGGCTCGCTAATTTATCCAAAAAAGAATATAAAATGTACTTTTAGACATTCTGCAAGCTATTACATTATTTATTAACAAAACAAAAAAAACACACAATTTTACCAACCGCTGGTTTGCTGAGAAGACGACTTTGTTTGGCTAGTTTTCCAGCTCAACAAGGTCAGCCATCTTGTCACTACCACTCTGGCTCATTTTAGTTCAATATTCATCCACTAGGTGTCTTTATGCAGGGGCCAGAAGAGGCACTCTGGGCTTTTTGAATTTTTTGAATTGAAATTTGACTTTTTTTTTTTCAGGTAGCAGCAATTAACTGTGGCCAAATTTGACCCCATGGGTTCTCCAGGGTTAAAATGTCCAAACATAATGATCCACAGGTGTCATAGATTATAACTATATAGCAGACACAAGCACAATGTCGTCTTTAAACCTACAAAAAAATTACCAGGCTCATTCTACGGTTAAATAGTTTTGACACATGGCTCTATTATCGTAGCATAAGGATGTCATTGTTTAATTTTTATTTGTTAACTTTTTTAATTATTTATTTCCGTTGTTGACAGCAGAGGGCGCTCTAATGCCTAAATACCTCACTGGAAATGGAGGTGTAGTGTAGGTGTGTAGTAAGGTGTGCAGACATTATTTTCAGTTAGAAAATCTCAAATACTTATGCCAGGGTGATCAAAAGCAGGTTTAAAAGGTAATTAGCGCCACAAGAATGCATAATATGTGTTCATTATTTCTCACACTAAGGATGCGCGCTTTTCTGCATTTCACCGGAATAAAAATCTGCCACGTTTTATTCATGAGGTTGATTTTGTATCACATTCACCAAAAAATGATTTCACTTGCAAATTTCAAGAGATTTTTTTTTTTTTTTTTTACCCCCGGAAATTGATAGTGCTGCCAATCAAACCACCCAAGCTTAATTTCAATTCATTTTTTAATCACATCCTAAGCAGTTCAATATCGCCGGCTGATTAAAACATTATAAGACCCAGGTCGCAGTATAATTACGGATTGGCCAGTCGGAATGTGCAGGGTAAATGATTTTATTTGAAGAACGTAATTACATCTGGGGAATGCATCACGCGGACGAGTTTTACGGCACCTATCCTTCCTGGGGGGTAGGTTTGATAGGCCATTGTCGTCATCTCAACTGGACGTTATATTGTCTCCCGATGAGTTAGGGTCCCTAGCTGAATTACCGCAGAACATTATCGGAGCTGCTGCCGAAACGGATGGCTTCGCAAGGAGGCAAAGTATAGATTTAACTGCAATTAAAATTGATCATTTCGAAAAGTTTTACAGCCTTGACCCGGGGCGACTCTTTCCAGACCGGGTCTTTGGTGTTGAATGTATCGCTTTCTAATTACCGCCTGATCCGCGCCATTGTGTTGATGGTCTATCTAAATTTTAAAAGACTTAACTCGAGGGCACAAAAACTCAATCAAAATCAAGTATGTAAAATCGTTGGTGTCACTCTTCGTCAAGTGTCACTTTAGATACGGTATGTGCTAGTTTCAAGTGTCTTTTTATAACTTAAAGAGTAATATAAAGTTATCATCATATTTTTACAGCCTAACTTCAAAATAATGTCTTCTTTTCATTTGAGCTATTTCTTTTCAAGAGTCACCAGAACAAATGACTCTCCTATTAAGTTTGTCGATTTTTACTGTGAGTGGGTTCACCTCCCCACAGATCTGACCTGTAACTTCCCTGGTGTTGCCATCTGCTTAGCTCCATAGTGATATACTGAAACAAAATATATCCAGGTATATTTTTGATGAGGGAACGACATAAGGTATTAAATAGTGATCATGCCGTTTTGTCCTGTTGTCCCAATGTCAAGTGAGTGAAAAAGTCCATCCTCTCAAAGGTAAATCCTTCAACTGGACAAAAAGTTTTAGGAGTGAAGACGTTTCGCTGCTCATCCAAGTCGCTTCTTCAGTTTTGGTCAGATTGCTGATGGACATATCTATCTGAAGGAAGGGGCAAACTAAACAGCTATTGTCTCAGTCTCAGTTTCAGCCTTAAGGACCCTATTCAATCGTCAATGTTCCTCCTATTGTTCTTTTGGTTTGCCTTGGGTCTGAGGGTGGAATCATAGATCTGTGAGAGATTCGGGCAGAGACAAAGTTATTGCGATTGTGGCTTTGATGAGCAGCGAAACGTCTTCACTCCTACAACTTTTTGTCCAGTTGACAGATTTAACTTTGGGTTTTTTGGGGATCAGACCTGGACGACTGAGGGATTCCACAGACATCCTCTCAAAATTTCCCATAATGCACCTTAAAAATTGTATATAGCAAGGTTCTCTAGACTGGTCAATGATGGACCACAATGCATTGCAGTAAGTAAGAAGCTGTTTTAACTCACTGTTGATAGTTATTATGAACAAACCACTCTTAAATAAACCATTACAATTTTTATTGATTTATTTTTTGTTCTTTATTTCAGACATAAATATTACTTGGTCCATAGTTTAAAAAAGATCCAAAATATATAGATGAGTCAACCAAATTAGTCCATAAAGATCATTAAAGAGCGTGGAGTCTGTGTCCAGTGCTTTCTCAGAGCAGAGGTGTAACGGCAGGAGCTCATTTAAGGGTTGGACAGAGTCATTATGATCACATTTTCAGACACCTGCAGGCGCTGCATGAATGGGCATTTTAAGTGTCTAAGCAGTGCCTCACAAACAGTAAAGTCACTAGTGTTTTCTGCTTATCTTACCGTGAGCTGTTAAATGATTGAAAGTTTCTCATCTCAGTGAAAAGTGGATTATTTCAGTCTGTTTGATCTTTAACGCAACATCTAGGTGAAATAAAGACTGAGTAATTAATATTATAGTCCATAAATATGTGTGTTTCAGTTGGATTTGATCAATATTTACTACAGAAATCCATTTTTAGTGCAGTTTAGCTGACTGTTTTTCACCCAGATGCCAGTCACAAAACCTGCATCGAGGAAAAAGTAAAGATTGAGTGTCTGAATGGCTCTGTGAATGAGCACTATAGAGTCCACTAAAGACTATGTCTGCGTAATCCCTCAGTCATCCAGGTACGTTTCATCGCAAAAGAAAATTGAATTCTGTCAACTGGACAAAAGATTTTAAGAGTGAATACGTTGTGTCATCTGTCAGAACTGAGGAAACTACTTGGAGGAGTGGCAAAACATATTCAATTTTAAAACTTTTGTCCAGCTGATAGTCTTTAAAAAAAGAAAATTGACTTCTGTGTGAGTGAGGGGTTAGGGACATTACTTCACATTTAAAGAGGACATATTATGCATTACTTATATGTACTTTATGTAGCAACTCTGAGCCTGTGTCACATAGAGAGGAGTCCGGGTCCAGTTCCTTAGTCTGACGCGCTGCTGTTTGTAAGAAATAGACTGACGTGTGTAGTACATTTTCTGGTGATTTAATCAAATAGTGGCCCTAAACAGGTTTCACATAAATAGTATGGGGACGAAGCGGTCAACACAAAAACAGTTGGCTACCCGGCGGTCTCCAGAAAATGTGGCTACCCGGCGTCTCCCCTCTCCGGTGCCTTTAAAATCTACCGGCACGTCACATTTGCCCATGTGAACCCCGCCCCTCACGCATTGCCATAGCAACCAAACACTCATATGGCACCTACACTTTAAGCTCCAAAATTTAGATTAACCATGCCACTGCTCACAACCAGAATTGCAACTCTATCTCTGCATGAATCTCTCACAGATCCTCAGACCCAAAGCAAACAAAAAGAACAATAGGAGGGCCATTAAAGGTTGAATAGGGTCCATAAAGCTGAAACTGAGGCTGAGACAACAGCTGTTTACAGTTTCAGCGTAGTTAGCCCCTCTCTTCAAAAAGATATAAATCCACGAGCAATCTGACCTGAACCGAAGAAGCGGCTTGGATGAGCAGCGAAACGTCTTCACTCCTCCTACAACGATTTATCCAGTTGACAGATTTAAACTTCGTCTTTTGCTTTGTCCCTCACAGTTAGCATTCATCTCTCATGCAAGCTTACATTTGACTGTGGCATGAATTAGCATTGCTGATTTGCCATCCGGCTCGGTCTATCATCCCTAGCATATATTTGGGTTAATGAACCGCATGCTACATCTGGACCATTGTACCCCGCTCACGACGCCGCCGCCGCTGCAGTCGTTGAAGAGAAATCCCGTAGATATGATGCGATTGAGAAGATAGCTTGTTGTTTATGCTAACTCATTGTCTTAGTAGAATGATCCGTACTCCCTGCTGCCAAAGCCTTATCTTTTTGGCGCAGAGAAAGTGGGACACAATGAAAGCAACTTGTATATTCAGTCAGCATTTGCCAGCGCAGAGGAAACCCGCTTTGATCTAACTTCTTATTGGCAACAGTATTGATGCAGGATTTTAAGAAATAAAACGAAATACTAAATAAATAAACACTTGATAATAATAGACCCTTCACAACTTGCACATTACTGCCGTGAGTGAATTGTGCAAAACAGAAGCATGACAATAGCACTTACCGCTGAGGCAAATGGAACAAAATTAATATGTTCAAAAAGCATTCATCTCTTTTGATGGAGCGAAGTCTTGAGGCTAGTATCTTTTTAACAAAACCTTAATGTGCTCAAGATTAAATAGAGCGAGGTTGTTTTGCCGAAGAATAACGTTGGATTTATCGGGTACTACGGAAATTAATGAATTTTGTGGCTTAAAAAATGAAGGAATTATACTACAGAGGACTTCATTAGAGCTCTGCGGTGATTTTAAGAATGCGTTATTTGGTTTATGTCTTAACTTATCTAACGGGCAGTAGTTTGATTTTAAGATTCTGCATTGACTGAAAGTTATTGAAGCGTTTATTGCACTGCAGAATGGATCAAATAACGGTGGACACAGGTTTCTTCTGGTACTGTTTTTGTTAATATATCTTTGTGTTTCAAACCTTTGAAAATCAAGTTGTATTGTTTCTAATCAATAACATATCAGTCCACATTGTGGCTGTGTATTTCGTCCACCTTTTTCAAGCCTCGCAATAGCGCCAATCAATAACTGCTGATTGTGCTAAGGTTGATGTCCACTTCCCGCTCCAAAAAGTGATGTCTGCCCTTCCTCTCCAAAAAGTGCTGCCCAGAAATCAGAGTTTAATACCTTTTAAGATCAAGATTAAGATTAAAATAAACTTTATTATCCCCAAGGGGAAAATTGTCTTGGGCTCACTGCCCGCGGTTTAAAACACAGTAACACTCACAGTTACACTACAGTCAGACAACACTCAGAGCTGCACAGCCATAAAGTGTCCAAGTTGCCGCTCCAGCCCCATTTCACAAATATAATTAATAACAACCATAAACTCAGCATATTCAATTTCACACATACTGAAGCACGTTGGAGATTAAAGCGACTTAAGTGCACCTCTGTTGAGGAGAATTGTTCAAGAGGGCAACAGAACAAATGAGAGTTTATATCTGTTACTCTTAAAGTTTTGCCTGAATTTCATATTCGCCATGCAACAGGTGAGAGGGGTTCCCGACTATGTACCTGGATTTGTTTTTTACACATTATGCAAAGTTGATTTTCTTTTACTTTTAACCATGTTACATTGTTGTCACCTCATGAAATACATACCTGAAGTTTATTCATACATGTTCCATTAATCTAGAGTTTTCTCAGAACATTCAAAAGTGCTCCATTTGCATTTTGCCATTTTCGTTTCCATCATAGAGAATGCTCTGGACCATAAACCATCCCTGGACTCATTCTGTGGTCAAATAGAATGAGCCCAGGGATGCATGGCTCTAGTAGTATAGTATGGGATGAGGACCTCATTTGTTCACTTTGCTCTTGCTCATTGCTGTTGCTCACAGCAGAGGGATCTCTAACACCTACATGCCTAATTGGAAACAGGCAAAGTTTATAAAGTATATTTTCCAAATGTAGCATTATTTTAAGTTAGAAAATATGAACTACTTATCTCAAGGTGAACAAAATCATGTTTGAAAGGGAGTCAAAGCCACAAGAATGCATTTGTGCTTTTCTTTTTATTCCCATGAAAAATATAGAAAAACATGCATCCTTAGTATGAGTGGGCTTGCATCTCCACAAACCTGACTCTTACTTTGCCTGGAGAAGGGTCTTCTCCTGCTTATCACCATGGAAAGTTGGTCCTTTTGCTATAATAATGCACAGAATGGCATAAAATGTATCTCTATCCATGGAGAATGTTTAGTTTTATCTTTCTTTTTCCATGGGATGATGCAGTGACGTGCTTCCCCCAGAAAGTTACACAGCCTTCGTTTAAACAAAGCATAATATGGAAAGGTGTTCTCTTTTCCTCCCTTCGGTATTGTTTGAAAAAGAATGACCCTGATGTAATCCAGCTCTATAACGGTCCGTAGCTGCCAGGTGTTATGTTGCTAATAGCCTTTCTGACAGTCTCCCAGAGCAGTGAGCTAACGGTCAGTCCGGAGCAGAGCTGTCACTGGACTGGAGCCTGAGTGAAGTCTCAACACCACCTATTGATTCCTGTCACCTGTTAATGACAACGTGTAATGAGACTGTGTCATCGCTCCATAGTGGCTATAACAACCATCTGGTGCTCCCTGGCTGTATGCTTTTGGTCATCGCACAGTTTAAGTATTGAAGGGTTTGAGCAATACTTTTATCTGAAATGGTTGTATGTATGTAAACCATTTCATGCAATTTTGTTAAAAAGCTTTGATTTCATGTGAGGCAGTGAGAAAAAAGTGCACGTCTTTTTATATAGTGTATGTAAACTTCTGGTTTCAACTGTGTATCGGTTTAATGCCTGACTAACATCTGCATGGAGAGAAGCAAGCAGCAGACCCTCCACCGGAAAGTTTGCAAGCTTCCATTTAAAAGTTAAAAAAGCCATAAGATCAGAGCACTGCCATAGCATTTTTATCAGGTATTGATAAAGAAAGTGAGGTGAAAGCAGCATTCTTTTGTTTATCTGAGTGGCGTTCAGTAGTGTCCCCAGTGGTTAACACACAGCTTGGTATTACGCAGTCTCAATGTTTGGGGAATTGGACCAACTACATGAACACAGGGAATAAATAGGCGAGCTCATGGATATGTGGAGGCATAAATGATCTTTTAAACAACAAAGAGAACTGGGCATCAAGTCACAGATGTTACCACCTGATATTTGCAACACTTACAGAGCCCATATCCCGTGTCTTGCCCCAGTGCAGATTTTAAGTCTTGAGGCCAGAGAAAGTCGCTGGCGTGTCAACATCTAATTATGAAGTAGTTTATCAGGAAGTGCACGATTAGCATAGTTGCTGTTAGCTTTACTGTGATGGAAACATTTTGGTCTCTGAACATTGTGAAAAGCAATTCTCAACTCATCACGGTGAATAATTAGGATGCTCTGAATTCATAAAGTAAGTGAGGAATTACTGTTTAAAATGAACTACTTCTGTTTCATTTTAATGTTTTAAAGTAAAAAAAAAAAAAAGACGGGGTCAAATTTGGCCGCAGTTAATTGCTGCTTCCCAAAATGAAAAAAAAAAAAAAAAAAAGGCAAATTTTGATTTGAAAAATTCAGAAAGCCCAGAGTGCCACTTCTGTCCCCTGCATAAAGATATCGAGTGGATGAATATTGAACTAAAATGGGCCAGAGTGGTAGTGACAAGATGGCTGAGCTGTTGAGCTGGAAAATTACCCAAACAAAATCGTCTTCTCAGCAAACCAGCGGTTGATAAAATTTAAAAGTTTTTTTGTTAATCTTTTTAGTAATAGCTTGCAGAATGTCTAGAAGTACGTTTTATATTCTTTTTGGACAAATTAACGAGCCCAATGGGTCAAATTTGGCCCTGATTCTAAATTAGAGAATAAAGGGTTCAAATTGAAAAAGTGGATATTTCAGTGTTCAATAAACTTATAACAGTAATTTAATGCAATGTTCATAATTTTCCAAAGAAGAAAAGAGTTCCTGGGTTCTCCAGAGTTAACATTTTAACTTTTATGGTCCACTATGTAATTTTTCGGGAGACTTAATGCATCATCTGCTCGTCTCCATGGAGATGTTATTGCTTTGCCTGGAATGATCCGGTGTATGGTATTACACTTACCTATCTCCATGGAGACAAGCAGGTGATGCTACTGGGCCAAGTTACAGGTCAGATCTGTGGAGAGACAACACTGCTCGGAGTAAGAATGCATGTTTTTCAAGGCATGGTTTGAGCCATAAAAATACTCAACCCCATCCATCCATTTTCTTCCGCTTATCCGAGGCCGAGTCGCAGGGGCAGCAGTCTAAGCAGGGACTCCCAGACTTCCCTCACCCCAGACATGTCCTCCAGCTCCTCCGATGGGACCCCAAGGCAACACTCAACTATTGTATTGTGCGAGTGTGCGTTTTTTATCTGCTAACCTTTAACTTTCTGTACACTGTCCCTTGGATTTTGGCAAGACACTTATAAATGAAATGTATTCTTGTTGTTTTTATTATTATAAATGCAAAATAATGCCAGACTGTGTCACATTCCACCCATACGGTATCCCCTCCCTCACACAAGCAGGTTGCACTCCCCCTCCAAAAAAGTTACATAGCGCACCATTAACATTTTAACAGTTCAACTCAATCGGCATCCCATCACTTACCCCTCTTGACAACTTTATTCGAATGACCTCCTATTTGCCTTCTTCCATCCAATAATAACTGCCGCTCATTGCCAATAACCGCCGTGATTGTCGATCGGCATGGCAACTGAGGAAAACACATCAAACCGGGCCGATATTGACATTAGCACGCAGAGGGACCGCAATCAGCAGCATCCCCGGACCTTGATCAGCTATGACAACAAATCAAGAAACCTCATTTTCGCGGCTTGTGTGTGGCTCCCTGTGTCTGATGGACCAAGTGATCAGTGGGGAATTGTGCAAATGAAGGATCCAATTGTTGGTGTTTTGTGTCAATGGTAATGTATCACACGGGCTTGTTATTTTTCCATTAGCCGTATCTCATTTGAGTAAGAGGTGTTGATCAAAAAAGAAAAAAAAACACGCACAAAATATGGAAGTTTCGGGTCAGTTTGAGTTAAGAAAGAAAATGTGAAAATTTGTTAGTGACCAAAAAAACCCAAAAAACATCTGATACTTAGGTGCACTTTGTATTGTTTTTGTGGAAGGTCTTCTTTCTGCTTGGGGATGTTATTGCTTAGCCCAGAATATTCCACAGTCTGGCATTATATCTCCATCAAGACAAGCGGGTGACATCTCTTGGCCGAGTTACAGGTCAGATCTGTAGAGAAGCAAGCACGCTCATTGGAAGAATTTGTGTTTTTCGTGTATTTTTGGGAAACAAACTCAATGGAATTCGAACTCGATGGAAAATTGTAGGACATTCAGTCACATCTCTATGGAGACGTACAGCTCACAGGCACATCATCAGAAAAGTTACACAGCGCACCTTTAAGTAACTGTTTAGCTCAGTTGGTAGAGTCCATTGATCCAAAGGTTGGCGGTTAGAATCCCGCTCTCGCCATTAAAAAAAACAAACATCATTGGTTGAACGCTCAGATCCACTGACCCACAGGTTGGCAGTGTGATTCCATCTCCAACAGATGAACACTATCATTGTGTCCTTGGGCAAGACACCCCCAGTATCTGTGTATAGTGTACACTGTATGAATGTGTGTGTGAATGAGTGAGTAAAAAGTGCTTTGAAGGTGGAAAAGCTCTATATAAAAATGTGACTCTTTCCCATTACCATTGTTTATGAGTCTGTGTCTGCATCTTTTGCTTTTTTTACTTCTTGCCTTGATGTTTTATTTTGTAAAAAAAAAAAATAGTTCACCATTCAACCACCTAGCAACTATTTTACAAATTTACTAATGTTGTGTTGTGTTGAGCTGATCCCAGATATTATAAAGTTGATAGGATTTAAAGCGGGGAGGTATTGCTTTTACTGGGGTCTTCTGGAGTATGGCATTAAACCCATCTCTCTTCATTTCAGGTCAGGTGTATTTCAGTTGTTTGGTGTTATTGTGTCAGAGTGGATAGCACTCTCAAGATGCTTCTTGGTTTAGTTCCTGGTACAAATTTTCCTTCAGGGACAAAGAAACAGGACATAAAACTTGCTCATAACTTTAGTTAACTGCCAGAGCGCAAATCACATTGATGCCCATTGTTCAAAAGGTCATTGATATTGTGCAGTTCAAGACACCCAAAGTACTTCATTCAGTAGTGATACACAACTTCTGTAGTCACAGCTGCCCTAGGGTAGACTGAGGGAAGGCGGCGAGGCTGCTAATCTGCTCCATCTGCCTCTCCGACCACTAACAAATGTTGAAGTGCAATAATTTTGAAACTAAACAATAAAGTTAAAAAATATGAACTGCAATAAAGACATAACGGAAGGTTTGTGTCTGAGTGAAGTTCATAATTCGACCTACTACATCTCAAATCTCATCATGGCACAGAAAAATAATCAAATGTTTCCCACTATTACAAAGAAAAAGTACCCATGATAAATATTGACCCCCCAAAAATATTGTTGTATTGTTATGTATTGAATGATGAGTCAATTTAATGTCTGTGTCCCTCAGTCATCCAGGTATGATCCATAGTAAAAGAAAAATTCAAATCACTCAACTGGACAAAAAATAGTTGGAGTGAAGACGTTTCGCTGCTCATCCAAACTGCTTCTTCAGTTCTGGTCAGATTACTGGTGGACACTGCCTTATATCTGTCTGAAGAGATGAACTAGCTCAGACATGGGCAAACTATAGCACCGGGGCCACACACGGCCTTTGGGTTTATTAATCCGGCCCGCCATTGTGACCAAATTATATTAAAATGCATAAGGGTGTTCAAAGTTTTTCTGCTGTGTTTATTTAACTGCAATTTAATAAATTAATTAAATTTAATGTGTACAATGAGCCTTACATATTCATGCTTTGCTATATGTTACAGGCCAAATCCCTAATGTAATATATACTAGCTACTGAAACTAACATAATCTTTCAGGCCCCTAATGGAGATTCTCCCACCTATTAGCATACTCGCTTGCACTATTGTTTATCGTTGTTTCAATATAGGTCTAAGGAAGTAGTTATAGGTGGTGTCTAAAGCTTCCATTCCTGTTCAAAGATTGTCTTTCCCAACTTTGGCTAATATTTGTACGTCACTATCTTCAAAGGAGTGGTTAGTAGCTTTGAGATGGAGATGTACGGCAGACTGGGGTCCAGAGGAGCTCTCGTGACGGTGTTGGTACATTCTCTTACGGAGTGGCTGTTTTGTTTCCCTCTTTGCAGTTTTCGCTACACTGAACGGAATAGACCACATTGCTTTTTGGCGTCGATATCGTAGTTATTGTGACAGGCCTACACATGCCACATTCCTACTGACTCAACCGAGAACAGTATGTAGCCTGTACATTCATAAAGAGTTGGAAAGTTGAAAAAGGAGCCATCTGAGTATTTGTTATTTCTTATCCTCAACTCTTTTCTCGTACATTTTGTCCTCCAAAGCCTGTGCCTCGAGTGTCAGATTGGAAAATACATATGGACAGCTTTTATCTGGCGACCTCATGATCAAAGGTTAGCCGATGCAATTGTGTGTTTTCATCCGTGGGGCCCTCGCCTTGTTGCTTATGAAGACGCCCTCGACAGACAGAGCAAACACTATTAACCGCCAGCAAAGGAGCGCCGCCCGGCAATCTTTAAAGGGAATCTGATTGATTTTCCCCGCAATAAGCTATTATCTACAATCAGTGGTCTTCAGATGAGAGAGGGCGAGTTGATAGGACAGAGCACAAGAAACGCATGCTAAATACCAAAGTCGCGCCAAGGCTGTCTGGACAAGCAACGAATAGTTTATGACAAGAAAGAACAGGGAGTTAAGAGTTCAATTTGGAAATGTATTAGGGTTTAACTGTAGCAAAAATGACACAGAAAATCATCTGTTGTATAATATTAGTAAAAGAAAGATTCAAATCTGTCAACTGGACAAAAAGTTGCAGGAGTGAAGATGTTTCGCTGCTCATCTAAGCCGCTTCTTCAGTTCTGGTCAGATTGCTGGTGGACACTGCCAGCGAAACGTATTCACACCTAAAACTTTTTGTCCAGTTTCTCGATTTGAATTTTCCTTTTGCTATGGACGCTGCCTGGACCTGGAGGACTGAGGGATTACACAGATAGGAATTGCTTTGGGAAAATGACTTAGCGCAATGCTATTAGAAAGGTCAAAGGTCAGATCGCCATGTCAACATATTTAAAGGTGTTGTATAATGTAAAAGTAACCATTATCAGCTTATTATGTGATAATAGTGTTCCCTCGTCATTAGTTTACTCAGAGTTGTATTTTGATTGATTTGCGCATGTTTGAATAATCCCGTATTGTCATGGCAATCTTGAGTGCTCAGAAAATTACCGTATTTTCCAGACTACAGAGCGCACCTGCATGCTTTAATTTTAGAAAAAAAAAAAATGTATAAGCCGATTTTAAACCGCAGTAATATGAAAAATTAGCTCAAAAACGTTCATTTGCGAGGGACCACTAGTGCAGTTCTGCATGCTTTTTTTTTTTACAGTGTATGCAGGCACGTGTTCTGCGTCCTGATTGGCTAAAGGAGGTGCCGTGTCTCCTGTACAGGACAGAATGTGTTCAGCCAAATTTACCAAAATATTCGATACTGCAGCGTGACTCTGAAACAATCGCGTTGGACACCTTTGTATTTGAGGACAAACGCCTCCGACACGCGTCCACGAGAGACTTTACATGTGAAACAACATAAAGAAGGAGGAAAATAACACACGGACGACAGCAGAATACATTTTAACAAGGAGCAAAAAGGGGCTGTAACCTGCGGATGGATCTGCTTTAGTTTGTGGATCAGTAACTGTAGGAAAAAGAACATTACGAGACATTACAGCGGCGCCAGGACGAAGAGGCGGAGACAGAGGAACTGAGAAATACACCTGCAGCCACAAAACATATAGAATAATTGTTAAAAAAAAATTACGTTTTCTACTTCACGGATTTCGTATATACTAATCCAGACCACTGTCTTCTTGTCACTGTAAGAAATGAGTCTCTGACAGCGGGTGACAGACAGGTAAGGAGTAACATCCACTCTTTTCACTTTTATGTCTACTGTTGCTGGGGAAAATGTTTTTGGTGCCACAGAAAAAAAATATATAATCCACACTGCACCATAAGCCACAGCAGTTAAAAACTGGAAAAAAGTAGCGGCTTGTAGTCCGGAATTGCAGACTCCTGTTGAGTCAGTATCGTTTTTAATTTTATCTTCATATCTCTCTTCTTGCTCGTTTTTTCACTTGAGCTCACACCTCTTACTCACTGTTTCTCTCCATCCATCCATTCCATCCATTTTTTCTGCTTTATCTGGGGCTGGGTCATGGGGGCAGCAGTCTGAGCAGGGACTCCCAGACTTCCCTCACCCCAGATGCGTCCTCCGACTCCTCCGGTGGGGCCCCAAGGCGTTCCCAGCCCAGCCGAGAGACATAGTCCCTCCAGTGTGTCCTGGGTCTTCTCCGGGGCCTCCTCCCCCACTCCCTTTAACTTCAACATGCTTTATCTACACACACATGGTTTATTGTAATTTTATTGTATTTCTTTTTTTTTTTTTTTAGTCATGTCTACACACTGGATCTTTACGTCTTCTGTCTTGTTTATTGCATAAGTATGTCTTGTTATTAATATGTCTTGGACCTACAATCTTCATCAAAAGAGTGGTTCAGGGAGCATGAGACTCATTTTCACACATGGATTGGCCACCACAGAATCTTTGGGATGTGCTGGAGAAGCTTTGTGCAGCGTCAGACTCGACCATCATCAATGCAAGATCTTGGTGAAAAACGAATGCAACACTGGATGGAAAAAATCTTGTGACATTGCAGAAATTTATCGAAACAATGCCACAGCGAATGTGCCGTAATCAAAGCTAAAGGCGGTCCAACGAAATATTAGAGTGTGTGACCTTTTTTTTGTTTTTTGGTGGCAACTTTTTTTGTACATGTGGGGTTCAAAAGTGTAGACCTTTTGTCAGTACAGTTAAAACCATGAAAATCCACAGTTACAATGTTACAATGAAATGGTGGTTTTGAACAGGAAATCAATATGCTTGTTTCTATTATTAAGCTGTTTTAGATCAATATTGTGCCTCTTTATGTAGACCGGGCCTTCAAACACAAACTGGAAACAATAGTTGTGTTAGTTTCAGTGCAGCTAGTTCCTTCCTTCAGACAGATATGCAGTAAGGCAGTGTCCACCAATAATCTGACCAGGACTGAAGAAGCGGCTTGGATGAGCAGCGAAACATCTTCACGACTACAACTTTTTGTCCAGTTGACAGATTTTTCTTTTACTAGGGCTCACTATGTACAAAATGTAAAATGATGCTCAACATGTTATAGTTAAATACAAAATAAAAGGGAAAATGTCTCGTGTTGCATTTCATCTCACCAGTGTTCTGACGCTCAACCTCCTCAGGACTTTTCTCACCAAAGACAAGTGACGCATGAAAGGAGCCGTTGATTGTGTTACCTGTTGGCATGGGTAGGTGTTATGTGCTGTCATTCTTCTGCTTGACTTGCAGCCAATATCTACAAGAACACAAAATTAATACTTTTACTACTGTTCATGGCGGCCAACTAACAAACAAGGCTAGAAACACACCCAGCTTCAGAGCATCAGAGCTAATGTTCCAAAAAAGGTGAGAATTTAATCTTCAGGCTTCCCTTAATTTTTGTAATAAAGAAATATGCCCGGTCACAAGATTCGGTGGAGGAAAAGAGGAGAGGGAGAGAGAAAGATGAGAGGTGTAGAGGGATTGGTGAGGGAGGGAGAGATAGGGGAGGCGAGAGAAAACGAGCATAACATGGGAAAAAGTCAAATAAAGGGAGAAATAGGGAGACGAGGGACAAAAGAGAGAAAGGGGGAGAAGGGGATAGAGAAACAGAGAGAGAAAGAAAGGGAAGGAGGTGAGCGGAAAAGGAGGGAGGTATAGAGAATGAGACAGAGGAGTTGGCAGAAATGAGACCAAAAGCAAAACATGAAAGAAAGTAAAATAGAGGGAGAAACAGAGAGAGGAGGTGATGGAGGAAGATGGACAGACAACGAGATATGGAAGGAGAGGGATAGAAGGAGAGGGGGACGTGAGGAGTGCGTAAGAAGGAAGATGAGAGATAGAAAGAGTTATATAGGGAAAAGCGTGCGTATCTTTGGATGCATTATTATTTTTGCTAGAGACTTGTAAGACAAAAAACTTTTCTGGTACAGTTATTTGTACATATTATTCTGATCATTCACAAGCCCTGGGTTCCTTTGGGCTGAGAGCTCCAATTTTCCTCAGAATAATTTTCATCTCTGACAAAACCATTTTTCTTCTCCCCAAAGAAACAAACAAACAAAAATCCTAGTTAAAGGAAGGTGCGTTTAAAAAGATGATTGTTTTCTCCCAGGACTTGAGTTTTTTGGGGTTTTTTTGCTGAATGATGTAAGATGCCTGGGTGTTTTTTTATTTTTATATTTATTTATCTTCACTTATACAGGGAGCCCAGTGAGAGTTCTCAGACTCTCCTTTTCATGGCTGCCCTGTTCAAACACAGAAAAATACAAACTAAATAAACAAAGCAAATAATTAATACATCATTAGGTAACACTTTATAATAACTACACCCTATTTATAAACAGCACAGGCTAATTAATGGTAATTTAAGTGTTAATTAAGGTAGTAATCAGCGTGAATCATTATTAATTAAGTGTTTGTTGCTTTATTAAGGCTAAATAGGGTGTAGTTATTATAAAGTTACACAAAAGTCCATTTAAAACATTAAAAACAAGTTCAGACCAGATTTTTTTTGCATTTGTGGCACCAAGCATAGTAGTTCAAAAGACCGGTATGTAACTTTCTGGAGGTGGCATGTGGCCTGCAAGATTCCATGGAGATAAATATATTTTCGGTCACATTTTTATATAGCGTTTTTCCACCTTCAAGGCAGTCAAAGCGCTTTACATCAAGAAACCACTCGCCCATTCACACACACATTTATACACCAGTGTACGCAGACTCTGGGGGCGATTTGGGTTAAGTGTCTTGCCCGAGAACACAACGGCAGCATTCACGGGATGGAGATGGAATAGCACCACCAACCTGTGAGTCGGTGGATTTGACCAACCAATGAAGTGTATGTCAGAGCAGGATTCAAACTGCCAACTTTCAGATCAGTGGACAAACGCTCTACCACTGAGCTACTTTTGCCATATTGTGGAATTTTATAGCCAAAGGAGCAATATTTCCATGGAAACAAGCGGGAAAATGAGATGCAAGCTTGTTGAAGGTTTTTTCAGGCAATGAATACAAAAAAAAAACTTTTTATTTTAGTCATTTTTTTGGCTAGTTAACTTAAGTACTGGGACTTAAAAAATAAAAAATAAAGGTAAAATAAAAAGTAAAAACATTTAGTTAACCTTCATAAACTTAAATAGATTCTGTAATAGAGGTAAATGGTAAGTTCCATATCTTTTGTGTCGTTTTAGTCCATGTAATACCCTCCTCCACTTTCACAAATGCTTGGGCGAATGTTTTGTCAGCTCAGTCCCTTCGATCTTCATTTGATTTACATACAGAACATAATGCGATGCTCATGAATAGCTTTGGATGACTCTGCACATTTGGCTAGGTTAGTTTTCACTGCTGGAACACGCCTGTATGGATCCAAGATTACATTCATAAAGCCTCATTATGGCAAAATGCAGCCATTTCGGGCCTTGCATCCCATCATTTTAAAAGCGATTACACATAATGGAGCCACTTTACATCCTCTGAAAGGCATCATTTTCAATCTCTCCAAATCTTTGTGTTGGTCAATAAAATGAAAACGCTTTATGGTTTTGCAGTGTCTACACATCCCGTTGCATTTCATGGCTTGTTACGGATTGGCCTATTATAAATAAAAGATTAGACCGTGCCCAAGCTCCAGAGTCTATCAGTGTATTTCACTTTCATTGCCAAAAGCCTCTGAGGACCAATGATTATCTGGTTCCAGAAAAGATTCACTGGTTTGGTTTTATAAATGCCATATAGCAAACAACTACAGGGAAGAATGAAGCTATCCATGGTTTATTGTGGTGAAAAGGTAGCACTGTTGCCATGGTAAAGAACAATTTAAAAGGTAAATCATCTTTTGAATGGTGAAAAGAAGGGATGAGACAAGAAACGATTTCCACAAGCGAGAGCATAGACTGTGTCTATAAATGGACTTAGCTAACCTGCTAGCGACCGCGTTCCAAATAGGAAGTGCTCATGGGCGAGCTTCCAGCTCCATCAACTCTGGCTTCAATTTACTTTACATTGAAAAATTGTCACCCCTCTCTGTAACTGCTGCAGTCAGCCTTGTCATTTTGGTCTTAAAATGACCCTGGTACTTTTATATCAAAAAGCAAGATATAGACCTTAATAAAAGACAAATCAGGTGCCTTCTTTCCCCAAGGTCACTCCTGCTGGCATTAGCAACAGTTTTGATTCACAGAGTTGGTAAGCACCCGCTCCCTGCTAAATCAGTGGTGCAGGCAGAAAGAGACGTTACCTTCAACAGCGTCGCTTCGGATTGGCTCTTTGGTTGCACAACTATCATATAGTTGTGGTCAGAATTCCTAATCTGCAACTTGGCTCCAAATTCGCCCCTATAACAGCCAGCCTCGACGAGCTTCATTGGACTGGAGCTGAATGCTCTGGGTGACGTCACACTCACTTAGTCCTCTTCTTTATACAGTCTGTAGACAAGACACAAGATTGTGTCTACAACGAGACCAGATTTTGACTTAATTTGATTATATAAATTGTAACATTCAATACCCAATTTTGGCCAGACAAATTTGTATTTATTTTATTTAATATTTTAAATAAAGTGCACACATTTGTTTAATGCTTTAACGTAACCTACATTCTATAAGTTTCAAGCAAAAACTTCAATCTTGACAAAGATTCCAGGAACTCTTAAAGGACACATATTATGCAAAATTGTTCTAAAAAAGATTCACAGGTTTGGTCTCACAAATGTCATACAAGAAACAGCTACTCTCTGGAACTGAGCGAACAAGAGCGAGCGATCTTGTGATGAAACATTATCACTGTTGCCATGGCAATTAACTATTCAAAAGCAAATATATCTTTTGACTGGTTTAAAGTGCCCAAAATGACTCCTGAAGATTATGAATAGCAGAGTAGCAGTATCTGTTTTTAATAAAAATTAAGAGCACTTTAATGCTTTGTAACAATCTATGGCATTCTTAAATTATAAACATGGTAGAACAAACACGTACACTGTGGAACAAGAGAGAAGGAAAATATCCATAGACATCATGTGATCTCTGAAGTGCACACATTTGTTTAATTCTTTGTAACAATCAATGACAGACAGCCTACATTCTAAAAGTAAATATGCAAAAAAAAAACAAAAAAACCTTCTCGGCCAACATCAGAAGAGTCTTTGAGACATTCACAGAGTGTCTTGTAGCAATTATTCAACTTTAAATAACTGATACAACAGAAAATAAGGTATGGTAGGTTTTTATCTTGTGCTTTCAAATAACATATCTTACCGAGTTGTAGACCACTGAAAGGAATCAATACCAATGTGTTGCAAAATTGTTCCAAATTCCAATTCACTCCAACAATTCAATAAAACTGTTTCCATCCAAACTCATTGGTCTATGGGCTTTTCAATCATGAAAATCAAACCAAAATATGCACAATAGGTACAATCCTTCAGCTAAGGTAGTCCTGACCAAGCCTAGCTCAAGATCGTGGAGATGGGTCCCTGGGCACACAGCACTACCCACTACCCACTGCTCCTGACAGGTCGCCCCAGCAGCACTGAAGGATGGGTCAAATACAGTGGGTAAATTTCCCCATGGGGACAATAAAGTGTACCTTAACCTTAATGCTACTGTATATGAAAAATAAGGGAGGATAGATTTCTAGTTTACCTCTGTGGTATTTACACTGATTTGACTGTGTGATCAGCCTTATCTCACAATGATACAGAAATTAATTCTAAAAACCTATAAGCTGGTTTCCTGCTTCATTACTGTGCAGTTCTCTAAATGTTCATAAAGCCATTTCGTCTTGGTATAAAAATAATCACCTCTCTGGTACCGCACTAAACTGGTTCAAGTCCTATCTAGAAGACAGAGAGTACTTTATTGAAATTGGTAAATGTGTCTCAGATAAAATGGCCTTGACCTGTGGGGTACCCCAGGGGTCAATCCTGGGACCCATTTTGTTCAATCTTTACATGCTGCCATTAGGCAGGTTAGTGTGTGTGATAAGAAACCCAGGATGAACCCAACTAACAAGTGAAAGGACCAATGAATACAAAAATATGTCCTTATCCAAAAGTCTTTTTTTTTTAAATAAATTACATCAAGTAAAAATACAAATTAAGCTACTGCTTATAAAACTGCTGAACTACCATTGCAGACTCACAGGAAAACTAATTATTTTTTTCCAAAAATGCATTCCAAAACACCTCTTTTGGTTATTTTGTTCAACGACAGGTAATGAGGCCAAAACATAACCTTCAGAAATAACGAGACCTGTGTAAATTGGCCAGTAGGGCATATCACAGCAATATCAAGTGACGAAGGTCCAGGAAAAATTATCAACTTGCAATGCAATTTACAACTACACATTTCATTTTTTATAAGATAGCTTTAGACATTAATGGAAAAAGTAAACCCAATGGGGTTCAGAGTATTTATAAGCCACATCCATATTCCTTACAACACATAGGGAGAGTAACCAAAATGTTTACTCAAGTAAGAGTAATGTTACACTGTAAAATATACTTCTCAAATAGAGTTAATGTATGGTATCGGAAAACTACTCAGAAAAGTACAATTTTAGGCCTGTCACGACCCCTGTTGTGCCGTGGTTTTATCAATAGCAATTCTGTCGTTTCTAAGGTGATCCGGATGTACCAGAGCTTTTATAGGCATCCTGCCTACACCCTGTTGCTGCTCCTCTGGCTTGACTCCATCAGAGTACGGACAGAGTACGGACAGAGTACGGACAGAGTACGGAAATCCCAACGTCAAGGTGGGAAACACCTCCAAAGGTCGTGGAGAATGATCGAGCCAAGATTCTGTGGGACTTCCAGATACAGACTGACAGAATGGTGATGGTGAACCAACCAGACATAGTGGTGGTGATAAAACAACAGAGTAAAGCCGTTGTGGTGGACATCGCAGTACCAAGTGATGGGAACATCAGGAAAAAGGAGCATGAGAAACTCGAGAAATACCAGGGGCTCAAAGAAGAGCTGGAGAAGGCCTGGAAGGTGAAGGCCTCAGTGGTGCCCGTGGTCATCGGAGCACTCAGGGCAGTGACCCCCAAACTGGAGGAGAGACTACAGCAGATCCCAGGAAAAACATCAGACATCTCAGTCCAGAAAAGTGCAGTACTAGGAACAGCAAGGAGATACTGTATATATATAACCCTCAAGCTCCCAGGCCTCTGGTAGAGGCCCCGATATAAAATGGAAATATATTATATATATATATATATATATTGTTATATATTATATTTATTCTTTGCTGACCTCAAACTTGACAAAGATCATTCCAGTTGTATTTTGCTACATTCAAAACTTGATCCATTGACAATGTAACTTAGTTACTAAGATACTTACTGCTCTCTCTGTTGGTGTGAGGCCATTTGAGAGTTCAAACAACTTGTTGTTTACCTCTATTTAAAAGTCTTTAATAAAACATAAAAGCACATATTTGCTTCATTTTTACAATGTTACAGATAAAGTAATCACGAAGTAATGAAACTTTCTTGAGTGCCTAAGTAGATTAAAACAATACATTTTTAGCAAGTAACGGGTAACTAATTACTTTTTCAAAGTAACTTCCCAGTGCTGTCCATTAATCCAAAGTCATATTCTCTGAGCACTCAAAACTGTTGCATTTGTATTTTATTATTTTTTTTAAAGACCATTAACCATCTCCAGACTCGTTCTACAGTCAAATTGTTCCCGTTGCTGACAGCAGCCTATGGACTTCATTGGAAACGTAGACATTATTTTAAATTAGAAAATGTGAAATACTTATCTTGAGTTGACCAAAAGCATAAAAGAGAAATAGGAAATAAAGCCACAAGAATGCATATTATGTGTTCTTTAAGAAGTGCCACTTGATTCAAAATCCGTCACATTATAGCTGACATTTACAGTCTCCATCTGCCTTCAAGCCTGCACTGGAGCTGAATGTCCCGTATGTACTCTGCATTGACTTAGTTTACCACCACTGAGTAAACCCACTCAACTGTACCCGCAAATTTATGGCTCTTTGGTTTGTTCAATTACCCAGTTGTGTCCCTATGTACATTATGGATGGACTATAAGCTACACTCCCGCGCGCTGTTTTTATTCCAAGCTAGACAATAAATCCATAACCCACGTACACCTGGCTTAAGTGGCGCACACCTGCTCTCCATGGCTTCATCTGTGTGTAGCAGCTGAACACAGAAGCTAAGAAAGCGAGGAGCTAACACCAATGTAAACAGAATGGCACTGCGGCGTTAGCTAGGGGACTCATTAGCGCTGCGGCTCTGACACCAGGCAGCACCTCCAGAGAGCAGCAGCCACTGTCACACAAGAAGCTTTTTTACTGGCGTACTTTACAACTCAAGCCTCCAATTTAAATCCAACACTGGTGAGACATGAGACTTTACTAGACATGTGGGTGCCTAGATTATAACCAATCTGCTGGGAAAGAAATAGTTCATGGCAGGTTTCGACAAGTTTTATAGTTGTGAACAGATAGATGTTATGAGGAAAAGAGAAGAGAGAATATTAGACTTTTTTGGTAACACTTTATAATAACGGCACCTAAATTAGCCATAGTAAAGCACGAACACAGATTACTGCATAATGATGGAATGGTTTCTTAGTAGTTAGTAATTAAAATGGTTCAGGATTAGAAACTACTTAGGGTTACGGTTAGGAGTATAGTTATTGGCCATAAACGTACTCTTGAGTACATTTAATGTTTTAGAACTTAAAATAATGTCTATCTTCAGACAAAAGACACCTTGTTCCTACAGATGCACTCATATACCAGGAACGGGGTTTAGGACGTCATCTACTGGCAGCAGAGGGAATTGCTGTTGAAAAAACTATCAGCAACTAAGCTTACCCTAGCTTTCAGTTGCAATGAACGTGATTTGACGGCAGACATGCTCAGATTTTCATTTATGGACTTAAAAACAGCACAGGAACACTCCAGACTTTTATCAGTGACATAACAATTCTGGTAAATTCAAAATTCCTTGTTTTTTGAGGACTCAGAGAGAAAGTACATTTTAAGTAGTTACAAAACCTGAATCATTCTTACATTTTTTTGTTGATTATGTATTAGGTCTTTCTTCATGCTTTATTAAGGCTAATATGTTTTTCTTACTTTTTTGGTTTCTTTTTTAGGGGGGGAGGGGGGTTACATTTTTTACATACTTTAAATTGTTTCATGTACTTCCCCTTCCACATGTGTGTAAGGGGTAAGAACAGCTCACAATAAATAACATCCACTGTGGTTCTTGATGAAAAAAGTCATATACAGTCCAGATGTCTGCATATTTAATGCAGTTTTTTATTGCATTGATGCATTTCATGAAAAATAAATGAGAAGATATAAACTGACTACTATTGTGTTATGGAACAAAGCAAACACCAAGATAGGCCTCCAGTTTAAAGGTGCAAAATGTAACCTTTCTAGTGCAAGGTCCATCACTTGCTCGTCTCTGTGGAGATATCATTGTTTTACTTGGAATGTTCCATCGTATGGTACTAAACTTGTACATGCTCAAAAACATCCATTCTTACTGCAAGCAGGCTAATTTTTCCGCAGACCTGACTTGTAACTTAGTCTGGTGCTGTCACCTGCTTGTCTCCATGAAGATTCAAAAGATGTGCAATGCAAGAAATAGACAGAAATAGCAGACCCTCCACCAGAAAAGTTACACAGAGCGACTGGAGATGTTGGATCTCGGCCAGTTTTACATACTGTGTAATATTGTTTTGCCATCTGTCCAATAACGTATATGCCACTTTAGGTAGCAACAGCCGCAGTGCAATTTAGGGATCCCTCCAGACAAAACAAGCAAGTATTATGCAAGCCGATGTTTGACTTTAAATGAAATACCTACAAGACCAAACGCTAAATAGGTTCATTCACAAGACATCACGACATTCTATAATCCCTATAGCAAAAGACAAAGTTTAAATCTGTCAACTGGACGAATCGTTGTAAGAGTGAAGACGTTTTGCTGCTCAGCCAAGCCACTTCTTCAGTTGGCTTGGATGTGCAGCGAAATGTCTTCACTCTTACAACGATTTGTCCAGTTGACAGATTTAAACTTCGTCTTTTACTATGGATCAGACCTGGACGACTGAGGGATTACACAGAAATAATCCCTATAGTTTAAATCTGAGCTGGAGGAGAGGTCAAAATTCTGTGGTGGTAGTTGCTGTTTCACTGTCACATGGTTAACATCTTGGATTGATGAGCCTATCCACAGGAAACAAAAACTGGCACGAAGTTTAATGTCTTCTCAGTCAGTATAAATTTTAAAAAGTGAAGCTATTTTTTCACAATAGCTTCAGAGACTGATACAATTATTCAATCCAAAAATGTAATTGTCAGCTGAGAGGACTTGTATGTTAGTATGGCAACTTTGAAGTCAGTCCCTAACAAATAATCATAAGGTTCAAGAGGATCAAGCGTTTGGATATTTCTTTCCTGTAAATCTACAATTGAGTTATACAGGCCCCATCCCTCCCTCTGCAATTATGACATCATCAAATTTTAGACGCAACCTATTGAAGGAATTTTTATACGCTAGACAATTTACCTCCCAACCCCCGGCGTTCCTGTCTGCATCGTTATTCTACGACACTTCCAACGGTTCCATTTTAGGCTATAACCCTAAGCATTTGTCTACTTTATAACCCCCTCTCCGCTTAGTACCATTCAGTGCCTTAAGGCTTGGTTTAACATCTGCTTTATCACTTTCCAATGCAGCTCAATGTATGGCAAATGCGAAAGCTACTGCCGCATATCAAACCTCGCTCTCATCTGACTGCGTAAATGTCACATCCAACTACGTGCCGTGAGTGAGCTGATGTCCTTCGTTCAGTTTGAAAGAAAGAGACCCACTCGGCAATATACTGTGCCTCTGTGAAATTCAAATTAATGCGAGTTTATCTATAAGTCATTTGTTAGCGGCGTCTGCCAAAAGGAGCTTGTAATTTCCCCTGGCATGACTTCAGATGGAGTGTTGATGGTTTTGAATAAGGTCGGGCTGAATTTGCATCGACGCAGGATGGAAGGATTCTGACATAATCGACAGTGTAAGAGGAATCATAGCAGAAGTAACAGCCCTGACCCCCATGTATCTGTTACCCAACGTGTAGTACAATGCTTGAATCAAAGCAACTTGATGCAATGAATATTTAAAGTTTACTCAACATAAAAGGCAAAAGAAAGGTTAAATAAAATATGGGAGTTTTTGTGAGTTGTTGAATTATTTATTTTGTATTTTAAGGTATAATGCTGCAATCCTATTAGAGCCTGTGGGAAAGGTTTAAGGTATACTTTTTTGTCCTTTTAGGGATATTTGTCCCCTGAATTTGACCCATCCCACAATGTGGCTGGGGCTGGGGAGTGCTAGAGTGCATTGCTGGGGGCCTGTTTCCACATCTTGTCGCAGATTTTACCCATAGTGCATGTGAAGGAAGGTTGATAAACTCACCCAGACACAAGGAGAAACATGCAAATTCCACAGACAAAGTCCAGGCCAGGGAGTCGGTATTATAATCATTATTAAAAATAAACTATGTAACATTTCTGGTGGAGGGTCCCCCATCTGCTTGTCTCCATGGAGATGCACAGTTATTGCCTTATCTGAAATATTCCATGGCATTAAACATTTATATCTTGCATCTATACAATTTCAGGTGTTTAATTGCCTAGTAAGTACTTTGAAAGACATGCATTATTACTATAACAAGGCTCACCTCTCCATAGATCTAACCTGTAACATGCCTGTAACATTTAATAAGTAAGTAGTATTTTATTCAGTCATTGCATTCAAAATTCAAACATTATTCAACTTGTATAAAGTTGTACATAACATTTCTATCATGACCGAAAGGGTTTAGGCCAGAGGTGGGCAAACTACGGCCCTGGGGCCACACATGGCCCGTTGGGCTTATTAATCCGGCCTGTCGAACGTGACCAAATTATATTAAAATAGGTAAGGGTAAACTTTGTTCAATTTACGTTTCCCAAAAGATGGCACACTTCAGTTACATAAACCTTGTTCGCACGTATTTTTGTCTTATTCTCTTTTCAGCCCTTCTGCAAAAATTTGCTTATCATAGAAAAGAAAAGTAGATATTTAACGCTTAGTGTTTAATACGGACTGGACAACAAAATATTTTTTCACCGAAAGTCCGATAGATCCTAGCCCGGCCCTCTGTCAAATTTTAGAACCCATTGTGCCTCGTGTGTCAAAAAGTTTGCCCACTGCTGGTTTAGGCTGAAGTCATTTGCTTGTCAACAAAAGAGTTTTAAGACAAACTGTAAGGTATTTTCTAACCGTGGAACATTCCCGGCGAAGCCACAACACTCCCATGGAGACAAGCAGGCGGCTGAACCTCCAATAGAAAAGTTGCAGAGTCCACTTTTAAATGTATTACCTTAAAAATGCACAGCTTGCACTTACTTGCCTAATTTTTTATGCTACACACAAAACAAAAAGTGCCTTTTACTGTTATCTCTTTCCCAAACTACCTGACAATAACCATCCCAAAATGAAACGAGCCAATTTTAAAGTCAGAATCATTTACCAAAGTAAGCTTAAGGGAAAATTGTCAAGAGGTGCAAAAATATGCATTAATGTTAGCGTATTACATAAAGTGCCTAAAATTGTATATTGGAGCTTGTTATGATCTATGAAATAAATGATGCAGTCGCAGCTTAATACCGCGAGCTAACCACGGCCCGCCCAGAGCCCATTATCTGTGACAAATGACGATAATAAAGTGAAGCGCAGTTACACAGGCTGCAGTGGAGATGAGCTGCTCCACAACCACAAAATGACTCCAGTGGAATATTTTAGGACCAAGTGACACAGTTTGACACCCTAATGCTCGGTTTTAGTCATCCGCGTGACAACAAGGAGACACGTAGGACAATAGGAGCATTTGGAAGGTGAGCGCCATGTTGCCATGTAGTGATGCAGGGATACAGTATATGTTTATACCAATACTGACTGAGGTATTAAAAAGTATTGATTCTCATGTGAAAATATGAATACTTAAATTGCCTATTGCCCATTGCTATTGCCAAGGTGATGAAAAGTTAGGGCCCTTGCCATATCCATATCCATCCCTGTAACAACATGGAGACACATAGGACATTTCAAATTTCTTCCAAGTTTGCTTTACCTCAGCAACAAATCTAGCTAACATCACTTTCATATTTTTTGCTAATGCCCTCTCAACGCTTCCAATGCTGTCCTAACCCCAATCCCATTCATTTAAATAACGAATTTCAGAAATGTTTTGCAGCTAAAATATGATATAAAGTAGGTTGATTTGTGTTAACGCTTTAATGTCCGTGTGCACCAACAAGTCAACACTGCACCGATTCTGCGGGAGGCTTTAAAGCGGCTTTGTAGTCCGTAGAACTTATTTGCTGTAAAGATCAGCAGCCCCATGCAAAATAATACAAACTGAATGGCAATAGCGGTGCCCACGATAACTTCCAGAATAAGGTAAATGCACAACTACTTTAGCTAACATTGCCAAAAATACTACCTCCAACCACAAAGGGGCAGTAAATGGAAAAATGGTCGCTTGGCTGTGTGCATGGTTCAAATCATAGACTGTATATAGCAAAAGACTAAGTTTAAATCTGTCAACTGAGTAATTCGTTGTAGGAGTGAAGACGTTTCGCTGCTCATCCAAGTTCATCCAGTTCTTCAGTTCTGGTCAGATTGCTGGTGGACACTGCCTTACATCTATCTGAAGGGAGGAGCTAACTACACTGAAACTGTAAACAGCCCCTCCCCCCGAAACGCCTTCACTCCTACAACAATTTGTCCAGTTGACAGATTTAAACTTCACCTTTTGCTATGGATCCGACCTGGACGACTGAGGGATTACAGAGACATAGACTGTATATACTCATGGACATAGCTAACCTGTTATCCGCTGTGTTCCAAATAGAAAGTGAGCATGGGCTCGCTTCCAGCTCCGTTCATTCTTTCTCTTGAAAAATTGTCCTCTCTCTCTCTGTGTAACTGCTGCAGTGAACCTCGTCATTTGATCTTAAACAGGCGCCTTCTCTCTTTGCAGGGGATGGGGCGTTACCTTCAACAGCCTCGCTCCGGATTGGCTCTTTGGTTGCTATGTATCTGTGATCAGAATCCCAAATGTGGAACTTGGCTTCAAATTTGCCCTTGTAACTGTTAGCCTCGATGAGCTTCATTTCACTGGAGCTGGAGTTTGTACAGAAATATGGTCAATAAATGTTAAATGTGAGAAATGTGAGAATAAAAACAGAAATAGTCAAGTAAAGCTGTATTATGTTTGGGTTTTTTTACATTTAACTTCACTCTTCAGTCATAACAAGTGTATTTCCTGCTTGCTTTTTTCATCCACACCACTTAACCGGATGTTATTCTAATCTGCTCTAGTGCTGTTCTCATCTCCTGACCTCTTCATGTTTTATTAACCACACTGATGCTTTGCAGTCTGGAGTCTCTCATTGAAAACCTTTGCATGGAGCCAAAAATGTGTCCGCAACCATTTCCGCGCATACAAAACGCCAGTTGCTAGCAGAGGGTGAGTAAGACTGAAGCAAAGCAGTTCAAATGAGGCTGAAAACAATAGCAGCTACCTTCACGTGCTTTGCAGTGAAGGTGGTTTGAGCTCTGAAATGATCTGAAGAAGTCTGACGGAGGTGTATAGACTTTAAAAACACAGAGAAGCACTTCAAGAATAATAAATTAAATGATTAATAACCTCTTGACATCAGCTGGTGTAACAGAGCGTTTGAGGCCTTGAGAAGCAGAATATGTTGGATTACTATGTCATATTTTAAGTGTAATCCAGTTATCTTTTAGACCTTAACAATTTTAATTAAGGAAGGCATGTTGAGGGTTTTTTTGGACATACTTTAAAGTTATACTACATGACACAAATTGATCATTATTATACATTTTGGTCAGTAAAATCTCAATATTGTTCTAAACAGTTCATAAACAGCTCTGTTGACTTGAATCATCAGAGCAAAGTGCCTCGTTGTTGGACCATACTCACAATCCTCCCTGTGGATAGCTTCAGTTGACGGAAGCAAGGACAAGATTTTTTTTTTTTTTTTTTATCATTTGTGCCAAAATCGCTACACACCAAGGGAAAAAACAGAAGAACAAAGTAAGAGCGAGCGTTTGTCCACTGATCCGAAGGTTGGCGGTTCAAATCCTGCCCTCGACATAAATATCACTGGTTGAGTGGTGAGATTCACTGACTCACAGGTTGGCGGTGCAATTACAGCCCTCACAGATGAATGCTGTTGTTGTGTCCTTGGGCAAGACACTTAACCCACCTCACCCCCAGTGTCTGTGTACACTGGTGTGTGAATGGGTGAGTGGTTCCTTGATGTAAAGCGCTTTGAGTGGAAAAGTGCTATATAAAAATGTGACCATTTACCATTTAAGTGAATAGCAGTGGGCGTGTAAGGTTGGGGTTGCAGGGGTAAAAGTAAATTTTCAAAAAGATTACTCAAAAATGCTTCGAATCAATGTGCAAGTAGATTTTAGAATTTGTCTCCTTTTTTTTATGCACTTGAGCAAAAATATCTTGGCCCAGTACAGATATTTTGTATAAACAGCTGTTGAGGTCAGAATCTGTCTGCTGTGTAGTTTATGCATCTTTATTGTACGATAATCAAGTAGTATGTTGCAATACCGTGATGCAAAACTTCGCTCTAGTGTCTAAAAGTTGTGAAAAGTGCTTATAAACTCATCGCTGTGAATGATTATGATGCTCAGGATGCATAAGGTAAGTGAGGAATAATTTTGGACCACTGCAAATCATTTACCAATTGTCAGCTTAGCACAATATGGGACTTTTTAACCACCCAATGTTAGCGCCTATCTAGCCTAGTTAAGACGACGGGTCACTGCGCCTGAGCCCATATCGCTTACACAATTGCTCACACATATGACCCGAATACCAATCCCGGTGCTCTCAGCTAATGAAGTTGTTCATAAAAATAAAGCCACTTACTCACTCACTCATACACACACTCACACACACACACACACACACACACACACACACACACACACACACACACACCTCCCCTGCTGCCGAGGATATTTTCAATTAATCAGCCTCCCTCATCAATAATGCAACAGCCCCGCAGCCAGTCACTCCAACCAGCCATTTAATGAGGCCGCTCGGCGAGTGGGACAACGACTACGCGATTCGCACCATTATAGAAGCAAAGACGACGCGCTTATTAAACTATTGCCGGCACTTCTTTCGGCCCCCGAGTCATATCCAGACCTGTCAGACGGTGTTTGTGGAAGGACACGCGTGACAATAAGCAAACACCCCGGGAGCGATCACCGCACTGACCTCTGAGGTGGCTTCAGAGGGAGGAAAAAAACCAACTCCACCGCTGCAATTTAAGAGGAGCTTTGTCAGGACCAGTGAATTATTAAAGGGGAAAGGGAAGAAGTGAGTGTCCTGGTTTGATGATGTTTATTTTCAAGGGAAATTGCAAAGAGAAGTCAAGAGGCGGTGAACAAATGGAGAGGCACTTGTTTATTTGCATATTTGTTTTAACAGGTTGCAGTGTAAGCCGGGAGGGCTCTGTATTTGGGTAAATTGACTTTTTCAGCTTTTACCAATGTGATGATGTTTGGAATTGAAAACATACTATATGGACTTCAGATGGAGGACCTGACACCTTCTTGTCTCCATAGATACGCTGATTTGCACGGAATGTTACATACTATGGCATTAAATATATGCATCTTTTGAAATAATAGAAAAGAAGAAAAAATAAATATGCTTTCTTACAGCCTTCCAGAGAACTTGGAGATCAGTTACTTCAACGTTACAGTTCAGATCACAAAGGTTAAGGTCAAGTTCCACTAGAAATAACTTGTATGTAATAGGGCTAAGCATTCATGGCTTCATTGTCAAATATTTTTTACATTGTTATGTCGTAGTTAGCTTTTTGTGGCAGTTACTACACAATCTACTTCATATGTCAAGTGGGATTTGCCTGACCATTCCCAAGTTTACATGTAGGAATTTTGTAGTCAGGAGTCAAAAATAAATGTGAAAGGGTGTTCCTCAAGGCACTGCTTGGGCCCAGAGGTTTTCATATTATTCTAAACTAACACCAGAGAATTAGTTACTCATTTTTTGTGCTTGTTTCAGTCTGCTTATTACCCAAAGTGCGCTCTGCTTTGCGCTCATAGTTATTGGGGAAAGCTTCACTTACTCAAGACGGTAAATGACGTATGCTTGAATTGACTCAGCCTCATACGGGAAATGTGTTTTGTAGGTCTCAGAATTAAATTGTTAATTTAATAAATCTCTGTATTACAAACTGACATAAGAATGCTATCGGAGGATACTTGGGGAAGCTGGAACAAAGCCACTGGTTAATATGAATGGTTCCATCTGTGTCGCCTCCCAGTCCCCAAACACTATATCTGAAATGCATCAACATCTGCACATGTTCTTTCTCTATCTACACGGCAGTTTCATACACATTCAACCACACTGCTTTCATTTCCAAGAAAATGCATTACAGGGCCTGTATATCCGACTTTTGTCCCCATGTACTTGAACAAAATCTCTCTTGCCCCAGTAAAGATTTGTTGTATAAGCCGCTCTTGAGGTCAAAACACGTCTGCTCTGTACTGTCTGCATCTGATTAGAAAGTATTTTACTGTCTGATAATTAGAAGTGTGTGTTGTTTTCTGGTTGTTGTTAGCTTTACTGTCATGGCAAAATTCTGCTCTGGTCTCTGAGAGTAGTTGCCCGGCCTCTCTGTCTCCATCTCAAGCCTGGCCAAACGTCATCTTGCAATCAGATTAGTTTTTTCAGTGATGCATGCTCAGCTCATTGCTCACCTATGATGTACAAATAAAATCTAATTTATCTAACCTGAAATTAACAGAGTTTAGTGCTTGACTTTTGTTTCTGCTGAAATCTACGATGTTTTTCAGCTCCCTGGGATATACAGAGGCGTGTACACAGGTCATCATGACATAATAACGAGGGGGGGACCGGACAGTGAGGGGATGCCCCTGAGATAGGAATTCCAGTTTCAGTGGAAAAGTACTGACTGAAACTGGGTCCAGACCATTATAACGGTAAATTAAGAACACGTGAACATGTATTTTGCTAATACAGATTCACCAGTGACCAGATTCACATCTTCGTAAAGTATTGAAGAAGTGTGTATTCTGGATCCCAGGCAATGATGGTGGTGAAAAATGCTTATAAACTCATCGTGGTGAATAATTAGGTTCATCGGAATGCATAAGATAAGTGAATTATAACTTTGGACCACTGCAGACTTCTTTTACAGTGTTGAGTGAGCTGCTGTAAACTCTTTTTAACATTTTGAAGACATAATTTTGATATTTGGCGTACTATAAATCAAACTGTCTTCACATTTGTATCAAGAGATTTCATTTATTTCTGGTTTAGTCCTGGTCCAGTCCTGGTCTAGTCCACATGTTGATGACTTGTGTATTTATGTGTGCGAGAGCGAACGCAGCTTTAGTTTATTTCCTTGTTTTATTGGACTGGGATCTTGCCTGCTTTTAAAAAAGTAAATGAAAAGAAATAAACAATTCAAACACATTTTATGATCATGCAGCAGACCAATGGGGGGCCACTACAGGACTTTATAAGCAGCTGTTTCATTTTTCATTGCTTGTTTGCTTGGCATTCTTTTTCCATTTTAGGGGCATTAAGTAACACTGCAAAAGAGATTATGTTTTCTTTCTTTTGTTAAATAAGTCAAACATCAAACAAGACGTATTGTGTTGTTTCTTGGGGTATTCATTTGGCATTAGACATATTTTGAGCATTATCTTTACATTTTTTTTTATTGTAAACCGCACTATTGATCTACAACAACTTAATTGAAATGGGTCCACTGACTTTCTTTTCAAAAGTGCAGATCTGAGAAGTCCAGTAGCAAGCAGCATGTCCATATTTTTACTGTTTACTACTACTACTACTACTTTTATATATATGTCCCTTTAAAGGTCACGATGCATATTATACAGGTCATTTTATTGTTCAGTTTGTATGTATAATGTAGTCACGATACTAAAATCTCAATAGAAATAGGCTCAATACCAATTCCACTACCAGCCTGATAATAAGATTAACTTTTCCTTTAGATCACAGAATGTAATTTTCAACATTTAATTATAGTACTTTCTTTTATATCACGATTTAGCCCATAGTGGTCCATGGGTGTATTCTAGTCTATGTGTCTTATACTTTTTCTGATACAGCTCAAAATCATTCTAAATCTATTCAGGAAACGAAAGATTAATTTTTATCATGTGAATGTGACTTTTTTTTAAATTATCGATACCAGCTCCAATGAGTATCTAGTTTTGACAATGCCCAAAAGTCACTGACAGTAAAAAAAAAAAAATCATAATTCTTTTGTTTCTAAATACTTTTTTTCTTTTTATTTTTTTTTTATATGAGCAAATATAGCACAGAGGAACAAACCCTCATTGTACAGTGGTACTTTGAGTCACATGGGTCAAATTCAATGTTACCGTTGACATTTTAATACCAGAGATGCCCCAAGCGTAAATGCCATTAAAGGAATAAAAAGTGTGTTTTCACAGACAGGGGGCAGTATGTGATCTCCTGAGACCTGACTGGTCCCGATTTCTTCCTGTGAGGCTATCTTAAAGAAAAGTTGTGAATAAACGACTTAAAACATAATATCGAGGATCAAATAAGAGCTATTCAGGCCAAACCGAAAATGATGGACACTCAAAAAACATTATTTTTACAAATTAGGTCATTTTTACTTCCTCTAGTTTAATTAGTGATAAGTTCAAGTGTAAGTGAACAATTATAACCCTATATATTGCCAAAAATGTCAGAAGGTTCAGTTTATCTACTGCTAAAATGTGGTCAGTATAACTTAAGAATTATAGGAGCTATTGAAGATTTAAAAGTGTCAGTGACTTTTGGGTATTGCATTAGTTTCTGCTTTTTGATAGTTTTGACGACCCTAGTGCAATGACAAATAGAGCAGCCTACTTGTCACCGTAAAAGTATTTCAGTACCACGTCCTCAGTCTTGTGCACCCGTCTTGAACTTGAGTGCCTGTATCTCTTTCACTCCGATGCATTCTTATTTGGGTCATTTTAGGACAGAACTTTGAGGACGCTTAAACAGCTGCTGTGACTTATGAAATGATAATCGTGCCAGCAATAACTCCAAAACAGAAGCAACCTCTACCTCTCCGCCGCCAGCTCGCCATGTTATATTTGGCTGTACATCCTCGCACTTGGGGAAATACCGTGCACTTTGAATCTCACTGATACAACACAAGTATGTATATAGGCGTTATAAACAAGCTAAATCTCTACGGAACTCAACCATCTGGCCTCCTCGAAGACTAAAGAGCGCCGAATGTCTGTCTTCCCCGATGGCCTGTCACATAACGGCGAGCATGATGTCTCTTTTTAAAAATAAAACTCAAAGTGGTGCGACTGAGCAGGAGAAACGCAAATAGCGTCGGATTACTGGGCTGTTCCTGAAAATGTGGGTCGTTTGGCTTTTGAAGTGACGAGATGCCACAAAGGATCCCAGAAGGAGGCGGGAAAGAGTCCGACTTAGCTGTGATCTGAGAGTATAATGGATAAAGCAGAAGACGTGATGAGAGAAAAAAGGAGGAGGAGGAAGAGGAGGAGTGCATGAGTTTGCGGTGAGTGGAACAATGGGATACCAGTACAATAAATCTTCTGAGGATACGTTTACACCAGAAATAACCGCAGTCTAGATGTATGGGAAACTTTAAGGCGACCAACATGCATGTAGAGCAGATGCAAAAGTGCCTGATCAAATCCTCTCACTTGGATCTTTTGAAAACTTGTAAGGGGACAAAACTTAAAGTCACCATAGACACAAGATAATTATGTGTTACTACAATTGTTTCGTGGGAAAAGAAGATCGCAGAGAGTCTTCTCACACTTGGTCATTTGTTTAGTTTGATGCTTAGGACATGTCACCGTGGCAAGCAGCGGAAATGAATTGGAAAAAAATTGACCTGGAAAATCTAAGATAGCTCACGCAGTAAAGTGATCGTAGTGCGCTTTTAAATAAGGCATGCTTTTTATCTAAAAACAAGTTATTAATTAAGCCAGATCCATGTATTGGAAATGTTATTGCGATCAACAAGTGAGAAAAACAGATGCAAAACTGTGTGTTCAAATCCTCTCACTTGAATCTTTTAAAAGCTTTTAAAAGTGGACGAAACTTAACAAAGTCACTATGGACACAAGATAATTATGTGTTTCTACAATTGGTTCATGGGAAAAGAAGATTGGGAAAAAAAGAGGGGGATGGGGGGATTGGATTGGATTGGAAAATCTAAAACAGCTCTAACTTTAACTTTTAAATAGTTGTAAGTGAGCAAAACTTAACAAAGTCACCATGGACACAAGATAATTATGTGTTACTACAATTGTTTCATGGGAAAGGAAAATTGCGGAGAGTGTTCTCACACTTGGTCATTTGTTTTAGTTTGATGCTGAGGACATGTCACCGTGGCAAACAGCGGAAATGAATTGGGGAAAAAAATGGATTGGAAAATCTAAGACCGCTCACATAGTAAAGTGACTGGAGTATGATTTTAAAGAAGACGTATGCCGTTTCTTATAATTATTGGTAAATTAACACATGTTGATCATTCATGTACATTTCTTAATTATAACATGCGACATTTATCTAAAATCAAGTTATTAATTAAAACAGATGGATGTGTGAAACATTGCTATCAACAAGATGCAAAACAGATGCAAAACAGCTTTTAAACAGCTGTAAGTGAACAAAACTTAACAAAGTCACCATGGACACAAGATAATGATGTGTTACTACAAGTGTTTCATGGGAAAAGAAGATTGCATATTAAAATAGAACGTAGTGGTCTCGTAGTACTTTCCTCCTCCTTCATCCAGTTGTTCTTTGTGTAGGTTGTGTATGTACACATAAAACACACACATATACACACACACTATATATATATATATATATATATATATATATATATATATATATATATATATATATATATATATATATATATATAGTGATAAACTCATAAGTAGATGATTGTTTTGAATATTTGTCTAAATCAGGAAATCAGGCATGCCCAAATTGTGGCCCGGGGGCCAAATGAGGCACTCAGACCAATTTTTCTTGGCCCATATTACCTATAACAGTACTTTTTACCTTATATTTCTGAAAACCTACTTTAACAAGCCCCCATCAAATATTTAATGTGTCCCATTGAGGATGTCAGCATGAATAAAGATCTACTGGTTCAGTCTAACTTGTAACAGTAATGCAGATTTTAAGTATTCACTGTATTGGTGACCAGTCTGTGGCCCTCAACCGGCCCTCAGCTTTGTCTGTTTTTTTTTATGGCTCTTAATGACAAAAGTTTGGACTTCCCTGCTCTAAAGCAACATATTAATTGAAAAAACAACAACAATTTAATTTCTGCTCAAAACTGACTCTGCTGCTGACCTTGCCTCTGTACAGCTGCATTTCAAGCATTTTAAGCATCATATAGTCCTATGTATTCACTGTGTTTTTACTTTTACGTTTTAAATGGCCTAATTAATATGCCTAATTTTTAACATTTGTGTATGACCTTGAGTCTAAATACTTTAAAGAACTTTACGTAAGCTCTGAGCACTCTAGCCTTAAATGCAGGAGAATACAGTACTATGAGGGAACACCAATATAACATAGTGAAAAGATCATTAAAGTACATGTAGCAAAGTATCTCCTTTAAATACAGAAAATGTTCCACAGTCATCAGTAGAGGGCACTAGAACTCCCCCTGGTAGTACACTGAGGAGGGAGCAGTTAAAATGACTCTAATAACTGCTGCTGTTGAAGTTATCACTTCAGTTAAGGCAATTTGGATCCTGACTAATGAGAAAGACCAGTGAAAGTCCAGTCTTCTTACCTCTTAATATCAACCGGTTTGCCTTGAGAGATTTCTGGGTTTGCCCAATGTCACTTAACTGACTCGTCCTGTAATTTCATTTAATGACTTTTTGTTTTGGAGTGCCAAATAATCAAACTAGTTATCCCTGGGAAATAACACAGTAGTGTGGACATAGCCTACCACATTTTTCAAAAAGGTGTAATTTGGTAATATTTTTAGCAAGGATTTCAAAAAACACTGTTAAAGCCACTAATTTGTTACTTCAAAGTTGCTGTGTACACTGCCTTATATCTGTCTGAAGGGACAGAACCAATAACAGGGTCATTAAAGGTTGAATAGCGTATTTTCAGCTGAAACTGGAGACAATAGATGTTTACAGTTTCAGTGTAGTTAGCCCCTCCCTGCAGATGGATATAAGGCAGTGTCCCTCAGCAAATCGTCATGACCAGAACTGAAGAACGGTGGACACTGCCTGAGCAGCTGAACGGACTTCACCAATAACAGGGTTAAACTTCAGGTTGAATGTGCGTCAGACCTGGACGGCTGAAACTGGAGACAATACATGTTTACTGTGAGCAGTGGTTGCTAACCCCTGCACTGCAAGATGGATATAAGGCGATATTAGTGAATTCAGAAATCTGACCAAGCAGAAGATTGAGGTTTGTGATGAGCAGTGCAAACAACTGGTGACCCTGACAGACATCCTTCATCTTTTAGTGAAAAACCTGGACGGCTTGTTTGTTTACACAGCTACATTCTTTTTCAGGTTGTTCTAACCTTGTAACAGCAGATGGATTCTCGCGATTTAGTGAATTCACACAACTCACAAAGCAGCATTCAGGTTTGTGTGGAAGCCAAAATGCAAACACAAACAAACATGGTGACTGCTTTTACAAACCACATTCACAGGTTTGAGTTTTAGTGAAAACACAGACTATTTTGTTTGTTTGTAACAAAAGATAGATTTTTCGGGTTGTTCTGCTGTTGTGACACTTCAGCCAATCAGGTTTTGTTTTGTTTTTTTTTGTCTTGGGCAAATGGACATCTTTCCTCATTACATGGCCTAGGCAGCACAATTAATGGCATCAACACAAAGGTTTGAATAGTCATCATGGCGTTTTGCGGTTTCCCGATTGCTTTCAGTGAGACCCATTCCAGATTGATAAATGTGTAGAACTCAGTTCAGAGTAGCTTGTTTTGTTTTTTGCTTGTCTTCATGACGATACTTTAATTCTAGACTGTGGGACATTTCCGGCAAAGCAATAACATATCCATGGAGACAAACAGGTATCGCATACTTTCACAAGAAAAGTTGCAGAAGACACCTTTCTCAAATCTTGTTTGTCCTGGACCTGTTTCTCGATATATTGAGAGAAGAATGTCCAATGTCAGAGCAGCAGAACTGAAGCACTAAGGCGTTAAACTACAACGTGCCTCATATGTTTAGCTCTTCATAATGATTTTCAGAGCCACCTAGTCTGCCTGCACCCGCAAATGCATGTTCAGAGTGATGTTTTCAATCTTGGATTGTAATAGTTGGTTGGACAAATGTAGTCCATGTTTAAGACACTGACTCAGATCTGATGTCATTGTTTTGTACATGCGAGTCGACCATGCAGTCCTCCCTCTGCCCTGCCTGTGCACTTAGCTGGCAATGTTATGTGTGACCAAAGTTTGAATGAGCACAACTTCTCCAGACATCCATTAATTCGATATCAATGACTCATGTTTGACGTAATGACTTTGGATGTGTTCGTCCGTCTCCTGGAGCTTCCATTGGCGGTGGCATGTTGGACGTGAAACATAGGAGTGCGGTCGTGTTTCGGGCCCAGTCGCATTTCCATAGAGCGGTGTGTGGAGTCTTGGTTGAAGCCTGGTGATAATGAGGGAGTGTGGAGCACGCCTGGGTCCACGACGATCCTCTCTCTCGGTCTCCCCCGCTCTGTGTGTGTGGGTGTCGAATGACCAGCTGGATCCAATCCCCAAAATGACTGGAAGTAACTGCAGGCCTCAGACGCTGCTGCTTCAGGGGAGCCATTAAATACCAGTGGCACATAACTTGTTCCATGTTTTGAGTAGACTAGATCCGTCCTCAAGCCATGTTGTCCAAAACAGACAGCAAGTTTTCTAACTAGGGGCAAAAGTAATGCAGTGTGTTAAAGCTATCATCCATTTGGTAGTTTTATTTTTTATTTTTAACCAGTAGATGGCAGATGTGAAACCTGTTCCCCCGTCCCCTCAGCTGGCCTTTGTTCAAACGCACCTGTGCTCTCTCGTTTTCTGTCAGACCAAAGCTGGCACACAGTCTCACAGCAGTAATGTAGAGAGCATCTAGTGGTGATATGTGAGAATACAACAGGGCCAGGTCAAGGCAAGTCTATCCATCCATCCATTCATTTTCTTCCGCTTATCCGGTGCCGGGTCGTGGGGGCAGCAGTCCAAGCAGAGACTCCCAGACTTCCCTCACCCCAGACACGTCCTCCAGCTCCTCCAATGGAGTCAAGGCAAGTGTATTTGTATATTTGTATGTATTTGTAAGTCCAGAATATACATCTTTCAGTCATGCACAGCTAAACAGAACTGTTTGGAGCCTGCATTTAAACATTGCCAAAGTAGAGGCCTCATCCCCATCTTTAGTCCTGACTCTGGACACCTGCAGGAGGCCTGTCCCCGAAGTCGTCAGAGTGTGAGATGGTTCATATGGCGATAACATGTTGGAGATGTACTTTGGTGCTTGGTCATGGAGAGACTTGTTCACAAGCAGAGCTGCTTTAAAGTCTATTCTCTGAGCCACAGGAGCCAGTGCAGAGACCTTAGCACAGGACGCATGTGTGAAGTACTTCCTGGTTCTAGTCAGGACCCGAGCAGGTCAGTCTCTAATTACAAATGGTAGCTTTAAGTGTTAAGGTCATAGGTTAAAATCTTACCAGCTAATTATTTATTGTCGGTAACAATTTTATTTTGCAATGGATCTGCAGCTTTGTCACATAAACCTCACATGGCCATATACTTAAAGGCCATTTAACAAAGACCATCTCCTCCCAATATGACTTATTTTATGGATTATACTCATACTTATACTCATTTAGCTTTAGGATGGATTGACATATGAAAGATTCTTTGAGCCTGGCCCCGTTGAAGCATGGAACACAGTACAGATGGCCAGCTAATCAAAGGTGTGGCCTCAACAAGTTCTTCTAGTGGTTGGCCCATAATCTTCATGTAAACTTGTGCAGTTCAGGTACAAACACTAAACAGGTTTGTCAACGGAGCCACACCTAAACATACTGATGATACATTTGAAGAAAGTAATATGCATGGGGTTGACTGTGTCTTGAAATGAATTTATTTTTCCAACCAAGTCAGTGCCTGATATTTGACCTTGGACAAACTAAACAAACACTGTGGAAATACTGCATTTCATCTCTCTATATTTTTTTTTATACAGGGATATCTGTATATAGTCTGGTCACCACTGCCTTCGTGGCCCCTCGAGCCAAACTCCAAACATAAAGGTCCAATCAAACTTCAGAGACACATGTGAAACAAAGCAGCTCAGTATTTTGCACCTCAGATTTACAGAATTCAGTGCTTTGCTTATTGATTCTGTAGAAATTCCCCAGGTTTTGCCGTCCCTTGTGTCATTTTTTCCCTCCTCGTACGCAGCCATATTTGTTTTGATGCAGCGGGACCATCCTCGTCACTGATTGGCTAATCCACCTGTCAATCACACCCCTCTGAACTCAGGGAGATACGATAAGCGACCAGATTCTCCAGTGCTTTTTAAAGTACTGGAGAAGTGTGTGGTCTGGAACCCAGGCAAGAATGTGCAGAATTTATTACAAGATAGTTCCAGCTGGTATTACAGTTGCCCAAAAGCAGCTCGATAATGAATTTACACCTAAAGTATCAGTGTCTTCCATTTAATGCCTATTTTGTCCCACTTAAATGGCCTTGTTTTAGCTTCTCCACCAGTCTGCTAATTTCTGCTTAGTTTGCAAACCTGTGCGGCTGTAACTGGAGCCACTAACTCCTTTCCTCTGTCTCAGTTTCCTCCAAAGTCCTCTTGCGGTGCCCTGTGCAGAGTGGCAGATACGGAACAAGGCTGCGGATTAACGGGAATGTCAGGAGAGACAGGTTAAGCTGACGGGATATATTGGAATATGGCAGAGGGTTCGCTTTCAAAGTCAAAGAGTCAAAAACTTCTCGAACAAAACTGTCTTGTCATGGCACTAAGCAGGGAGAATTAAATTTCCGCAGACTTTTAGTGACTTTGAGAGGGAAACGGTCAGAGGGACTTTCAAAAGAGTTTTACGATGGGATTAGGAATTTAAATGAATAGGGACCTTGAGAGTGGAATGGATAGCCAGTGTCTTAAAGGCACTCAAAGTTCTCAACCTGGTTTCACTTGCAGGTTTAGCAGACAAAAAAAACCCTCTAGATACCTGAGTTGGGTGCTCAAACTGCAAGCATATATTAAAATGCACAACCACACATGATAGACCATTATGCAACCTCCAATTTATAAGTCTAACATGCCCCAACCCTTCAAAAAATAATTACAAGAGACTAGCAGCTCCCTCAAAGCAAAGCACTTACCATGATCTTATATTTCTTTCTAAACTCTAACACAGCGAGAAGACACAGAAAAAATATCTATATGTACATCCATTTGACAAAAGTTGACAAAGACGTGTGGGTCTGGAGCTGTATCCTGTCTACTTGACTTCATGTGGGCGTGGCTGACAGGTGACAGGTGATTAAGCCATTAGTCAGAGAAATGCCATCAGAGAAATGCATGGCAGCTTATGAAAAAAACAGACCATGGATTTCTGCAAAATCAACAATCAAAGAAGCAAACTTTTATGTATCTCAAGTTATATATTTTGTTCTGGATAATATGAGGATTTTCAAGAGATGTGTTTTGCATTCGAGAGACACGTGATACAAATTAACGGCTATAGTTGGACTGTACTAAGCAGGGCCGGTCCTAGCTTTCAGGGGGCCCTAAGCAGAATGTGTCTCTGGGCCCCGGGGCAGTGGATGTACCTGGGCTCAGCTATTGGTGACTCTCCTTTGACAACATTATGACCATTTTCTCATCTCAATTGCGTTTCTATATATATGACCAAAAGAATAAAATTATTATATTATTTGCTACATATATAAAAAAAAACAAATGTAATCTTTCTAGAGGGATATTTAGGCAAACACCCCACTGTTTCTAATATAACTTTACATATTATATTATTTTCAGTACCAATGTGTGGGTTCTTAGGGGCCCTCTGGTGGCTTTGGGGCCATAAGCAGCCGTTTAGTCTGCTGATAGGCTGGTCCTAAGTTAGAACAGAAGAAGAGAGTAAACTTGAACTAATCCAAAACTAAAACAGGAATCAACTAAGACCATGTGCAAATTCATTAGTCGTACAAAAAGTAAAGATGATTTGTATCAGATTTGGCTACTGCTACTTTCCATGTGCAGGTGAACACACATTAAAATACACATTTCATTACAATTACATTATAACACTATCAGTTCATCATTAAAATTAGCAGTAAAATATAATAATGTCCCCATGTCCAATACAGTATGTTTCCTACAGTCCATACCAATTTAAAAAAATACTATGTGCAGGTTTTTACAGTGAGACAGAGCACTACAAATGAACTAGGCTGGTGTGGACACTTTTTCAAATTTCTAGTAAAATTATTCAAATCTGCAGACAATTTCAGACTGTCTGGAAGCTGATTTCACACGTCTATATCAGGACTGAACCAGGATCATACCAGATGTGTGAATGCAGCCTTACAAATATCATGTTTTTGTTTTAATTCAAATATTCATTCCAATAAAAGGGCTCTGTGGTATGAAACCATTTTTTTTTTCCTTGGAATGTGCAAAATGACATAAAACTTAGCAATCTCCACGGAAACCTTTAAAACCAAGTACTTTTTGGCAATAAAAACACCTTGAATGAATAATTGAAGAAGCGCGTGATAGTAATGGTTATACCACACTGTGCAACATTCCAAACGTAATAACATTTTTCTGACACAAGCTGGTAGCACACCCTCCAACAGAAACTCCAAACGATTTTACCTGTTCTAAGTCATGCTTTTTTGAAACAGAAATTCGCCTTCTCCACTCTCACATTTGGATCCACAACTGTGCGTCTCTGTAAGAATTTTGCCTGAAGCCAGACTCTCAAAATGCCTTATATCTGGTGTGATTTTCCGCCATGAGACCAGCGCAGCGGTTCATTAGCAGTCTGCGCGGCGTTCACTGGCATGGAAGAGACCATTTTGACTACACAAACCACTCGCCACCAGCTGCAAATTGACAATGTGCCATATTTCCTCCGGAGTCAACTCTGATTAGGGGTGATTTCTCAGACGCTTTCCGGGCCACACACACGGAGCTCGGCTGGTGGTGCATGAGTCCAGCGATGGAGCATGGAGAAGTAAGACCCTCAAGTGCGAAAGAAAGAAGGCATGTTTTAGAAGAAAAAGCTTGAAATATGGTGACAGAGTGTTCAGAAGTTATTTACGAATTTAATATTTTGCACTTTACTAAACATGCTAACATGGTAATAGAAGGTGTAGAATAATAAGGCAGTCCTGCACCTCAAAGGGAAAATGTGCTTTTTTTGGACTCAGCACAGTGATCTGAGATTGATATAAAAACCTCATTACGATCAAAAAAAGATGCAACTTTGCCTATATGATTTAAACTTGTAACTGTATAAAGACATGGACTAAGGGAGTGTGACGTCACCCATAGCATTCAGCTCCAGTCAAATGAAGCTCATCGAGGCGAGCAGTTACTGGGTCGAATTTGGAGACCAGTTCCATATTTGGAATTCCGACCACGAGTATCATAGCAACCAAAGAGCCAATCAGGATGTAAAAAAACGGGTTAAATAATAAGCAGCCTTTTTTGCAAACGAAGTGAAGCTGTTAAAGGTAACGCCCCTTCCCTCCTGCACCATTGGTTTATCAAATGACTGTCTCAAATCTAAATCAGAGTTCTGTTGTCACAAGGTTCTATAAGGTTTAAAGTTCACAGTAACACAAGTGGCAAGCGGTTCAGTTTAAGACCAAAATGACAAGTCTGACAGAAGCAGTTACTGTGACAGTGTCATGATCCCTGCCTGCCCCTCCCTCACCTGCCCGTCTCTGGAGCTGGGCGGAGTTCCTGGCTCCTCCCGCGTGCACCTGCTTCTCATCAGTGCAACACAGGGCCACAGACTGGAGATCGATGCAGTGTGGCGCTTTATACACAGCTTTAACAGAGCTGCTGTGTATTAATAAGTCCTGAAACACATTAATTTTAGGTCTGTATCTCACTGCAGTGTGATGTTTGAGGACATAGTGGTAGAAATAGTTTAATTTGCTGTTAAACGTACTGTTTATGATCAACTGGGCCGGTTCAACAGGAGGCCTGAGGGCCAATAAAAACTGGTCTGAGGGCCACATTTGGCCCCCTGGCTGTAGTTTGGACACCCCTGTCCTAAAGGCTCCTTATGTAAAACGTCTTTGGGTCTTTTCTTAACGTAACTTGTATATAAACTTATAAAATGGCAGCCTTACTTCTGTTATTTTATCCCAGAGCAGCTGTGGGAACAACAGATTCTCTCCAGGTATGCAGAGAGTGAATAATGAACGCAAAACTTGGATAAGTAACTTATCTGAAAGTACATCAACTTCATTTCTACCTTGTATAACCTATTAATTTTTCTACTCTCCTTAATTTCTCTCAGTTACCGACCCCTGCAGCCTACCAACCCCCCCCACCACATGTTCACCACAGCAGAAAAACCGTCAGCCTCTTCAGCCTCTCCTCTACGTCAATACTTCCCAGAGAGGTGGAAGTTTTCCCTCAACAGATCCATCGTTTTCTCAAATCCTCAAAACCATTTAAAACCTTTTTTTTTTCACAAATTATCCCTATTTGATATGCAAATTATGATCACACATTTTGCATATACTAACAACATTGGCCTGCCTTTAATGTTGTGTGATTGGTGTTGGTAGTCGCACATCAAAGATTATCATCCCCCAGCATGAATACTCTTCAAACCGTCTTACTTCAAAAGGACTTATTTATAGCCGAACGCATCGCGCTACATGTTGCTTTTAATGGCTCAAATAACTGTCAAATTACCATATCTATATCTTCATTTTAACCAAATAACACCACTATAAATGCCGTCTGGTCAGGTTTTCCATGTCTGAGGAATTATGCAATGCTTTTTCCAGACACATTTGGTTTAGGAAAATTCCAGGGTTGTCTCAAAAGCAGCATAAACCACAATGGCAGAATGGAACAGGAGTGACTTTGTTGATTAATATTTCAAACTAGCCTAACCCGTACATGACCTTAGCCAAAGTGCTCTTACTGTGCAAAAAACGAACACCCGACTGCTGTCAAAGGCGGCACAGGCAGGAGACAGAAGTGTTTTGGAAAACTTCTGTCACTTTCTGGTTTTCCATATACTTCCAGAATAACTACTTTTTCCTTAAAAACAACAAGTATCACATGAAAAAATCTACAGTAAAAAAACAGTCTAAAGTAAAAGTATTAAAGTATGTTCTTAAAGTAAAAAAGTAAAAGTATTGTAAGTGTAATAAAACTTCAAATTATGCAGAAAAATTGTGCAGAATTTACCTGAATCAATAGTTTCAATAGTTTTTTTTTTTAATTGCCTAGTCAAATTATGAACGTGTTAAAAATAAACCCTCAGCCTTTTCAGCAGGTCTCAGACAATGATAAAAATACTTTTACTTTTCAGTTCATGCAAAAAAATTTGTATAGTAAAAAGTACAAATACCTGCTCTCAAATGCAGCGAAGTAAAAGTAAAAAGTATCCACTGTAAAATGAACTTAAGTAAAGTACAGATACAGAAAATGTTTAGTTATGTACAGTACTTCGCAACTTTTACTACATAATATGCGGGAGCTGAGGGGTTAGTATTCCTGCCTCACAGCAAAAAGGTTCCTGGATGTTTGCTGAACACGGTGTAATGTGTTTTTGGAGAAGTTTACATGTTCTCCCTGTGTCCTGTTTGGTAGCTTAAAGGCTTTGTACTTCACTTTTACAGTCTTGTTAATGTCAAAAAAAGAACAGCATTTTAAATAGTTCAAGGCGGTCCAAAGTTATTGCTCACTTCCATAACCCATTCATAGCATCTTAATTATTTACCACTCTCAGGTTTATAAGTGGCTAAGGGGCAGGACTTATCCAGCTCAGGGTAGTATAAATCCCAGTGTCTCAAACCAACTGAAAATGGGTTCTGGACGGGAGCCGAAATGCTTGATTGCATAAACAGTGTCCAGATGACTACCACTGAAACCTTCACCACATTTATAAGTGGTTTTCACAGCTTTTTTACAGAGACAGAGCAGCTAATTCTACAATAACTAGCATGCTACAGTCCAGTCAAGCACAGCCCCTGATTCTTGGGACAATAAAGCCGCTTATAATTAGATTCACAGCACACCGCAGTCTCATTTTGACCCTAAGAGCTGCTTTTAGACTATATCCTTATCTCTACAAACAAAAACTGGGCGAGAAATGGGACAGGTAAGCTATAAAATCCAGGTACCTATGTTATAACTTTCAATAATTATTCCGATATTGTGCACTGGAAGGTGATGCAACAGAGGTTTGCAATTGGTGGAGTTAACGCAAAGTCTCAGAGATTAACACATTCACTTCACAACAAGGTAAGAAGTTCCCCAATTTCCCAACCATGTGGCGCCCTTTCCCTGATAAAACAGGGAGTCAGTGCAGTGATTTTGGAATAGGAGCGATATGTTCAAGTTTGCATGTTCTTCCTGTGCTTATTTCTGTACTTCATAAAACATTGACAAGACACTTCAGAAAGGGGTTTAGCATGGCCCTTACTCCTGACTGTTTACCCCAGCTATTCAAATTTCCCTTACAGAAAACCATAGAATGAATGATAGCGTTACATTTGTTATGCATCGCTTCAACCACGGCCTCCTCTCCATAAAAGTCTCCGTATGAATTTGCATAACCAGAGTTGTCACCCCACCACATAATATTGATATACGGTGATAATAACAGCCGTTGTTGCCTCACTTCTTGAGCCTGGTGTCTGCTGCTTGATTTTTTTTCATCTTATAAGATTGTTGGATGTCACAATCATATGGAAACACATAGACAGACTGCGATGCTTCACATGATCAGTCGTGGCTACAACGAGAGTGTGAGCGAATATCAGGCTCCGGCTGCATGTGGTAACGTCTCCGGAATTGTACAAGTTAGCTGAGGGATGGTGAAATACACAGTCGTAACATAATTGGAAAGCACAAGTGTGTTTTTTTGAGAATGATGAGTTCTGAATTAAAACAAAGCTTCTCTGACTGCCACTGTCAAGAGAGACATGTGTCTGCTCTGCTCTGTCACAACCCCGAGCTGTCAATCAAAGCACGGGCCACTGTCCCCGTCTCCTGCTCCCTGACTCCGTGCAGAGCGAGAGTTCTGACAGTACTGGTGACTAACTTTATTCACTAGCTTTATTAATGGCAGAATAAGATTATTTTTGTTATGAAATTAAATGGAGCTGTACAATACTAAAACATTTCAAAAATCAAAGGTCGAAACCAGACTTAAAGAGACTTATCCATGCATTTGTCTCCAGTAGGTTAAACTGCTGTAACGACCTGCTCACTGGCCTCTCAAAAAGAGCGTTAAGACAGCTGCAGTACATCCAGAACACTGCTGCTCGGGTCCTGACTAGAACCAGGGAGTACTTCACACATAAGTCCTATGCTCAGGACTTATGTGTGAAGTTGGCTCCTGTGGCTCAGAGAATAGACTTTAAAGCAGCTCTGCAGTCTCTCCATGGCCCAGCATCAAAGTACATCTCCCACATGTTAGTGCCATATGAACCATCTCACACTCTGAGGACTTCAGGGACCGGCCTCCTGCTGGTGCCCAGAGTCAGGACTAAACATGGGGAATCAGCGTTTCAGTTTTATCAACAACAATATTCATAAAGATGTGACACAGGCCTCTACTTTGACAATGTTTAATCCAGGCTCAAAACAGTTCTGTTTAACTGTGCATATGACTGAAACGTTTTTATTCTGCAATCTTCTGTTTTAATGTTAATTTCATGATGATTGTGATTGTGATTCATTTTATTGTCTTTCTTATTCTGTAAAGCACTTTGAATTACCTCGTGTACAAATTGTGCTGTACAAATAAACTTGCCTTGACTCCCCTTGCCATGGAGCTGATGACAGAAAGGGCAAATTCAACATCACAGCACTTAAAATAGCAGACAGGAAGAAGTCACAAACTTTACTCTCATGTGAAGCAGCTTTTGTAGCTACAGATCCAGATTTAACCAAGCTGCAGAGTAGCATCAGGCTGGGCTGATACAGGGAGAGAGCGAGGGGTACGTGGGAGGGCATCTGAACACCGCATGAATGAACAACCTGGTGCAAAGTCTTTAATTTGCGTTCTGTGTTTGTATTTCAGATAGTTGGCGTTAGCGCTGCCTGCAGGTGGTGGTTTCGCGCTTGTAAAAGTCGGTAAATGAAAGAGAAACAGGGAGAGATGGTTCGCGGCGGAGTTCTTCTGAGGAAATTCCAAGATATCAGGCTTGATATCAGTCGCAGTTCGTCTTTGGTTGTGCGATGGTTCTAAATTTAATCTTCAACCCACAATTTTTAGCTACAACTCGTGATTTTCCCCACAATCATAAATCTTTCGTTGCAGAAGGCCAAAATCGTGCAGTGAACACCCGGCTTTCAGGAGATCCAAAAAACCCTCTTCAAGTCCAGACCGGCTCTGCACCTCCTCCAGAATGATTCTCACAGTAAATAATGTGCAGTTGGGTTGACGGATTAGGCCTCGGGGACACTGCCAAGCGCCTGTGTGTTTCTGAAGGATCAGGAACAAATGACTAATGAAATAACTGACTCATTCAAACTGTGTAGCAATGGCACAAACAGGATGTCAAAGTCTGTTCTGGTTACAAACGATTTTGATATGTAAGAATGGGAGGAAGCTAATTATTGGCTGTGCAGTTTATGTGGTGTCAATCAAAATAAGGGGGAGTGGTTAACAGTTATGATTATTTTAACAATTTTCGGGAACCTTTTTGTGTGAGTCACAACTATGAAGCTCAATGATCTCGCCCACTTCGAAGTACATCCCGGTTTATTTTCCTCAAAGATAAAAAAAAATATAAAATGTAAAATTCAACAAAATGTTCTAGTAACTTTGCAGTTTGTAAAGTTTAATCTGAAACTGCTGTTTTTTGCGTGGTAGTGAGCGGATCTGCGCCCTCTGGTGTTATTAAAACAAGAGACAAAACAACAAGAAAACTACAATAAAGGAAAAACAGATTTATATTAACTCTTCAAACTGAGTCAAAGGCCAAAGGAAAATGTGTTTTAAAAAAATGGAAATTTAAAAACAGGAAGGAAAGTACAACACTGCACTTAGCCATTGTTGCTTTAACATAAACTGAGCAGAGCTGACTGTACTTTAGTGTAACCTACATAAATCATTTGATTGGTCGGATTTCTTTCCCTTCGCTTTTCAGCCAAACCAGTTGCAGACTTCCCCCCTGCTGTTGTTAATATAGCATACCATAGAACTGATGTGACTCACATCTGTTTTTAGCCATAGCTCCCCATCATCAGCACACTGAATTTATTCCTCCATATCCGGTGACAGGAGGAATTTCAGATTTGTGTTAAGTTTGTCTTAGAAGCTATACTTTGGACCTACGTGACATAACTTATTTATGCAATAATTGTTAAAGCAGGGGTGTCCAAACTTTTTTCACCGAGGGCCACACACTGAAACATATTTAAATTGGACAGCCACAGACCAGTGTCGATACAGGGAGTCAAATGGTGCATTTAACACAGGTTTGACAGAGACTTTGTACTTTTAGACTTAGAAGACTATTTTTAGGCCTGTGTCACAATGTAATGTGATGTTATTCAGGTTATAGAGGTAGGATTGCATCAATTTTTACAAAAAAAAAAAAAACTTCCTGATCAATAGGGCCAGTTTAGGAGGAGGCATGAGGGCCGAAAAAATTGGTTTTGAGGGCCGCATTTAGCCCCTGGGCCGTAGTTTGGACAGCCCTGTGTTAAAGCATCAGTATGAGAGGCATGCTTTGACTGAAATACATTCACTCATATAAAACCACAGTAAGTCACTTTTTTTTAGATTAAAATAAAAGCATGTTTAAATTTTCTTTTGGTTTTGTTTTTCATTTCACTGGAAAAACTTGCGTCCTTGCTCTGAGCGGGCTTTCATCACCACAAACCCTCGCATGTTAACGCGCATGTTTAGATTATCAGACAATAAAACACTTTATAATCAGAAGCAGACAGCACGCAGCAGATGTATTTCAACCTCACGAGCTTCTTATACAACATATCTGTGCTGGGGAAAGACAGATGTTGCTCAAATACTTCGAAAAAATCAGGTACAGGGGCTTTAAACTGCCCCACTGCAGTTAACAATATAAATACTATGTCTACTGTCGCTCCATAATAATGACTGACTCTTTTAATCAGAATTCGCCTTGTACAAATCAGCTTTTGACACATAAGATCGCTGTAAATTGGCGTCATGCAAGTCAACCATACAATTAGTCTTCATCCATGCATGTCTAATAACATTCTAATGATTTTTTTTTTTTTTCTAAATTGTCACTTATTGTGGCGTAAACCAGTACAACAGTTCGCAGTATGTAAATGAGAATGTATGACCTGTCTGCACCTAATAGCTGTTCTTGTACATGAGTGTAACAGTGGTATTTGTGGCTAATGAGGCTGACTGTGTAATCATAATATTATGTATGGCACGATGTGGCTCTGTGGAGAAAGAGAGGGGGATGTGTGAGTGAGTCAGACACAAGTGCACTGGTTTATTATTATTACCAGAGCATAATTATGGTTATTATATGGATTATGATAGATACACAATGACTATGTGGTTAAATCTAATTACGATTCTCTATTTTCTGATAATGTTGTAGTCTGACCAGACCTCCAAGATGATTAGCTAATACAAAAGATGGACACTACTGACCGATTATTCAAATAAACAACAAAAGTACTACAGCCCTAGTTGTGTCATGAATATTTAACTTTTAACTTAATTATTTTTTACAGTTTGACTTGAGAACTTTTTCCAGATCTTGAGTCAGGTCTTGGTCAGGAGTATCCATGGATCTATTAAAATATCGGGACAGGGCTTTGCTGAGCCTGAGCTCTTTCATGGCTTTATTCATTTCTCTTTGCTGTTTGGGCTGATTGGGAACTGATGAGTGTAAAGACAAAGAATTATCTTTTTACATTATGCAGTTTCTGAGAAAAGTGATGTCCACATATGACGACATTCATTCTACGTTTTAATCATTTTGATGAACATTTGAATAATGATTTGTTAAAACTATTTATTAAGGGCCTGAAACGGCAACATTTGTCCTGAGTGTAAAAACAATTGTGCCTCTTGGAACAATGTGGCTCATTGAAGAGCTGCTAAGAGGTGCAAGAGACATAAGCCTAAACAAAAAACAACAAAATAAGAAAAAAATAAATGAATAAATTAAATATATATATATTCTGAACATTCTAAACTCTGAAAAATATTCAAAATTGAACATTTTTGCATTGGTGCTGTTCTTGTAAGCTGTGCTGTTCTTCTTCTAAAAATGTGCATTGTGGCCTAGGACGACTCACAATGTGTTGTTCACATATGAGACCAGGTCCTGGAGGTTAAGGCTGTCGCGGGTCGGTTTAGTGGCCACTCGTGATTTTTACAATTTTTAGATCATAAACTTTTTCTCTGCTCAAAATTCGTGCATTGGCTTAAATAAAAGCTTTGTAACCATTAGCTTCGACTACGCTCTGGCTAAGCTCAAGCACTGATTGGTCAGAACGGTCACATGGTACGATATGAACGAGCGACGTGAATGAGCCCAACTGTTGTGAATGAGCCGCAGGTTCAGCAGAGCCCTGGAAGCATAAACATTCTCATTTATAATTTGTCATTTATTTATTATTCCCTTGTCTCCGTCATGGCCGCTCCGCTCGCATCGTGCAAAGTCTCATGGGTTTGTTGCTCAAGTGCAGATGCTTTATGGGCAGGGCAGGACCGGATGTACGTAGCCGCTAAAGGCTAAACTCATGACATTCACCATTGAGCATGGCCCATTGACTTTACGATTTACGTTTACTCTGCGGGGCTTGGGAGTACCTCGCTGAATACATGCTAAATAAATAGATATACAATTGCTTTATGTCCCATCTGCCATCATTTCATTACTATAATTAGATCGACTCTGGAAAAAGAGAAGAAATGGTGTGAGTGCGCTCTTGTTGATGTTGTAGAATGTGATAAAATGTATCAAAAGTTGAGACACAAACTTTTCTCTTATAAAACCTGCTCTTATTTCTCCTTGTGTAAGTTAAATATAGGTTTGAAATTGGTGCATTTGCTTTGACCTTTACAGTCGCATACATCCAGGTTTGAAGGGGCTGAGACAATAAGGATCTGTACTTATCTTCTTAAATGGGAGTGTTAAGTGCGTGTGTACGGGTGGGTAAGTAATAAAACAGAAAAAGAAAACTAAAGAAATAAGGGAGGGAAAGGACATAACATTTAGAAAGAAGAGAAAAAATAAATCAGGAGTACCCCACACATACACGCATACACACATGGTATTAGTTTGAGTTTAAGGCAGAAACGATGTGGGGAAGGTTATCCAATTATTCATTCAAAGAAAAAGAAAAAAGGGAAGAAGAGAAAAGGGAAAAAAAGGAGTAAGGAAGGAAAAAAAGGGAAGAAAGGAAGGAAAAAAATAGATAAAATAGAATGGAGACTCAACCCTGAAAGTGAATGTTAGATCTAGTTTGAACTTCATAATTACACTCTCTCACTCATCCATTTTACTGCTCAATAATAAAACATTAGCTCATTGTATAAGCCCCCAGCCCACCCCCCAACCCACCCCCTCAACCCACCCCGAGCTCTGATCATTGTTTTATTTCTTTTATTTCATTCTTTCTTTTATTTTATTTCTGTTTCTTGTCCTCTGCTTTGTAGGTTTATCATTTTCTTGTCTGCTTCTTTGTCTCTTTTGCCTGTTTCTATGTCTTGTCAAGTCCTGATATGTTTTGTACTGTACTGTTTTTTTTTTTTTTTGCATAAGTAAAAAAAAAAAAATCAATCAGAGGTGCCATATCTTTTCAAAGGGCCATATCTTACACAGAGGACCACGGTGGTGAATACAGTGGATAATTCAGGTGGTGCATTTAACATAGTTTTGATTTCATACTTTAAATAAGGCTGAAAATATTAATATTAGGTCTGTATGACAATGCAATGTGATGTTATTTAGGTTATATTGGTAGAATTACTCAAATTTGATGTAAAAAGTACTGATTATGATCAATTGGGGGAGTTCAACTGAAGATAAAAATTCATCTGAGGGCCGCAATTGGTCCCTGGGCTAAAATTTGGACTCCCCTGAAATAAATCATTTAGTGAGGTTCCATTTTTGTCTTCTTTTCATCTCCTTTTTTTTTTCTTTATACTCCCTTTTCTCCTTCTTTCCCTCTCCTTCCATTGCCCCTTTGTTTGGTTACATTGTCTTTCTGGTGAGGGATTTTGCGAAGTAACTCAAACCATAACCAAAATTTAAGAAAACCACACAATTCCAAACACGTCTTTTTACAAATTTATTTTTCCATTGCGTCTCCCCCAGCAGCTCCGACACCTACAGTAAACCCCTCCAACATTTCCCCCAAACAAAAATGATTGTAATCCAAGGCCACAAAAGCAAGGAACCACAGCCCCATGAGCAAACGGGGAAAACAACTGTAGCTAACGGGATTGCAACACTAAAGTCAAAGCATGTCTTCCAAGTCGACACATCCAGAGACCACGGACATCAGACGCCATGTTCTCCAGGCTGTGAGGGTTTAGAGAAAACAAAACTAACGAAATAAATAAAGGCAACGACAAAGGAAACTGCACGAGAGATGGTTTCGAATGGGGCCGTAGTATGGTGGCACATCTTATGAATGGAATGGTCTTTGATAGTGACACTGGTTGGTATGACTAGCTTGAGCGGGTAGTACACACTGGTAAAAAAAAAAAAAAAAATCACAGTTATGTTGTATTTTCATGTAATAAAAGTCGTACATAATGCAAAACTGATTTATAACGTTTTAAACATACCTCCTGTTAACTCAGTTGGGTTTTGAATTACAGTGGTCCCTCGCTATATTGCGGTTCATCTTTTTTTTTGTGTGCAATTTTGCTAATTTTGCATGCTTTTTAAATTTTTTATTTTTACAGCATATGAAGCGCACTGTGTTCTGCGTCCTGATTGGCTGAGGGACTGTAGACCATTGTGTTCTGCGTCCTGATTGGCTGAGGGATTGTAGACCATTGTGTTCTGCGTCCTGATTGGCTGAGGGACTGTAGGCCATTATCAGTCATTCTTCTCTGTTCGTGTCTCCTGTTCAGTTCAAAATGTGTTCAAACTAATGTACATAAATGTTGGATCGCAGTGTGACTCTGAAGTGCTGTATGTTTGCAAGTTTTACTCCCCGACAAAACCCACAATGTCGGTGAAACACTTTGGACTTAAAAGTGTTTCCTCTGTGGATACAGCTGGAGCAGAGACACATGAACAACACATTTAAAGAGATCATCGAGGAAGCGAGATATAATATACAAAGGTTTGAGAGAAGCGTGAGAAAATGTTAATGCCTGTCTGAGAAAAGTGTATAAAGTGTGTGGTGAGGGGTTTTACAGCCTTAAAACATTTGTAATAATAGTAAAAAATAAATCTGACTACTTATTTTTAGAAAGTAACCCCCACGACAAACAAGGGACCACTGTAGACAAATATAGCTTATTTGTACATGGTATGCAGAACATACAGTGATTGCTGTGAAGGCTTGGATAGGTGCCGTATGTTTGTGTGGTTGCTTTACATTGTAACGAATGTAGAGTAACATTAAACAAGCAAAATGTAATTATAGTGTCAGATAAAATCCACAAAATCCAAATCGCGCATGTAAAAATGTTGACAAAGCACATCGTTTTTAGTGTTTTAACCCAACATGTGTTCCTCATTATCCAAAATTTTGAAGTATCAATTGAATACTACAAAAGGTAAGTGTACCATACCAACCCAAGGCAACCAACTTTTTGCACGTATTTACCATTGTCTGACTAAGCTTAAACTCAAAACACCCCAAAATTGGCATGTATCACAATGTCAATCGATATAATCTTTGCATAATGTCATTTCACTTTGATTAAATGTATAAATCTACATTAGCTCATAACACATTTCAGTCGACATACATTTGCGTGACACAATCCCAAAACATCACTGTATATCTGATTATCAAGGCAGCTAAATGGGAGCGAGTGCCATTTGCGATTCCCTTGAGGCTCTTAAGTAGCGGAGATAGCAATAAAACAGCTATGCTAAGTTGTAGCATTTGCAGATTAGTTGCTTCAGGGCCTGTTCGGAAATTACTCTGATGACAAAATGTGTAAAAATGTGACAGTTTTTCTCCCTACTTTGATCCCTATTAAGCACATTCCTCTCATTTAATTCAATATCGCCGGAGGGAGATGGAATAATCATTTGTGATCCTTTGGGATACGTGTCTTTGGAAACCATAAATAGTCCTAACTTTCTTCTTTGTACTTTTTCAAAAGGATTTAAGATCTTCTGAGGTTTATGCGCTAGAAGTTAGCTTGGGGGGGGGGGGATGTGCGAACTCCCACATACAATCAAAAAGCCCCTGTTAAAGTATGCTAAGCTAATACGTGGAAAGCTGCGAATGCTAGGCCCATTCATAACAATTCATAACAGTAATGGTAAACCACAGTTGTAATAATTCGTGTTCTGTACATTGCAGCATCGTTAACATTTTAAAGGGAACAATCAGACATCCAACAATTTAAACCAAAATTGTAAACCAGTGCCAAAAATTGTACAATGACAAAGCTGTATTGATACTTTGCAGATAACGCCATCAACATTCCCCGGGGGTTTGATGCTAACTGGAGGCTCTGCTCTGTCTGAAGCGCTGTTACTCAAGTCAGACTATAATCAGAAGTTTGTTTTAACACAATCTGACCAGAAAGAACTGGCTTAGAACAACAACAGGTGAGCTTAAACACGTCCCTCACAAGTGAAACAGCATTCGCCAACTGTTTTGTAGTTAACTAAACTGGATCAGGACTGTTTGAATTACTCAAACTGTGTCATTTCAATACATTTTATAGTTTTCAGACGATTTAAAAACTTTAGGTGGTGTTTTAGCTAAAGTCTGAACGGTAACTGCTGAACATCCCCTCATCCCGAATGATGTCACCGCAAAGTATCAATAGGCGAACTCGTATGAATTTAGAATTATTTTAGCAATTAAAGCTCCTCTTCTTCAAGTGATTTGATTATATATAGTTACACATTTGTTTATTTTTCATTCCATATATGTGCACTTTGAAAACAGGTCCTCAGATTTTTTTTTCCAGTATCATTTCAACACCAATAGCCAAATGTACCCTCATTGTACCAAATAAGGGAGGCTGTTTAGAATATATAGCCTCCGCTGGCCATTGTAATAGCCATGTTTTATATTCATAATGCCAACACAGGTCTCACTCAGTAACAGAGCGCCACAAGTAAAAGTGTGAAGGGCGACTAAGGGACAAAAATAATAACACAAGTGCTTCTCGTCCTCCCTCACCTCCTCCACTCATTTTAATGTAAAATAGTCCTCTAAAACAGCTGCTACAGACTCATGGAAACAGACGTGTGCCAAATTTTGAACAAGTAAGATGTGATGTGAAGAGAAAACTGTCACGTTAACCACTCTTTCTTTTGGATATAGAAGTCAACAGGCAACTAGCGGAAATCGAATGTATAGACGTTGCAAATTTGTGTGGAAGACAGTTTGCCAATTTGAAAAATCACATTTATAAACTTATTTTTGTTGGACTAAAAACAGCTGTTAATTTTGGGAATATACATCCATCTTAATGTAGGAATTGAATGGAATGGACAGCCATAATGTATATTTTTGGTAACATTTAACACCACATAGATTATAGTAAAAGACATATTAAGTGCTTTATCTGTTGCTTTCTGTCCATGGCCATACTTTCATATTCAGCCCTTAACTATTTCCGACCATAAAAACTTAGATTAGCGTACTTTAGCATTATTAGAATTGTACATGTAGTTTTAAAGCTAACTAACAGCTGGATAACTGCTAACCACCATACAATTCTTAGATAGTGATTAATATGTGGTCCCTCAGCTTAAATGTTGCGTAAATTTTCATCCGCACTGAAATTTGTTCGAGCGGACTACACCCAAAATAACTCTAGTTTATACGGCTGTCCAACCAGGTCCATTCACTTTGTTTTAAAGCACAGCGAATCCACTTACAATCTTTTAAAATGCATCTCTTTAAATAATTTATACTTAGTCCAAATGTTTCACTGTGCAATAAAACAATTCAATATAATCTTCTATCTCGTGTTGTATTTTTGGCACAAATCTATCTCCATACAGTTGTCGGCACCACATATTTACGCACATACATCCAAGACAGTTATGCTACCTTCAAATGTAAGGTCAGTGCAAATAAACAGAAGTAACAGACTGAAAGCTACAGTAAACAGGAGCCCCAGAGCTGACCAGCAGCGGTTAAGTCACCTTAAGTATCCCAACCTCCTCATGACACCCCCACACACGTCCTCTACCATCCTTATGTCTTTTCGGGGCATGTTACTTTTCCAGGCGTTGATGTTAGCCGGCGAAATGTCTCCTTCGTACATCAAGTTGTACAGGTTCGTCGAAGTAGTGAACATGAGTTGATTCAGGGCAGCGGGGGACAGAGGCACCCCCAGGTAGGAATGAATAGTCTCTGCTGTTTCCTGGGGGTAGTTGACCAAGTCTTCGAACCTCACGTGGAGGTAAGAGTCTTGCGGGATGGTGCGACTCACCCTTAGCGCGGCCGCGGTGTGAGCTAGCCACAGGTGCGCGAGGATCATGACGGGGTTTGTCTCGGAACGGGCGAGTAACCTGTGGATTATTTTAAACTCTGGCGCCACAGCTGGGCACCCATCCCTGACGGAATCCTCCTTGAATATCAAAGAAAGGTGTTGTGGGATGTTCTTGAGCGAATAAAGGCTAGGTTTACTGTTATATAGCATTAGATAAATCCACGCCCGGGGGTCTCTCACTAAATAGATTGTCCGCAAAGAGGGTCCGACTACTTCCTGGATGAACGGAAGTTTGAGAGGCCAACTCCCACTGCGTAAAAAGAGCACAATGCGGGCGCTTGGGTATTCGGCGACATGACGTCTCAAATCTCGAATATATTCCACATCCCTGTCTAAATTTGCTTTGAGTTTTCCCCTTAACTCTGATGCCACTTCTCGTCTCTTAAAACGTTTCTTTTTATCCCTTACAATATTGACAGTTTTCATTCTTGCGATTCTGCTATCCTCCACTAGCTGAATATTTTGCAAGTGGAGTTTAATGCCGTAGACTAGCGAGTGAAGCCAGCCTTGGATCATTTTAAAGCGCCCCTGAATAGCATCCAACTTCGACCACTCACAGTCATCCACCAGAGAGTCAAATTCGTACTCCGTCTCTGGAATATCCAAGTGCTCCGTCGGAACACGGATGTAAACAAAGTCGGAATTGTTGTAAAAAAGATGTTTGAGAATCTCGGCGCCAGAACCGGGCAGCGTCGTGATGAGGACATTGGGCAGAGGCAGTCGCTGTTGCTCGTACTGTCTGATTTGCTTGTTGACTTCGTTTTGCGGGTCCGTTCCTTTCCATTTGACCCCGCAAAGAAGCTTATCGCAGCTATTGGAAACAAATAACAACTCAGCTATCCATAGAAGGAGGACGAAGAGGAGGGCATAGCGCATAAGTCTGCTGAAGCACACATAAAACTTTCTCTGCAGGGTGAGAAATCCTACGGCTACGCACAGCACCACTCCGGCTATAACATTCACTGTAAACACAAAATCAAACAGCTGATTATCGCTGCTCATTTGCTTCGGAATGAGTTGCGTTCCAAGGCCGTATCTTGTCACTTGATACGAGTCTTCCACTTTACAATGCCCTCCAAATCCTAAATAACTCAACCTCGAGCCTATATCTTTGTAGTTAGTTGCTATAGAAACAATATTTTCAGTGTTATTGATCACTATGGAAAGTCTGACTCCGTTATGACTGTTGTCTATGAATCTACAGTTGGATACTTTGACATAGGGGCCGTGCATTACATAGGCTACCCTAGCGACGGTGTTTGTCATTGAAAAAGTGACATTGACGTATTGGGTCCACCTCTTTTTAAACTCGGCCGCCTGCTCTGCCTCTTGTATCCTGGTATCTGGACTGTGACCCTGCGTGTCAAACCAGAACATTTTATAATGAGCATCCCACACATCCATCATGGCGCCGTTATACCTGTCCATGAATTTAAAGGGGACGTACTTGAAGTCAATGTCAAGGTTGTGGAAAAAAGCGCTGAAGGAATTTATGGGGGAGTCTGGGAACTTTTCAACATGGTCGACAACTAAAAGTGTTTGAGAGTTCAGCAGGACTAGCGCACGGTAAACGCTTTTTAGTTTCATGGCAGCAGAGTAAGCATTTACAGCCTCTCCACTTACAAACATAGTGTCGTGGTGAGAAGTGGCAACTACCACTTCTCCCCTAGTATCTCCAACCCCTTCATCAGTCCATCGCAACCACTTGGCGCACTCCCCCAACTGCCCCTCCCACGGACTGTTGCATTGGCTAGTGGGAGAAGGACCAAAAACCAAAACATTGTTCAGATAGCTATATTTAGGGCCGTAAAGTGCTTCGGAAACAAAAACCTGTCCATTAGGTGCAAACGTGAACGAATTCTGATCTGGGTGCTCGTGACCCGGGTTGAAACTATTCCAATCGTTCACCCAAGAGTAAGGCTTGTCGTGGACTATGTCATAAACGGCACGGCCACCCAACTTGCCAGATTTAAAGGAGACAAAAGTGTTACCCTGTGAAATTGGCAGTCCTGCTCCATAGGTCACCACGCCCCAGTTTGAAAATATATGCATCCTCGGTCTTCCATAGCCGTGTGGGGGCTGTGGCGAGAGGTGCGGGTTAAACCAAATGAACTCTGTGTGAAGGGTGGCCCAGCGCTGCGCCGCGGAGGGTCCCATGGGTCCATCTTTCGGCCTATGCTTTCTTATCTGTTGAGCCAGCCAATTCCCTGTGCCGTTTTTGATCACAAATGCATCTAGGAACACAAGCTGGCTTTCGGGACCGTAAAACCAGTTATAGTTGGAATCTGCTATGCCAACTGTTCGCTGGAAGCCGGGCAGCAGCGTGGCATAGTAAAACCAGAAGTGTGCCCGCAGCCAGTTGTTGGGAGTGTTGTCAATGTTGAAATGGCGCTGGGCTAAAAAGACGTACTGGGTGACAGACTTGGCTGTGTAGCTCCCGTAGGCCACTCCTTCGTCCAGGGAGCCGTCTACGATGTGATTCAGCAGAAACATGGTCTTCTCCATGTAGTTGACAGACACTTGTTTCCACATCATCGATTCTGGGTTGTCATGTGAACCCACCACGATTGCACCTGGGAACATAGGGATGCAGAATTTAGCAAAGAAAAGTAGAATGTTAGAAAATGTTACAGCAAAATAGAGTTTTACAACTGAATCTATACACAAACTTTTTAAAGGTACGCTATGTAACTTTCTGGTGAATCGTCCACCACCTAACATTCTTCACGTAGATGGTATTGCTTTCCCTGGAATGCTACATATTAATCTCACCACTTGCTTTTTTGGCCAAATAACTGGTTAGATCTATGGAGAGGGGGAACTCCTTTTTTAGCAATAAAACATCTCTAATGAATACATGGAATACACATGTTTAATGCCACACTTTGGACCATTTCATCAGTGCAATAACATTTCTATGGAGACAAACAGGTGGTGAACCTCCCACCTGAAAAGTTACATAGTGCACCTTTAAAACACTTTGATTTAATCAGACTTTATAGTTCTTTAGTCCAGATTTAGACCTGGTAGTTAAGCACTGGTTCTGTCCTGGTTTAACCCTGGTTTAGCCTCGGTTTAGTCCTTTTTTATTTCATAACTAATATTTTATGAATGCCCACTTTTTGCTTTAAACTTGGCTTAACAATTTAGTCCTGGTTTAATCTTCTTAAGGTGTGTTTAAGACCTGGATCAGTCTATGTTTAACCTTTGTTTGCAAAGCCTTTGTTTATAAGTGTCTACATTTACAAAAAAAAAAAAATACTATAAATACTCGTGTGGTGTGTGCAATCATGATTACTTTAAGTCCACTGTAGTTGTAAGGAGCAGGGTTAGCCGCAGTGGAAAGAATAATATACACTACCTGGCCAAAATAAAAGGCACCTCCTCCTCAAGTGCGCAATAGGTAAGAGCTTTGCATTAAATAATCACTACACGTTCAGCAGCTTTAAGAAACAGAATTTGATTACACTGAATAACCAGTTTTAATTGATACTGTGGAAACATTCTTTCCACACGCTGCTTTTGTCACCACAGAGTCTAAACTCTTGTTGCCTCGTTGGAAGCTCTCGCCTCTTTGCTTTAAAGGTGCACTATGGAACTTTCTGGTGAGGGGGTACTACCTGCTTTTCTCCATGAATACTTAGGCTGAAATATTCCAAAGTATGGCATTAAATATCTACTAGAGCAAGTTGTGCGGGTCTGATCCATGGAGAGGTGGCCCTAAGAACGTAAATGTAAACTTTTGACAGATAAAAACAATAAAATAAATGAAAGATAAATGTGATGCCATATTCCAGGGAAACCAATAAGTTCTTTAAAGAAACAAGCCACAAGAAAAGTTACATGGTGAACCTTTAACTGCAGGTGGTGAGTTTTTTTTTTTTTTTAATCATAGCTTATAACTAGCCCGATAACATAGCTCTTTTTGAAATGGAAGGATACTGTCAATTCTGGAAAAATATTAAAGGCTACAAAGAAATATGAAAGGTAATATGACACGTTAACTCAATTACCTGTGAGTATAGCGAGCACATTGGTCGTCTGGTGATTCTGAAGGTACTGCTTCCCCCACGCTCTGTGTTTGGACAGCTCATACAGCTCCTCCGTCTCCGCCCGGATCTTTTTGAGGTAAATCTCTCGCCGGCGCTCGTCCAAGAAAGAGTAAATAAAGTCATAAGCAGTCGCAAATCCGGTGAGGGAGTGCGCGGCTGGGACCTCATCGTTCGGCGCGCTGGTAACTTTCCAATCGGGATACGCCGCCATTCTGTCCATGAACTTGATAAGGAACTGCAGGGCGGAACTATCCTCCGGGCACAGCAAGCAATAGAGCGCCAACGGTGGTAGATCATTGCCGTAATTCTCATTCCACTTGCTGCTAAACTCCTCGTGTTTCGCGGGAGGCAGGTAGAACGGAATGTTGGACAGCATGGTCAGGACTGCCGCTCGGATTACTTTGAATATGTGGCTGTGGGTGGTCGCCGATTTCTGCCTCATATGTGGAACGTCGGCTTGGTTAAAGTACAGGTTCGGGTGGGAATCGGAGGAGTGAGTTTTCTCCGGTGCGGGTTTGGCAGGGAGGAAGTTGTCGGTCAGAATGTCCTGGTCGGTCGTGTTGAAGAAGACCCCAGAAAAACCGGAGGCGACGGTGAAATTTGGCAGAAAAAGCAAAAAACATATCAAGGTACCAACAGCCATGTTTGTACACTTCTTGTTGGTGATTTTACATAAAAACATCTTTGTGAGTCATTGCAGTGTCCTGGAAAGAGACATCAAAGTTGCAGTAGATCATAAATGGTGGAACATGGCAATTTTTGAAAAGTTGTTTAGTCTCTTTAAAGTTCAGTAACTTATATGTGCCAGATGTGTCAAAAATGTAGCACAAAACATGGTCTAGTTAGTCTTTGTGGGAAAATAATGACACCCAAATTGCATTAACATCTACAAAAAAAAGTAATACATACTTGGAACAGTTCATGTCATAGGCTTGGTTCAAGTTTCCAAACTAATGCAACATTTCCACGTTGAATTGTTGCCTTAAAAGTCTCAAAACTGCAGCCAAAAGTAAAGTTTCAAGTTCCAAACCGTGATTTCTGTCTGTTGAACGCAGCAAACTTCAGTGCCACCTTCCCCAGCAGTGCGCAAAGGCGTGAAAAAACAGCACAACATCCACGCCTTTTCTGTTTTAAATCCACGCTCGGGCACCTTGTTGACGTTGTAATCCTACAGCGTTACTCCGGTATTACGCGTCCTCTCCTTCTCTGCGCTCCTTTACCCCCCAAAAAAACAGAAAACAAAAGACATCCCCCGTACGCGGCGCGCATCATTCAACCCCAGTCCGCGTTGGGTCCGATCACAGACGGCCACAGGCTCCGCAGGCAGCCCGGGGAGCAGAGAACCCCAGCCGCCTCGATCACGAACGTCTCCTCTGCAGCGAACATAGTCAGCGCTCGTCTCCTTATGTTATGCGTGCGCTATCGCAACACAGCACCTCTCCAGACTGATTTCTCTCCTCCTCGCTTTCCTCTCTCGTCTGTCCCCCCATATCCTACCTACCTCCCCACCTTATAGTCCAAAGAACCCAAACAGGGAAAGTTGTCGTCACTCCTCAAGTATCCACAGACCCCATTGTCCATTAAAAAAAAACCGCAGGTAAATCGCGCGTAAAGGTGGTGCGTAATGCTCGCGAATCGCACGTTTTTTTTCCGGGGAAACGTACAGGATGCGATAGTAGTACGAGTGATCCACACGCGCGCATCGGTTCGTGTCCCCTCTCTCCTCTCTCCTCTCTCCTCTCTCTCTCTCTCCTCTCTCAAGAATGAATGTTTGGCTCGGAGCGGATGGGAACGGGGGGGAGACTGTGCCGGGTGCGCACTGTAGAGGGAGCCGTGGTCGCAGGATGGCGCGTCTGCTCGTGTACAGAGAGGGAGAAGAGAGCGCGCATATAAAGCCTGCTCGAGTTCTGCCTCATCTCACTGTGTTTAACGCGACTCCAGGCTCACAATGAAGGCGTATGGGAGATAATGAGGAGGAGATACAGTGATGTAATAACGCTGTCTGCTCGTGTACTTGCTCATGGTCTTCTGTGCGTATTATTGCAGTCATGATTAGGTTAAGTAATTACAGATGTACATGTGGCCAAAATTAAACGGGCACTATAACTAAATATTTGATGAAATGGGATCATTATAGGGTATTATTCAGGAATATTATAGTCTATTGTATGATTATCTAGAGACATTTAAAGAAGAAGAGTATATCGTTAAGTTGTCAGGGATGGAAGAGCCAGCAATGGGTGAGAAGGAATTACAGCGAATACAGCACTTTTCTAGGAACAGTGGGTTAGTTAGTTATTTTCATCAGCGCATTAATTGTAAATGGCAAGGCAAGTTTATTTGTATAGCACAATTTGTACAGAGGGTAATTCAAAGTGCTTTACAGAATAAGAAACATTAAAACGAACTAATCATCATAAAATTAACATTAATGGAGAAAAGTGCAGAATAAAAACCTTTCAGTCATGTGCACAGCTAAACAGAACCGTTTTGAGCCTGGATTTAAACATTGTCAAAGTCGAGGCTTGTCTCACATCTTCAGGAAGATTGTTCCAGGTTTTAGCTGCATAAAACTGAAATATTCCCCATGTTTAGTCCTGACTCTGGGCACCAGCAGGAGGCCGGTCCCTGAAGTCCTCAGAGTGTGAGATGTTCTTATGGCACTAACAATGAATGAACAATGAACTACAATCACAGTACGAGTAAGTACTGTAGTAACGGAACTATTTTTATGTTGGTTCAAAGTAAAGGAGGCTATAATTGCTCAGGTAGAAGTACAGTTGACTTATGAGGAGATAGAAATGTTATGTACAACCTTATACAAGTTGAATAATGTTTGATTTTGAATGCAAATAAAATACTAATATTTGAAGAGTTGATGGTTCAATCCCAAATCAGACCCGTCTTGAACTTGGTGGTGGTTGGAGGGGTTGTTGGCACAGAATGACGTCCGTGTCACCCCCAGAGCCGCTTCAGAAGTAGTAAAGTGAAAAATAATTGTACTGTTGTGCTTTGAGAAGCTTGTAAAGAACAATTGAAATTCAGAATATTAAATGATTTGTAGTATTGTTACACGCAACACGAGAATCAATTTTAATTAATTTTTACACAAAAGAAAAAGAACTTTCAAGAGGGGTATTACAATTTTATAAAACAACATATTTAGATCATCAAGTTACCTTTTGTGGTTTGAAAATGTGATAAAACGTATATAACATGTTTGAAATTTCAGTTTTGTTTTAGATGCCATGAGTGACCCATCCTCCCTTTGCTCCTTCTTTCTCTTTGCTCTCTCCCCACTATCATATTACAATCAGTGAGCATCCCGCTAATGAAAGTACTGCACTTCACGTCAGGTTTCTGAGGTTGTAGTGTATTGTTTTGTATCATGCTTTTGTATATTTATGGAAATGTGGGTGGGGTGATCCAGGCTAATGAGGTGAGCTTTGGATAAAATCGTACTGCAAACCATAAGGAGAGTTTGAATAGGGCTCGGGAGAGATTGTTAATTACTGAAACATGCATGGTTGACATATAAAGCCTCTTCAGGTATGTTTTTGATGAGGAAACAAGGTTATAACATGGTAGAAAGCTCAAAGCAAAACGTCAATTTAGCACAATATTACCTCTTTAATAATAAGGAAGGACATTTTTTTCCATCTACCCTCATAATTGTTCGATTATACTTTTTATCACTTAAGTTGCATCAGTGGCGATTTGGCAGGAGGCCTCAGATCTGTCACCCTGGTCACTCCCTGAGTCAGTATTCTTTCCGGTCACAGACAAAGGATAAATGTATATATGTATAACAAGTACTTCAGCTCTGGTCCTGACCTGTGTGCACCCAGGGGAGGTCTGAGCCCCTCTTTGTTGGACGCTCCTGTATCGATTGTCCCCTTTTAACCTTTGAGCTTTTGTCCAAGTTCCCCTGGAGAGAGGTGGTGTTTTTTTTCTATTTTTAACCATCCCTATATCGCATAGCAAACCGCAACTAACAATGCCATCCATTCTCGTAGATTGTGTAAAATGACTTTTCAGGGACACTGTATAACTTTTTATTTTCACCCGCTTGCCTCCTCTATGGAGTTGCTATTGCTTTGGCAGGTAATGTTTCGCTGTATGGCATTAAATGTATCACCGTGTAGAGTTAAAGAAGCATGTCTTGGGTTGTAGTTTGTTTCATTCACAACATCTTCCAGGTTTGATTAGACTTTGATGTCATTAGATGGCAATCAGCATCTGGTATTTGCAAGATGAATAATCAAATAAAAATAATACTTATGAATTGTAAGAATTAGGAAAGCACAATTGTTTAAGTAATGTCTTTTTCTTTTCGAAAACAAAATACCACATGTTTTTTGCTATATGTAAAACTGCTAACTGTAGTTTACACACTTATGGATCTTTATGTCACACGCTGGAGGGACTATGTCTCTCGGCTGGCCTGGGAACGCCTTGGGGTCCCACCAGAGGAGCTGGAGGACGTGTCTGGGGTGAGGGAAGTCTGGGAGTCCCTTTTAGACTGCTGTCCCCACGACCTGGGCCCAGATAAGCGGGAAAAAAATGGATGGATGGACAGATTTTGGACATGTTAAATCACAATACTGTTAAAACAAGTTATAAAAGAAACATGTCTGCTGATTTCCAGGTTGGAAAATCGCTGAGCCTGATGGGAGATGACATCACAACAGAGCACTCTAGCAACGCAACAGGTTTTTTTTTATATTATCATTCAAAATGACGACGTGATGCTGCCGAATCTTATGTGTATCACCGGTTTAAAAGAAAAAGTTGGGGAAAAACTAGAGAAAAATTAGAGAAAGTAAGTATAGAGCAGTAGTGGTGTCGGTGAAAACTGGGATATAAATAATAAAGAATAAAGATTACTCAGACATGCATGAATCACTCTAAATACAACTCCGAGAGGGTAAATGGGAAAGAGAAACAATGGACATGGATAAAGGCTCTTAAAAGTCAATTTTGCATAATAAGTCTGCTGTAATGCTCATGGACATGTGTAAAATGTGAACTGAAAACATGAAAACAAATAGCAAATCTATAAATCTACAGCTATCTGATTTTTTCCCATAGACTTCACTGCAGAGTCCCTTTAGTAATAGTGTGACATTTCCCTGTCTCTGGTGCACTCCTCCCATTGATCAGCTGAATCTGAGCCATATTAGGTTTCTTCATGTGTGATCTGGCCCTCGGAGACCGCCACTGCTGCTGTTGCATTTCTTTCTTTCTTTTTTTTGCTTCCTGCCGAAGGAAAAGCACACGCTACAGGCACACAGTTGGCCTTATCAGGATCGCCGCGGGAGCCGTAGAGTGCAGTCTGCCTTGTGAGATGAAAAAGCTTCCATATGGAGAGGGAGAGATGCGCCATGAAGAGCGACTCCATTCAGACACCAATAGTAGGCTGGAAATTCAATCTGCTAAGGGTTATTACAATGTGCTAAAAGGATAGGTTCATATTAAAACAAAAGGATCATTTATAAAGGAAGTATATGCTGTAGATGTTTCATGGTGGGTTACTGGGCCAATGTGTAAAAATGTGTAAAAAAGAAGAAAAATTGAATTCTGTCAACTGGACAAAAGTTTAAGAATGAAGACATTTCTTCTCTTTGGCTCACTTAGACAAAGAAAGAACTGGTTTGAGAGCAGGGTTAAAGAGGCTAGTTTTGTTAGGGAAACAGGAATGAGAACCTTAGACATCATTTATCTCCCACTTATAACTCCATCTTCAGACCTAAATCAAAACAAGGAAAATAATAGCGCTAGCCAGTATGTTACTAAGTGTGAGAGTATCCATTAAGGGCCTGAATTATTATACAAAATGTGATTCGGGCACAGTTCACACTTAGATTAGCTCAACAGACCTAGCCAACGAACAGAAACTGAAAACAATAGGTGTGATAGTTTGAGTGCAGTTAGCTCCTCTCTTCAGATAGATACTGGTGGATAGTGTCCACCAGTAATCTGACCTGAAGTGGCTTGGACGAGCAGCGAAACGTCTTGACTCTAAAACAGACATGGGCAAACTACGGCCCGGGGCCACACACACGGCCCTTTGGGCTTATAAATCCGGCCCACCGAACGTGACCAAATTATATTAAAATAGGTCAGGGTAAACCGTGTTCAATTTAGACAAGCCAAGTTTATTTGTATAGCACAATTTGTACAGAAGATAAGGCCCGGCCCCTTTGTCAAATTTTTTAACCCATTGTGGTCCGTGTGTCAAAAAGTTTGCCCGCACCTGCTCTAAAACTTTTGCTCAGCTGACATTGAAAAGTTGATTTTTTCTTTTGCTATGCATCAAACTCGGGCGACTGAGAGATTACACAGATAAACATGAATAAAGTCAAATATGACAGGTTTTCATGTTTTTCTAATTATCGGTTGGTTTGGTGGGAAAGCACCTGTGGTAAATATTGATCAAATAATCGCCATTTATCAGTTTTAAATCAGGTGGACAGAAAAAGACAAGTTTGTTTAAAAAATACAGGACGTAATGATGATCTACATCAGAATTTATGTCGTTAACATCAAAAGTTTCATCCAAAATGCAGAGCCAGTTTAAGCACAATGAAGGCATTTTTGGAGTAGTTTAAACATTAACTTGACAAAATGAAGAGCTCGTCATGTAGGTTTTTGTATTAGTCAAATCATAACCACCGTATTGTGTCTTCTGGATGTGTTTGGATCTTGTTGCTGTGGTTTGAAGCATTTTTGCTGCTTGCCTCATTGGAGGTTGTCCTTCTCACAGGTTGTGTCAAGACTGGGTAGTTTTCCAGAATATATCCCACATTATTGTATAAAAGTATAAAAGTACATACAATGTTGATAAGACACAGGATGTACATGAAGTTATTGGCAGTTTTGAACTTTGCCCAAGACTCACTGCTCTGTTTTAAATCAATGTCTGTCTGACATTTGAGGTTACACTGCTGTTTTATTTTATATTTTGATGTATTTTCCCGTCTTTCCTTATGTACAACCTCCTGTTCAAGTATGTTTTTTTTTAAAGTTGGATTGTAGTTTCATTGTGTCCTTGGTTCTATTGTGAGCGCGTGCCTTTATTCGACACTCCATTCAAATATATCTTCTTGAATTGCCAGGCAAAGTTATAGCAAGTTCTTGGAAACTTGGGCACATCAGCCAACTGCACGCTTGTCCTTTGTTATCAGACTGTACATAGTGCCAGTAACAAAAGAAGAAGGTGGGTAGAGTAGTCAAAAAATGTATTTTTTACTTCAAAATATTATACAAGAAGAAGTACAAAGTAGTGATACAAGAAATTACCTGAAAAGAGAAAATGTATTGGGTACACTACTCGAGTAAGAATAGTTTTAAGTTTAACTTTTTCAACATAATATCTGACAACTGTTTACCTCGTATCTAGGGACATTTTTAATTTAATTTAAAATCAAAATCTTACAGTTTCTTTCAAGTAATTGTAAGAACCAAACATTAAATAATGCACAAAGTCTGCTTTTTTCAAACTACAGGGTGGCCCAAAAGTCACTGACACTCTTAAATCTTCAGTAGCTCCTATAATTCTTAAGTTATACTCATCAAATTTTAGCAGTAGGTAAACTGAACCTTCTGAGATTTTTGGCAATATATACGGTTATAATTGTTCACTTATACTTGAACTTATCACTACTTAAATTAGGGGAAATAAAAATGACCTAATTTTAAGAAATAATGTTTTTTAAGTGTCCACCATTTTGGATTTCACACTGAACAGCCTGATCCAACACACTTTGCATAATATTTTAAAGCATTTCCGGGCTTATGGCTCTTATTTGATCCTCAATATTATTTTTAAGTTGTTTATTGTCTGAGGTTTATTCACAAACACCTTTTCTTTAAGATAGCCCCACAGGAAGAAATCGGGACTAGTCACGTCGAGCGATCGAAGCGGCCTGTTTATTTCACAACGCCTGGAGATAATTCGGTCTTGAAAGATGTTCTGGAGCATTTGCATGGTCTCTCTTACAGTATGGGCTGTGGCCCTGTCTTGCCTCCCGTATCTCGGGAGATCACATACTGCACTATTCCTTTAATGGCATTTACACTTGGGGCATCTCTGGTATTAAAATGTTGACGGTAACACACTGCTGGGTTTCTGAATTTGACCCATGTGACTCAAAGTACCACTGTACAATGAGGGTTTGTTCCTCGATGCTGTATTTGCTCATATTAATGTCGGAAGGGGTGTTCTAAATGCTCTGAAAAAATAAAATAAAAATATTTAGAAACAAAAGAGTTATGAATTTTTTTCAAGCTGTCAGTGACTTTTGGGCCACCCTGCTGAATCACAAAGAAGTAGTGCAAGAAACACAATTGTTCAAGTCAACATTTGTTACTTACTCAAAGTGGGACGAGTAACCAAAACTTTTATCCAAAAAAAAATTACTATTACACTGTCAAGTATATTACTTAAGTGGGATTAAAAGTATGTCGTCTGAAAACTACTCCGTGAGGTAGTGAATGAAATAAATGAATGTACTTGAGTAAATGTAACAGAATGTAATGGAGTACCACCCACCTGCTCTGAGTTATATTCTTCTCATATCTTGTCTGTCTATTGTGTTTGGTCGCCACAGCCCTGAGTCTGATCTGTATTTGCTGCTTTTGCCTCAGACAGATCAATACCACTGCTATTTGTTGGACTTACAAACATGATTGAAAGATGAAAACGCCAAGTCTCTCCCCATGTCTTTCGAAAATCGCCTCCAACCCTTTCCAAGTTTTAAAAATGGAATGAGATCACTGCTTTGACTATACAACCAAACTCAATAGTCAACATTGTCCACTGTGGAGAATGCGTGCTGGAATGACTCGTGTGTTATTGGCAGCTAATTGCAAATGCAGGCTTGTAATTCTTTGGATTTGCCTCACTCACAGACAGATTGACTGGGTCGAAATCCAAAACTAAATGCGTGATTCATGGGAGCTCTGTGCCGCGATGCCAAAGCAAATTAGCGCAGTCATTTTGTAGCCTTTTGTCATGTGTTTGTGAATTAATCTGGGGGCGTAAGCTTCTTGTGTACAACCGGGCCACGCCATTATGAGCAGGGAAGGACTTAGGCGGACAAGACTTAAAGTTTGATTAACCCTACTCAGCAACTTTTTATAGCTTTTCTTGAGTTGGATAGAATATTTATTGTGGTATTTGTTTCTATTTTCTTTAAAGATGGTAGTTAATCCTATAGCGTCGGTTGCTATCACCTCTGATAGACTCGCAGTTGAGGACTTTCGATTACCGTAACTCTGCAACCAATTGTGCTTCATGTAAATTCAAAATTCAAACGACATCTCAAAGCAGAGACATGAAGCTCTTTAAATGTGTTCTTTAAACGTGTCTTGATAAATCAGAGCGCAGGTGGCCGGGATATGTAATGGATCAAAGGAAAAATAGAGGTAGTAAAATAGAGGTGTTGTGTGAAAAAAGGCAAAAGTACATGCTGATACTTCCTTTAACATGATTTTTATGGCTAAAAAAAAGAAAAAGAAAAGTCTAGATGAGCTATAATGGTCTATAATGTGCTCAGTTAAAGGGTTAAAGATATACTTTGACCCTTTTCTGGAGTAAAGATCTGTCTCCTGTTGATTTTCACCTTGATTTATCAGTGATTTTATGTTGTTCTTACTCTCACCTATGGTCATGAGCTTTGGGGTAATGACCAAAAGGACAAGACTGCGGATTAGTGAGTCATTAGTGAGTCACAATACAATACTAAAACTTCAAACTTGAATACTGAATTCCCATTTGACAATAAAATGTAAGTTTTAACACAATATAATAATTACCCTCTGGTCTAATATTAGTTTATGTAAAGCTAGTATAAGACTAATTGTCCTGTTTAAGTAACACTGATTCTTGTTCAGATGAATATCTAGTTTCTATAGTAGTTTTGGTATCGATTAGAATCTGATTTTCAATACTTTTGCCAACTCTATAGCAGATTAAAGCTGACTAAATGACTTTTCTCCACAGTGCGGCTGGTCACTCCTTTACAGAGCGGGTGAGGAGCTCAGTCACATGGTAGGAGCTTGGAGTAGAGCCGCTGCTCCTCCACGTGTAGAGGAGCCAGCTGAGGTGGCTCGGGCATCTGGCATGTCCCACTGGGAGGAGGCCCCAGGGAAGACCCGGGACAGGCTGGATGTCTCTCAGCCTGTCTGGGAACACTTCTGGATCGCCCCAGAAAAGCTGGAGGAAGTGTCTGGAGGGGGAAGTCTGGCCTCTGTGAATAGTTTTTTTTTTTTTCCTTTTTTTTGGGATAAACATATTTTCGTTTATTCATTGCCTTCTGTCTTTCTCTGTTTGTAATAATGGGTGAAATCAGGTTATCTCAGCAAATTTGGGCTGTGTACACACAGTTAGTCAGGCTCAATGGGATTTACAGCCACTCATCCATGCAAAGAAAACATAAATAAACTTCTGCTTTCTTTCTTTCTTCTGTTCCCTTTTCAAACAAGAGTCGCTCCAGGAACAGGTCACAGACAAGTCAAGGAAGGTGAACTGTTTTGCCAAAGGACACACCAGCAGTGCACACAGCAGGTGGGAGTAACCCTCTAACTTACTGGTTTGTGACTGGTGTGTCCTGTGTGTTTTACTTTATTTTCTGGCCTTTTCACGATCACCAGTGTTATTTTAACTTTCCTCTTATCAGTCACCTCAAATATCTTACCCACCGATGTTGCCACGATAATGTAAATGCAAAGTGATAAAAGGCTTGATACTTTACACTGATTCCAATACCACAATAACCAACAATACTTCTTTTTACACATTAGAAGGTCATCGTCACACACTAAGTAATAACTGTTTTTGTGGTCTTCTAGTTCTGAATAAACTATTCACAAAAAATGTATTGTGTATTAGCTAGTATCTAGTTACAATACAAGTTTAAAGCCCCACCACATAACTTTCCAGCTAGACTAAGACAAAGCATGTTTTGTTTTTTTTTCTTATAATCGTACTGAAGAACTTGTGTCTTGGCTTGCATCTCCACAAACCTGACTCTTATCTGGCCTGGAGGAGTGCCTCTTCTTGCTTGTCTCTATGAAAATGATGAAGGCTTGAAACTAATCTACGTCTATGGAGAATGTTCCAAAGTATGGCTTTATCTTTCTATTTCCAGTGGAAGCGTGCAGGCTGCGAGGTGTTAGTATCAATGAATATCTTGGATTGCCGTTTTTGATGATTTAATTCATATATCCATCCATCCATCCATTTTCTTCCGCTTATCCAGGGCCGGGTCGTGGGGGCAGCAGTCTAAGCAGGAACTCCCAGACTTCGATCACCCCAGACACGTCCTCCAGCTCCTCTGGATGTGTCAAGGGTGAGGGAAGTCACCCAAAATTACAACATCAGTCGCCTCGCAGAGCTTAACGATATCGTTCAACCAACAGAGAGTTAGAAAATCAAACAGTGAAACAGTTATTGGTCAAAAATAGACAAGCAAATTAAGTGAAGTTTGCTACAAGTTTTGAACGATTCCTTAATGTGACTAATCGGAACCGGATCTCATTTTTAAAAAGAACCAAATCTTTTTTTTGTCTGATTTTTATGCATTTTTATCCTGATTAAAGCTGAACCAACACAAGAATCAGCACAGAAGTCGACACAAGTTAGAGCATAATAAGTTAGTTTTAAAAATGATTATTATCGTATTTCAACATTTTATTTAAATTCCGCATAATTCCAAAGGGTAAACACATTCCCACTCTCAGTTTGAACCATTTTAAACACATCCAAGCCTCATCATCTCTCTCTGTGATAAGTTTGTATAAAATAAAATGAGTTCTCACAGTGGCTTATGTCATAGAAATAAGTTCTAAAACAGTCAGTCTTTTGAACGCCTCTTTGACACCGAACGGATCCAAAAAATCCGGATGCTGTAAAAAGCTGAAAGTCCCATCACTACAGTCGTTTAATCTCAGCTTCAAAAGATAGCACTATTTTACCAGTAAACTTCTTAGCCGGGTGCCACTGCCAAACGAAAGTGCATGGTTTATTTATGCGAACACTCTGCTTCCCGTGCTCTCCAGACTCTGACTTCCATTAATTGTCCATCTGTTCCACCTCAACATGTCTCAGCAGAGCACCTTCGACTAACTCCTTCTCCGTTTAGTCTCCTCCGCTCGTTGAAAATATGGCGTCTCGCTCTTGCAAATGTGCTCAGGTTTGGGAAACAGACGAACGCAAGCTGTGGGAATTCTCAACAATTTGCTCCAACTTGGCCGAACTTCTGAAAGCGACTGCCAGTGGATTCTGCCTGTTGCGTCGGTATTGGAGACAGCGGGGTTGAGTTAGCGCTTCAATTAAGAACAAATGATACAATGATGGAGCGATAGGAATGAGGTAACAGGTTTTCATTGGTGATGGCTGCCTCAAAAAAAAAAAAAAAAAAAAAAAAAAAAATCTTATAAGAGTGCAGTAATTGTGTACTTGAAAGTCGCTGTTATCTGATGTGTCTAGTATCACTTAAAAGGCCCATCTTACAATATTTTCTGATCTGTTATAATTTTGTTTCCTCATCAAAAACAGACCTAGAGTTGTGTTTTGTGGCCATACAGGAAGTGCTCCACTGTGTTTTTAAACTCCATACACCTTCACTAGGATCTAGAAATCTAAGAAAATACACCCTTCTTACTGAAATCACAACAGAACGACCCAGAGGGCAGATATATTATAATTAATGGAACAATTTTAGAAAAGGGAATTGCTATTTTAAATATTTATGCCCCAAAATGAAGATAAGCCACAATTTATGACAGAAATGATAACACTGTATTACTAATATAACAACAAATTAGAACACTAGAATCATTTGGATGATTTCAGCCCTGAAACAGCCTACTGAACTTAAAAACGACCACTTTATGACATCACAATGTGGAACGGAGCATTTGCGCTTTGGAGATGTAATCAACCCAATAATGCAGGATTACTCAAACATGAATGAAACAAAACACAACTTCAGGTATGTTTTTGAGGAGGTAACAACATTCTAACATGACTAAAAGCTCACAGGAGTCAATTTTGTGTAATATAGGACCTTTCAAATAATACATATTTTAAAATGCATTTTTTCGGAGCATATTGTCATCCATATATCACCCTATAATGTGCTTAATTTAGAATATGTTTTAACTTTTTTTTTGACAAATTCATATGATTGTATACGAAAAGCAAAAGTACTTCAGTGTTGAGTTAGTAGGTCTTAGTCTCAGTCAATCTCCCTGGTTAAAGATGGGTGTGATTGACAGGTGGATCGGCCAATCAGGGACAAGTTAGGTCCATCCTTATGAGAAAAAGTAAATGAAATAAAATATCACAGGGGGCTACAAACCATGGCGGATTTCTGTACAATCAATGAGCTGTGTTAATCTGAACTGAGACAAATTTGATTTTATTCATAAATCAAAGATGACCAATGAGCGCCTTCGTTTCACATGTCACTGAAAAAAGCAAATCTGACCACACGTTCATGTTTGTCTGGGCTTAAGACGCAAAAGGCGAGGGGGCCAGAGTGATATCAGTCTATATGGAAAATACAGAGAGATCATTATGGATTTTCCAGGCAAAAAAATATATATATATTTCGATACAACGAGGAGAACTCGTCAGTTTATCCTTAAAGATTATCCTGTCCCACAGAATAAAACTATAATGAAAAGAACAATATCTGAAAAATGCATTGTAACATTCAAAGAAACAATAGAGCCAGTATTTAGGACCATGTCATTTGACTCTGAAAACAGCTTTAGCCCATCTATGTATGACCAGTTTGCTGACAGATCTATGTACGCCCTGAAAACTGCTCTTGATACTGTAGCTCCCCTAAAACAGAAGGATGTTAGGCCCAGACCTCCTGCCCCCTGGTACAATGAAGAACTGCGCTCACTCAAACAAAAGGTCAGAAAATTAGAGAGGTCATGGCGCTACTCCCGCTCTGAGCAATCACTAAAGGCATGGAAAATCTGCCTTTTGGCTTATAAGAAGGCTCTGCGGAAGTCCCAAACCAGATATTTTTCAAATTTAATTGAAGTAAACAAAAACAGCAGCAGGTTTCTGTTCAGCACTAGCCAGGCTGACAAACTGCCACAGCGCAGTTGAACCCTCAATCCCTGCTACTCTTACCTGCAATGACTTTCTTAATTTCTTTAACAACAAAATCACAGAAATTAGAGATAAATTGAACAAAATGACTCCTACAGTCAGTATTGAGCAAGCCCAGGCTGTAAAACTAATGTCCCACATAAATCCACCAGTGACATTAGACAGGTTTACTGCTGTTGACCAAGCAGAGATAACTTCAGCCTTTATGTCCTCAAAAACATCAACTTGTATCTTAGACCCTATACCAACCAGACTCCTCAAAGAAATCCTCCCTCTAATTATAGATCCTGTCCTTAATATAATAAATACCTCATTAGAAAATGGCTATGTCCCCCAGTCCTTCAAATATGCAGTGATTAAACCGCTTCTGAAAAAACCTAATCTTGAACCTGATATTTTAGCCAACTATAGGCCCATCTCTAATCTCCCCTTTGTCTCAAAAATCCTTGAAAAAATTGTAGTTAAGCAGCTTTATCGCCACCTACAGGCTAATAATTTATTTGAAACTTTTCAATCAGGTTTCAGACCTCACCACAGCACAGAAACTGCACTACTTAAAGTCACAAATGACTTGTTATTAGCTGCTGACAATGGACTAGTCTCAGTCCTGGTTCTGTTGGACCTCAGTGCAGCGTTTGACACCATCGACCACAATATTCTACTACAGAGATTAGAATGTGACATAGGTGTCCGAGGGGCAGCCCTCAGCTGGTTTTTAAATCCTACCTGTCTGATAGGTACCAGTTTTGTTAATGTAAATCAGAGCTCCTCTCCATGTTCTAAAGTAGCCTATGGTGTGCCACAGGGTTCTGTACTGGGTCCAATCCTGTTCACACTCTATATGTTGCCGTTAGGTAATATCATCAGAAACATGGCATTAACTTCCACTGCTATGCTGATGACACACAGCTGTACTTATCAATGAAACCAGATCAGTCTGATCGAGTGGACAGACTTAGTGCCTGTGTGAAGGACATAAAAACCTGGATGACACTTAATTATCTGCTTCTTAACCCAGAAAAAACAGAGGTCATTACTCTAGGCCCCAAAAGCCTGCGTGACTCTCTGTTTGACCAGAAAGTCACTCTGGACAGTGTCAGTGGTGCCTCCAGTTCTACTGTAAGGAACCTTGGAGTCTTGTTTGACCAAGAGCTCTCGTTCAAACCACATATAAACCAATCCTGTAGAACAGCTTTCTTTCACCTGCGTAATATTGCCAAAATCAGAAAAATCTTGTCTAAAAGTGACGCTGAAAAACTTATCCATGCATTTGTTACATCAAGGCTAGATTACTGTAACTCCTTACTAGTCGCTTGCCCTAAAAGCTCTATAAAAAGCTTTCAGCTAGTTCAAAATGCAGCAGCCAGGCTCTTAACAGGAACTAAGAGAAGAGAGCACATCACCCCAGTGCTGGAGTCCCTTCACTGGCTTCCTGTCGAGTTCAGAATCAAATTCAAAGTTCTCCTCCTGACATATAAAGCCATAAAGGGCATGGCCCCGTTGTATCTGCAAGATGCTATAGTACCATACCACCCAAACAGAGCACTCCGCTCCCAAAATGCTGGACTATTGGTGGTTCCTAGAGTGACTAAAAGCACAGTAGGAGGGAGAGCTTTCACTTACCAAGCTCCTGTGCTATGGAATCAGCTTCCTTTCTATGTTAAAGAGGCCCCCACAGTCTCTACATTTAAGACCAGGCTTAAAACGTATCTCTTTGAAATAGCTTATGGTCAGGCTAGCTAGGACCAGAAATAAACCCTGTAGTTTTAGTTAGGCTGCCTAGGGATAGCCATGCTGGGGGAAAGTATGGTAACCTGAGCACTATCCTCTTTTTCCTCCTGTTATCCCTATCAACTTCATTTACTATTCAGTCTGTTCATTGCTATTCACATGTTGTCCGCTGTCCCACTCCCCTCTGGGGAGTGTAACTGTTTCAGATGCCTGGCCGCTGACCGCCTCCTGATCGTTGGTGATGGCTGGACCCTAGATGCCCTCCTGACCGTCTGGTGATGGCTGGACCCTAGATGCCCTCCTGACCGTCCGGTGATGGCTGGACCCTAGATCGCCTCCTGATCGTCCAGTGATGGCCGAACTCTAGATCGCCTTGCCCGAATGGACTCTGGCCCTACAGACTTGAACTGGATGCGCCTTAGTCCTGGACACATCTATAGCCTGTCCGTCCATGGGAGTGGATCTCTCCTTCACTGTGGTTCTCCTCGAGGTTTCTCCTTTTCCCAATGGGTTTTTGGAGTTTTTCCTTGCCGAGAAGGAGGGTCTAAGGACAGGGGATGTTCTGGAACAATTTGCTTGTCTGTTTCTAATTTGCTTGTCTGTTTCTGTTTCACTGTTGATTTTCTAATTCTGTTGGTTAATCAACTCTCATGTTCAGCCCTAAGAGGCGACTGCTGTCGTGATTTTGGGCTCTACAAAAATAAATTGAATTGAATTGAATTGAATTGAACTTCCTGGATTACCACCAAATGACATTATAGCGACCTTAAGCCTTGGGTCGCTTTGAGAGGAGTCCGGGTCCAGTACCTCGTCCTGACGCGCTATTTGAATGAATGGAATGACTCGTGCTATGGCGTTTTGGTGGTTTTAATAAAGTGGTAAAAATGGTGATAAACAGGTTACTCGTACAAAGATGGTAAATTGCAGGTAACAAGAAAGAAAACACTGTGAAAATAAAGCGTAAAATAAAGCGGTCAACGAAAATACGGCTACCCGGCGTCTCCCCTCTCCACCTGTAGACAAGAGGAAACCCGCTGCCTTTGTACCTGCCCGTGCGTCACCCTTGCCCAGGTGAACCCCGCCCCTTACGCATTACCATGGTAACATATGGCTCCTACAGACATCACAAGGTGGGATGAGAAGTTCTGAGCTCTCAACAGGAAGATGGACTAAATATACAAGAACAGTAAACAACTCTAGGAATGTCTGTGATGACGAGACGTTCAATATGTTTGAAAGTCATTCCAGTGTAGCATTAGCATGGCAGCGTATCACTCTGTCAGAACTTTCACTGACTGACCCATAGTCTCCAACCATCTCCTTATATGAAGACGCACAAACAGAAGAACTATATCTCACTTCTTTTCCTGAACTGCTTGGCCACCCCAGCGCGGCTGTGATTGACAGGTGCCGTCCCTCACTGTTTGTGCCTTCCGTTTGAAGCTTTGCAAATGGCGTCTCCGGCTCCTTTGGGAAGTTAAACAAACCTGCGGCTATAGTATACATATTGAAAGGGGCTGGGGGCAGACTTGTGGTGAGTGCCCTTATTAAAAATCTGCCATGCTGGGAGCAGAGAGCGGTGCCCATGAAATAAGTCTACTCCTCTCTCAGTGCCTGGCGAGAATACCGATTCCCCGAGAGCGCGAGCTGTCCCAGTGGGTCCGCAGCTCGGCCTTCTGGGTAAAAATTTTCACAAAAATGTCTCCAACGTGGTGTCTGAAGTCGCAAAGGGAACCGGCCTGTCCGTCAAACCAGTTTCTTCAAAGCAGTCGATAAAACGGTTATGGTTCTCCCGGTGAGGAGTGAATTATAAATGCAGAAATTAATGAGGGGTCTAAGGGCGTCTTTTCATTATAAGGATCGTCAAAGTTTATTTAGTGGCTTGCAGAGCTCGTAATGTGCCACTTAAGTGATGAGTGTGGTGATAAAAAGAGTAAACAACTACAGGCTAATGTCCACCGATGCACCTTCCAGTTAACTGCTTCATTAACAGTGGGAGCTGCTGTATTAAAGAGGGAGTATTACACCAGTGGGGATTGCTAACGCGTTACGTATTTATATCACCATGTTACTTTTTATTGTTTTGCTTTAGTTGCTATAGTTTAGTTGCTATATTTGCCCAAAACGACGTATTAAAATGTTCAATAAGTTTCATTTGCTCCCCATGCTAAGTCACTCCCCATTCAGAGCACTATCACAACACATCGGCTAACGAAACGACAGCACATCACATCAGGTTTGTGAAGTTGTAGTATGTTGTTTTGTATCATGCTTTGTATATTTATGGAAAAGAGTCGTGTGGGAGCATGGGTGATGTAGGCTTGTGGGCTGAGCGTCGGACAGAATCGTACAGCTAACTGTTAGTAACATTCGACGAGGGCCCTGTGAGAGATCGCTAGATTACGCAAACATGCACATATGACCTATGAAACCTCTTCAGAGATTTTTTTTGATGAGGAAACAATGTTATAACATGGTAAAAAGCTCCATAAAGTTGTTTTTGCATATTACTCGCTGTTTAAGATGACTAGATGCTATATATAGTGACTTGAAATTCTCTTCTCATACATTTCCATCACCCGAACACAGGGCTGGGCAAACCTTTTGACATTCAGGCCACAATGGGTGGGGGCCGGGCCAGGATAAATATATGTTTATATTACATTAGAGATTTGGCCTGTAACATGTAGCAAAGCACAAATACATAAGGCTCATTGTACAAATTGTTTTCCAAATGCATTAATTCAATTAATAATGAATTTATTAAATTTCACTTAAATAAACACAGCAGAAAAACTGTGAACAATGTTTACCCCTACCTATTTTAATATAATTTGGTCACGTCCGGCGGGCCGGATTAATAAACCCAAAGTGTGTGGCCCATGTCTGTCCTAACAGGTCTGTAATAAATAGCATCCCAAAGCAGGACCATGCTGAGTTCACGAGAGCAAAGACTTAAATTAGTTGCATCAGAAAAGAACCTGTAGATTCTTATATTATATAAATGGCTAATGTACAAAAAATGACATAACTATAATACCAACATATCCAACAATGCCACTCCAGGAATTGCACCTGGAGAGTGAAAATGACTTTAAGTTCCATTGTAATTAGTTTATCTTCATTTAGTTTTGTTTGTATAAATAATCAGTTTCTGTCAATATAGTCACTTAAATAGGTAACAAATATTTTCTTTCTATTGGCTCAACACAGAGTGAGGACACGTAATCAGTTCATTCAGATGTTCGTCGTTTCACTTTTAAAGGAAAGGCAGCTGCAGTAAACTGCATTTAGTACCTGACAACACAGAGGAGGTGGAAAACAACAGACTGGAATCTACCAAAACAGCAGCACGAGAGCAAAGAGCGTAAAGCACCTACCCCCCAGAAGTGCTGGAGGTCAAAGGTCAATACTGACGTGTTAATATGGCGTGCGCTCTAGTGCCACCGAATGGCCTGACCAAATTAAAATGTCCAAACTGTACAATGCCACACAGTCTATTAATACTGTAGAGCGCCTCTCAGGGGGAACTCTTTTATAGTATTAAATAAGTAGTGTCGAATTCTACGCAACTTGAGCCTTGAATAACTATAATTTTAAACATGGTAGAAGTGAATACATTTTCAGAGCTGAGCATGAAAAGAATACTAGAAATATTCTTGGTTATTTTTTACATTTTACATTATAAAAGTACCACATTTTTCCAATCCTCACACAGTGGAATAAGGGAGGGAGTTAAATAAGTTAGCTACTCCCACTCTTTTTTTTAGTTTTCCAACCTTTTAGTGCATCCTAATTCTTTATGTGCATAAATCTGTATATATGTTTTACAACTTCCATATAAAGGTGAGTTTATCGTTACAGCGACACCAACATATTCCTCACTGTAACAATGTGGTGAAAATGGTGCCTCTTTTGTCGCAGATTGACAAGAAGTTAAGCGTAGACATAAACAGTTCCCAGAGCGTACTTCCATGTTCACGATTGACAAAACTGGCTCTTAATTTGATGCTGAATTCATAGAGGATTGATTACTTTCACTGCTGCTTTTATGATAGCTCTCTAAAGACCAAAAGCACTTTACTCTACTAAGATTCTGGGTTCGATCCCCAGCTCATCCAGCCCTTTCTGTGTGGAGTTTGCGTGTTCTTCCTGTGTCTGGGTGGGTTTCCTTCCTCCTTCATCAAACAAAACCATGAACCAGAGCCAAGGCAAGTTTATTTGTACAACACAATTCAAAGTGATTTAGAGAATAAGAAAGACATAAACCCTTTAAGGTCTGAGCACACTGTAGACCATTATAGCTCGCCTAGACTTTTATTCTTTTTAGCCATAAAAATCATGTTAAAGGACGTATCAGAATATACTGCATTTTTTCACACAACTAACTCTATTTTACACATCCATAAGTATTTTTTCTGTGACGAATTGATTCTGTGACGCTCTGATTCGTCATCTTTGAGGGACAACAGAGCCAAATGACTGTAATGACGGTAAAATATCTAAAGAGCCCCATGCCTCTGCTTTGAGACACCGTTTGAATTTACATGAGAGCCCAATTGGTTGTGGAGTTACGGTAATGGAAAGTCCAAACCCCAAGCTCTATTAGCGACGATAGCATCCGCCGCTATAGAGTTAAAATCACAATACGACAAATCAAAACTTAAATAATCACAAATAATCACCATAAGTCAATTCCTCCAGCTGCGGTAGTCATGACCAAGCAGCAAGGTCACACCTGCGGGAGGAGATGCCCCATTGGCTTTCAGGGATGGGTCAAATGCAAAGGACAAATTTCCCTACGGCGTCGATAAAGTGCATCTTAACCTAATCCAAGTGACGCAACTAAGGATGGTGCTTCATATTTTGATCATGTTCACCATATAATAGAACACAAAGTAAGTTTTTATTTAATATATTACAACATTTTGCCCAAAATGTCACTTTTGACCTTTGGATTTCCAGTCTTCAAGTTTTATATTCACATAAAGATTGATAAGTATGCGTCCCCTTGGGCATTCGGGCTCTTATTGGAATACTAACCAAATGTTTTAAAAGTTCATCCTGACAGTTTCATCAATATTGTGTGTGTGAGTTGAGTTTCTATCAGTGCTGCTTCTTGTTGCATTTTGAAGAAGAAAAATTTATTTGATCAATATAACTGGCATTTTAATTTGGAAAAAATGTAAGTTGAAAGAAACCATTATCCAAAATTGATGTCATGGGCTTTTAATCATTTTATATCAGTGTCCCTCATCAAAAACATACCTGACGTTGTATTTTTCTTCAATCACACTTTTATAAATCCATTAATCCAGAGTCGTTTTCACTGACCACTCGAAAATGCTCTTTTTGTTGCGTCATAGGTAAAAATCCAGACTTCCCCTATGCAGTTTTTCAGCCCATAAACCATCACATACATGGCTCTATTAACATTCATGGGGGGATAAGGACTTTGTTTGGTTATTTTCTGTTTATTCCTGTTACTGACTGCAGTGGAAGCCTAAATGTCAAATTGGAAACGGAGGTGAAGTTTATGTATATTTTTCATATGCAGACATTATTTTGAGTTAGAAAATACTGATCCCAAGGCGACCAAAAGCCTCAAAAGGGAAGTAAAGCCACAAGAAAGCATCATATATGTTCTTTAAACAGGAAAACCTCTGGAGGAGGAAAGTCACTTGCATGATTCCATGGAAATAGTAAGTTAGAACCATACTTCAGAATGTTCTCGACTGAGTTCGATATGTTTTAGGCCATAATGTAGAATATACTGTGGCTTTAAACTGACCTCAAAAGGACTGGAGTTAATCCTTTCCTTTCCTCAACCTGTTGATGTCTAACTCTTTCATCATACGCTTCTGCCTTTGACTTTCTCTTTTTTTTTTTTTTTTACAAATACGTGATAAGTGTTACATGGATCTAAATGTGAACTCTAACTGTATTTTTACATTTCAAATTAGTGTAATAATTAAGTGTTTGGGAAAACTACTACCCAGTAAAGAGTAACTTAAAGAGCAGCTGTTGGGATGTAACATGTGATTTACAATTAGAAAATCATGTGATTGGAATGACAAAACATTATTTTATGCAACAAATCTGATATTTTGGATTGACACACACAAAAAATTAAATAATAAAAAAAAACAGCATTATAGGTAAAGGAGTGGTGAAAGAAACAGAAATATTCAAATCACTTCATACTGACAACATAAAGCTTTTGTAACTTGAAGATTTACTCCCAGTGGGAAGAGGAACCAAAGCTTTTACTCGAGTAAGAATACTGTGGAGTAGGAGTAAAATGTTACGGGTGAGGGTTAAAGTCCCTCATGAATTGTATTGTCTTGATTTGTGTGATTTTAATGTCTTTCTTATTCTGTAAAGCACTTTGAAATACCATCCATCCATCATCCATCCATTTTCTTCCGCTTATCCGGGCCGGGTCGCGGGGGCAGCAGTCTAAGCAGGGACTCCCAGACTTCCCTCACCCCAGACACGTCCTCCAGCTCCTCCGGTGGGACCCCAAGGCGTTCCCAGGCCAGCCGAGAGACATAGTCCCTCCAGCGTGTCCTGGGTCTTCCTCGGGGCCTCCTCCCGGTGGGACATGCCCAGAACACCTCCCTAGGGAGGCGTCCAGGAGGAGGCATCCTAAGCAGATGCCCGAGCCACCTCAGCTGGTTCCTCTCGACGTGAAGGAGCAGCGGCTCTACTCCGAGCTCCTCCCGTGTGACTGAGCTCCTCACCCTATCTCTAAGGGTGCGCCCAGCCACTCTGCGGAGGAAAACTCATTTCGGCCGCTTGTATCCGCGATCTTGTCCTTTCGGTCATGACCCAGAGCTCATGACCATAGGTGAGGGTAGGAACGTAGATTGACCGGTAAATCGAGAGCTTTGCCTTTCGACTCAGCTCCTTCTTTACCACAACGGACCGATACAGCGACCGCATCACTGCAGACGCTGCACCGATCCGCCTGTCAATCTCGCGTTCCATCCTTCCCTCACTCGTGAACAAGACCCCGAGATACTTGAACTCCTCCACTTGAGGCAAGGGCTCACCACCCACCCACTTTGAAATACCTTGTGTACGAATTGTGCTATACAGATAAACTTGTATTGCCTTGCCTAAAATTATATTCCTGGAAAAGTACTCCGAAAAGTACAATTGCTTTAAAAAGTTACTCAAGTAAATGTAACTATATAAATCTATCTGACTACTATCCACCTGTGGCATCCAACCTTTCTCCTGTTCCAAAAAAAACAAAAAATAAATGAATAAATATTACTACTACTTCCAAGTCTAAGTGTTGCTGACACAGTGGCTTGAGCGAAATCATAGATACTCAAATGTGATCCATGTGAGTTTTGTTGAGTAACTAAATTTCAAAACTAGTCTTGCCTCAACTTGAATTTGCAATTGTGATTTAAACTGAGAAAATGTGAAAAATTTAGAAAAATTAAGCAAAAAAAAGAGAAACCGCTTGGGTCCTGCTATAATTTCCAACCCTTTCAACTGTACACGCTCATGTATTTTGCAAATGTTATCTCCAATTGCATTAATGGGAATCTAATTCTTACTCACTATGCATGATCTGTATTCAGCCGTCACAACCACTTGAACAGTAGTATGAATATTAATGCACAATGTGTCACTAAAGGTTATACATGAAATTACATGTGTTTTGACTTCGGCACAATTTTTTACATAAATTCAATCCCTTGAGTTTGTGGAATATGTATAAATATATTAGTGTCACCTTTTGTTTTGCTTGTGTTATTTATGTCCCTGGTAAATTCTAGTTCAATAATCTGTTATTGTACAAAAAAAGAGCGATAGACTGGAATACTGATCAAACAAGTACGCAAAATATCACTAAATGAACAGTACTGTCCTTATGCAGTAGCAAGTCACAGACATTAAGGTAATTCTACAGATGTATTTCAAAGTGAGGAGGGAGGAATACAATGGATATTCAAATGTTCAAGACTGAAAAGGAAGAGATGGAGAGGCTGATGGTCCAACTGCTGCAGACAAGTTAAAGCAGAGAGGTGTATTTTAATGCCTTAGACGCAACGCTGCACTGTGGGGAACATAAGCATGCCGTCTCCATGGAGCCAAGCAGGCAATTTTGAAGAAGAAAAATAAATGTGATCAAGGTAATTGGCATTTTAATGTAGAAAATGTTTAAAGAACCCATTATGCAAAATTGATCTCATGGGCTTTTAATCATTTTATATTAGTGTCCCTCATCGAAAACACCCCTGATGTTGTATTTTTCTTCATTCACACTTTTATTAACCCAGAGTCGTTTTCTCTGACCACTCGAAAACTCTCTTCTGATGCATCATAGGTAAAAATCCAGACCTCTCCTATGTAGTTTTTAAGCTCATAAACCATCACAAGAATCACTGTGGTCAAATTCTTTTTACATTGAGAGCAACATGGAGGTGTATTATGAATGATCGACTGCAGAGATAATCTGTTGTAAAGCATAGGTTGGAAGTGGACATCAGAAGATAAGAGTTTAAAGAATGGAAAAATGTATTATTTCAGGTTGAAATAAAGGTGCACTGCTGATGGAGAGTTTGGCACCTGCGTGTCTCCATGGAGATGTCACTGTCTTACCTGCAATGTTCCACTGTGGGGAACATAAGCATATGTGTTTCCATGGAGACAAGCAGGCAATGCCACAAGACCAAGTTAAAGGTCAGACCTGTGGAGTCACAATCATTTTTTTTTTTTCTAAGACATGTTGTTTGTACTTGTGGTAAGTATTAGTAAAGAAGCGAGAATTGAGCTCCCACACATGAATACTGTTCCTTGGGCAAGTTCTTTGAATGCCTTGTAGATAGAAAAGTGCTATATATATGCAACCACTTAACACTCAACACAGCACAGAGTCAGTCTGCTGTGTGCTGTGACGTTCCACTAAGTGCGTTAAAACTGCGGAATGCACGGCTCCAAGATGTTTAATGCGCTTATACCACGGCTACAAACTGAAATGCGATTGAAATAACCACTGAAATTTTCACTAACCATGGTAAAAGTAGAATAATATGCGCAGGATAGATAAATGTGATGCCATACTGTTCAACATTCCAGACAAAGCATCAACATTTCTATAGAAACAAGCATCCACAAAAAGTTATATAATGCACCTTTAAATGTAGAGCTTGGTTACGTTGACAAGAAACCATCCATTTTCACTTACCTCTCCCTCTCCATAACTGGATTCTAAAATGCATCATACACACGATAAAAACCTACAATTAGGAATAGCATTAATCTTACTGTTAATCCTGCATAAATACAGAGCTGTTAAAATGCCACACTGTGCTGCTTTCTGCACACAGCTGTTGGGTCCGCGGTGACTGATCATGCATGCGCACATGTTTCAATAAACACAGCTCTCAGATCAATAGGTCAGCTCACTGCTCTCTGTCTAAATGTCACAGTCATTACTATGGAGCAGACATTCTCAGGGCCGTCCTCATGAAAGGCCTTTTCGCAGCGCAGTCAATAAAGAGATTATGCTATTGTGGTATGTTTATTTATAATGTGTGGTTTATGCAGAGAATAAACCGAAAGTTCACATTTATATCCACACTCAGTTAATTTGGCACACTTACTGACATTTACTATTGTCTTTTTACTGGATAAATCAAGACTGAAACCTTCTGTATAGGATTTACAGTCTCAGATAGAGGCGTCCAATCAGGTTAGTTTATTTCAGTGAGGCAAAGGAAACGAACAAGCTCACTGCTCAGCTAGCATCGAGTAGAAAATCTAACTTTTTCCACGTCAGATTAACAGCATTTAGTGTTTTTTTTTAATACTTTCTTTTATACACGTAGACAGACATGTTTATTTGGATGTGGACAAACTATGCATTGCTCTGACTGACCTTGTTAAAGCCCAAATCACATCAGTTTAGTCTTAGTTTTGCTATTTTGTTAGAGTAGGGATGAGACGTTTAAGTGCTGTATCAGTAGCTCAGCTGGTAGAGTCCGTGTCCACTGATCCGAAAGTGGGCGGGTCAAATCCTACTCTCGATGTAAACATCATTAGCTGGCGGTGCGATTCCAGCTCCCACGGATGAATTCTGTCGTTGAGCCCTTGGGCAAGACACGTAACCCTCCTCTCCCCCAGTGTCTGCGCACACTGGGGTATGACTGAGTGTGTGACTGGGTGAGTGGCTCCTTGGTGTAAAGAAGGTGGAAAAGTGCTGTATAAAAATGCCCATTCGACCATGAAAAAAATGTTGTATTCAGCATTTCATTCTCAGTTATCTCAGCTGATGACACTAAAGCTGGGTTGAAGTTTTGCCAAAAGGTACGACAATATTTTATTTTGGTATAACAAAGTTGGTAGTTCAATTCCTGTTATGACAAGGAGCTGCTGCAACCGAAGTGCATTGTTCATTGGATCATCTCAACTTGAATTATCATCTCACTGCTTGATGTCAAAATGGATATCACTGCATGGAGCATAAAAATCCAATTGGTCTTATAGTTTTATTTATTTAATTATTTCTTTTATTTATGTTTATATGACCTTCAAATCTAAATGACTCCAATTCCCACAAATTTAAATTCCTCATCCATCCATCCATTTTCTTCCGCTTATCCAGGGCTGGGTTGCGGAGGCAGCAGTCTAAGCAGAGACTCCCAGATTTCCCTCAGCCCAGACATGTCCTCCAGCTGCTCCCCAAGGCGTTCCCAGGCCAGCTGACAGACATAGTCCCTCCAGCGTGTCCTGGGTCTTCCCTGGGGTTTCCTCCCTGTGGGACATGCCCCAAACACCTCCCTAGGGAGACGTCCAGGAGAATCCTGAGCAGATGCCTGAGCCACCTCAGCTGGCTCCTCTCGACGTGTAGGAGCAGTGGCTCTACTCCGAGCTCATCCCGTGTGACTGAGCTTTTCAGTTTATCTCTAAGGGAGCGCCCAGCTATCCTGCGGAGGAAACCCATTTCGGCCGCTTGTATCCACGATCTTGTCCTTTCGGTCATGACCCAGAGCTCACGACCATAGGTGAGGGTAGGAACGTGGATTGACTGGTAAATTGAGAGTTTGCTTAAATTCCTCATAATTGTGCATTTTTATTTATATTTCTGACGTAGAGAGAAACACATTCAAACTGTTTTTGGATGATTTAAAGACAAAGTTAAATATATAAAATGCAATGACATAAAAGCTTAAAAATGCTATAAATCATTATGATGCTCAGAATGTGCAAGGTAAGTAAGAATAACTGGGATGAAACCTCCAAATTTCACATAATCTTAACCTTTGCCCATTTTGTATATTGTCGAACACTCTGAAAACTACTTGGACCCACTAAAACCAAACAGAATTTTACAACGTGGAAGACACAGCTCATAAAACTGCAAACTATGGAAAAATACGCCTCCATAAAATGTGAATTTGACAGTTGGGACAAACAGATAAATATGTGCACGCTGTCTCGAAGCAATAGTGAGGATTAATGCATGTTGTGTTGCTCCCATGAAACATTTACAAAGCTGATGATACACTACTACACCTATTCGCTCCTCTGAGGTTCTCGGTACAAGTTTTCAAACTCACCATGAATATTTCAACATTCTAATTCCGCGAGCCTGACGGATCATTGGAATTTTAAACAGGAATGCCTTTGTGCGAGGTGACAGCAAACGAGATCACAATAGTAAAAAAAAAAAGAAAGAAATGCATATATAGAATTAAAATGCGCAAGACTTGGACAAATGGAGGTGAAAGCTCTTTATCTGCCTTTTGAGCAGATGGGAGCAACCAACTACTGTTTTAAGGAGGGTTGCCATGGATTATTGTTTAATATTTTCAATACTGAGTTGTTCATGATTTATGTTATTGTCATGTTTACATTTTATTGCTTTACCAAAGTATTTCTTCAGCGGCGAAGCGAGGGCTGAAGGGTAATTATGTGTATTCAGCTGCAGTGTCTTTTGTGGTTTAGTTCACCTTGGTAAATATTTAAGGTGGAGTGGTTGCACCTGCTCGTTGTTACATGTGTTGGCCAAGAAAATGAAATAAAAAGAAGCTTTATTTTTATAACTTTTGAGTAGGGATGCACTTCAGTAATGATACCGATTCCAAGACTAGAGCTTTAAGTATCAACCGTTACAGTGCCGAGATGGAAAAAAGCATTCATTCTTTTCTAATTCTTTTATTTTTTTAGAGCATTTAGATCTACCCTTCCGACATTAATATGAGCAAATATAGCACCGAGGAACAAACCCTCATTGTACAGTGGTACTTTGAGTCACATGGGTCAAATTCAGAAACCCAGCGGTGTTACCATCAATGTTTTAATACCGGAGATGCCCCAAGCGTAAATGCCATTAAAGGAATAATAAGTGGTTTTCAAAGACAGAAAGACAGGGGGCACTATGTGATCTCCACAGACCTGACTAGTCCCGATTTCTTCCTGTGGGGCTATCTTACAGAAAAGGTGTTTGTGAATAAACCTCAGACAATAAACGACTTAAAATGTAACATCGAGGATCAAATTAGAGCCATAAGCCTGGAAATGTTTTCAAATGTTATGAAAAGTGTGTTGGATCGAGCTATTCAGTGTGAAACCCAAAATGGTGGACACTTAAGTAGTAAGTAGAAGTAATTTTTACTTCCTCTAGTTTAAGCAGTGATAAGTTCAAGTGTAAGTGAACAATTATAACCGTATATATTGCCAAAAATCTCAGAAGGTTCAGTTTATCTCCTGCTAAAATTTGGTGTGTATAACTTCAGAACTATAGGAGCTATTGAAGATTTAAAAGTGTCAGTGACTTTTGGGCCACACTGTATGTTATGTAGCTACGCAAAGTAACTACAGAACAACTTTGTGTAAATATTAAATCAAATTCTAACATTCTGAGACTTTCTGGTCTGACTATGATCAGTAAACACTTTTATTACATCAGTGTATATGTCCAACGAGGATACTGGTCGATATCCGATTCATCACATTTTAAGTATCACTGCTGATAACCAGTATCAGATCAATGCATCCCTTTTTCTGAGTCTGCCTGCATCTATTTTTGAGTGCCTCCGCCGGCCGTGCTGACACAGCGACAGAGTTTGCACCATGGACGAGCCGGTGTTTTTGCAACACCGACACTAACCAAATGCCTAAACAAAAGAAACGTGATTGAAATGCTTGGAATTGGGAGTCAATTTTCTATCACACAAAGCAGAACGGAAATACGTAACAACAACGTATTCAATAAGAAGCTGAAAAGAGAAAGAGACAGTCTGAATGATTGCATTGTTAGCTGAACAATAGGTTGCCGTGTTGAATGTCTATGGGTTGACGTCGGGGGAAGAGTGAACAAGTTCTGTCTATTGTCAATGAGCAAGAGACAGTAACAGACATCTGATATCTGGGTTCAGTATTGTGTCTCGTAAATGAGCTTTATGTTTGGGCGTGTTGATAATGTTCTGGAGTGAAATTTGAATTTAACCCTTTAAGGACTGAGCACATTATAGACCATTATAGCTCGCCTAGACTTTTATACTTTTCTTAGCCATAAAAACCATGTTAAAGGAAGTATCAGCATGTACTTTTGCCTTTTTTCACACAACTACCTCTATTTTACATATCCAACATTGCTTTTCCTTTGACGCATCGAATAACTGACTGGGAGAATCCCGGCGGCGCCTGCGCTCTGATTGGTCGTCTTCGAGAGACAACGTAATCACATTACCGTAATGACAGTAACACATTTAAAGAGCCCCATGCCTCTGCTTTGAGACGCTGTTTGAACTTACATGAAGCACAATTGGTTGCAGAGTTACGGTAACGAAAAGTCTGAAACCACGAGTCTAGCAGCGGTAATAGCATCCGATGCAATAGGGTTAACATTGTTTTCTAGCTGGTACGGGTCATGACATGGGACAAAGCATAAATAAGCAAAAGTTTAAAGCTCCTATATTACGCAAAATGTACTCTTGTGAGCTTTAAGGCATGTTATAATCTTATTACCTCCTCAAAATCAGACGTGGAGTTGTGTTTTGTTTCATTCACACATGTTTGAGTAATGGGGGTAACAGGTATCGTTCCTCTGCCACTTTAAATGCGTGTTTTTTTTTGTGTTGGTGCGGCCCAGTGGATATGTAATTGGCAGCTGGACAGAGGTGGTGCTTATTGTTTAAAAACTCTGTAAACTTTCTAACTCACTCTCTCTCACACGCTGTTGTCTGTCTGTCCTGGTCAGTAGATCATCATACAGCTCATCATACCTCACACCTATAGGACCCTCTCTAATGTTAAATGGAATATTGACACTAGATCTGATTTTTATTTTGACTACATGTTCGTTACTGAAAATATGTCTCTATCTCTCACACCCTGTTATCTGTGCGTCCAGCCGGGGTCCTCCTAAGACCAGTCGGCCCGCTCTGTGGGATAACTGGGGCACGCTGGGGACTAAGCACCTCGCCAGCTGTGCCAGGCCGTTGATCGTGAGCCACAGAGCCAGCACAGTCCAACCATAAGCCTGGACGAGCCCCAAAAGCGAAAACCAACCCTGCCTCCCCCTTGTGACACTTAAATCATCAGCCGTTTTAACTAAAGAACTGAAATTATTCTAATAAAATCTCTGAACCTAAAGTGCGCCGTCTATAGTTCTGGTGATCGATAATACCTGCCGTCTGGGGTGTTACATTTGAGTAACTGTAATCTCCAAAGTTCAAAATGCTCTGTTCCTCCTTGTGATGTCATGTATTTAGTCATTACATTCAAAATCAGACATTATTCAACTTGTATAAGATTGCACAACTTTTCTACCATGACCAAAAGGGTTTAGGCTGAAGAAAAATGACTTATAATGCCTAATCTTATTTAAATAGTAACGCGCCAAAATTCAAAGAAAAGAAGCATCAGTTCTACAACATATGACTCAATATGTATACAAAAAAAAAAAAAAAGTACAAACCAGGGCAGTTCACATGAGTCATTCCTGAGTCCAGTAATTTTCAAAAAGTAACATTTTATACCTCTTTTTAAATGCTTCTATTGTGTAGGAGCTTTTTAATTTACCATCAAGGTTGTTCCACACACTAACCCCTCGAACAAAAACACAATGACGTTCTAGTCTTACTTTTTTTGAATATACCTGCTCGTCTAAGATGATATTGGGGGGAGCTTATGATTATACACCTTATACATCATTACGGCTGAGCTCAAATCAACAAGATCAGACAATTTTACTAGTTTTAACTTAACTAAAATAGGACTTGTTGGTGCGAGATAGTCTGCTTGGTTAACTATTCTAATGACCTTCTTTTGGAGTAGAAAAATAAGTATTACTCCAAATTTCTACACAATAATTCAAATATGGTAGAAATAGACTATTGTACAATAATTTAAGTGAAACTGGACTTGATTCTAGCAGCAATTTGGCTAACTTTGTCTGAAGAACACTAATGTGCACTTTCCAAATAAGTTTTTCATCAATCTGAATATCTAAGAATTTGGTCACAGTCACTTCAATTTCCATATCATTTAATTTATATTTGTTGAGCAGTCATTTTTTCTATTCCCAAAGAAAACATATTTAGTTTTATTTAGATTTTATTAATAATATACAGTATGTAGCGATAGTTTACTTACTCCTGTTCAGTAGAAATTGGCCATAGAGCTAAAAATGCTCCACTTGTCCCTTGTTCAATGCAAAAATAACATTGGAATCTTCATCTCTTTCTCTATAATCTCCCAAAGTCTGGATATTACTCAATGTACTTCCTTCTCTGCTATAGGAGTAGTAATGCATGCTAAAGTGCGTAGTTTTTCGCGTCGAATGTTGGCCATGTATTTGCAAATTTTATGATGCAGCTTCATGACAAAAGTCCAAGTATCGATTCTTTTAGAGCAGTAGCAATCAATAAATTAGAACATCTTGTATCAAAAAAATCAATCTTCACATCTCTAATGGAAGGACAAGTCTGTATTTATGTTGAAATCAAAGTTATGTTTGGTGCCAGGCAAGTTCATCCTTTTGACAATTCTCTTGCTACAAAATGATAGTTCTGACAAAGATAGGAAATATTTATTAGACAAAGAAAGTCGGATTGTTCCTTCAGATACAATGTAGTGAAATCTAACTCCCTCCCATAAACAACCCTCCAAAGTTGCCCCACTGCGACTGCTCCCTGTACGGCCCTGCTGAAGTTGTGGTTTGGGCTCTTTTACAAGCCTATTACAGGGATGTCACATTTCTCTCTCCTGACTGTTTTTGTGAACAAATGAGAAAAATCTACCAACTGAAATATCGTCGGTTTGATGTCAGTTGTGTCCTTTGGGCAACACACTTCACCCACCTTGTCTATGTAAGAATATGGTGTGTGTTTGTTGGAGGGGCTGATGGTGCAGATTGGCGGCCTTGCTTCTGTTAGTCTACCCCAATTATATACATTTTCTTAATTCTTATTCTCATTAGTAATTTTGACAGCTTCAACTGCGTTTTATGCCTTTTATTCACATTAAAATATGTTTATCATGACATGTTTTGGAGAGCATAGCCTGCCACCCTTTATCAGAATTGTGTTTAAATGTGTTCACTCTATGGGTCCTCGTTATTTGAAGGAGTTACTGCAGCTTTATGCTCCACCCAGAGCCCTGAGGTTAGCTGACCAGGTCCTGCTGCTGTGCCCAAAACCAGGCTCAAGACCAGAGGAGACAGAGCCTTTTCTGTGGCAGTGCCCAGACTATGGAACAGCGCCCTCTGCCTGTCAGATCCTCTCAGTCTTTAATACAGTTTAAGGCTAGTCGGAAAACCCACCTCTTCTCCCTGGCATTTAATACGAGCTGGACAGGATATCTTGGTGTTTCATTGTTCTTTTCCTGCGTGTCATATTATCTGTATGTTTTTCTTGACCTTTTATGAAAATTGTAAAAATTGTAAAAATTGTAAATGTAAAATTGTATTGAATTGAGAATACATAGCTTACATATGACCCTCCAAACTATTTTTTATCATACAATGGCTCTGTGAAGACTCCAACCCAAAAGTTAGTAGTTTGATCCCTGTTGTTGTGTCCTTGGCCAACACACTTCACTTTATGCATGTATGAATATATTGTGTGTATGAGTGACTGGTTGTGCTCGGAGGGGCTTATGGCGCAGGTTGGCAGCTTTGCAACTTATAAGACAGGGATGTCCAAACTATGGCCCGGGGCCAAATGCGGGCCTCAGACCAATTTTTATTGGTCCTCAGGCCTTGAGATGAACTGGCCCAATTGATCATAATCAATACTTTTTTGAGTAAATTTGAGTAATTCTACCAATATAACCTAAATAACGTCACATTTCATTTTCATACAGACCTAATATTAATATTTCAAGCCTTATTTAAAGTATGAAGTCAAAACTATGTTAAAGGCACCATCTGAATTATCCCCGGGGTTGACCACCGGCCCTCTGTGTCAAATATTTTTCAAGATATGGCCGTCGGTGAAAAGAGTTTGGGCACCCCTGTTATAGGACAATATTTTCTTAATTATTAGTAATATTTCTATTTTGACTTCAATTACATTCTTTTCTTCAGATAAAGTAAAAATATATTGTTTTTATCTTGGAGAGCTCAGCCTGCCAACTTTTATCAGAATACAGCCTCCAAACTCATTTTTATCATGCAACGTCCCTGTGAAGACTGTCAAATGAACCGCCCCACTGCGTCTGCTCCATGTACAGCTCTGAAGTTGTGGTTTGGGCGCTATTACAAGCCTATTACTGTGATGTCACATTTCTCTCCCCTACTGTTTTTGCCGAGAGATAATCCCGCTCTGTCAGGAGTCATCCTCTCTCTGCGCGACATCAAAAGCCTGTGTGAGCGGATCTGTGTTCTCCGAGGTGCGCATTATTCAAATGGGCAGAGTTCATACATCTCCGCGACGTATGACATGTCTCTGTGAAGCCCGGGAATAGCGCAGAGAGTTTGACTGTCACTCACAATGGAGTCCGTGGGGAGTCTACAAAGCACTCGTGATGAGACAGAGTGTAGAGATAAGTGCTGGCATGTTTTCAGTATAGAGCGATATCCCAGAATGCAACACGGCTAGCAAGCTGGCCCAATTCCCTATCTTCCATCCGCCTCGTCTTCCTCCGTCTGCGATCTACACATGCCGTTGCATAAATTCATGAGACAATTTGGGAAGCTGTTAAGAATCAAAACAATACAGAGGAAGTTCGTTGGTAGTTCATGGATAGATGTTTTATTGATAGTCTGAAGTTGAAGTCAATGACTGTACAGACTGATCAACTTTTTGAAACTTTTGCTACCGTTAAATAGGGAATACTATACAAAAATCGACTTTTTGGAGCCTTTTTGGAGCTTTCTGTCACGTTATAATGTTGATCCCTCATCAAAAACATGTCTAAAGTGGTTTTATACACTGCCCGGCCAAAAAAAAAAAAAAAGTCGTCACCTGGATTTAACTAACCAAATAGGTACGAGCCTCCTCCAGTTGGTCAGGTCGAGGTTCAGCAACAGTCTGTGCTCAAAGAATGAGGTCAGCTGACTACCTGAATATACTGAATGACCAGGTTATTCCATCAATGGATGTTTTCTTCCCTGATGGCACAGGACATATTCCAAGTTGACAATGCCAGGATTAATTGAGTTCAAATTGTGAAAGAGTGGTTCAGGAGCATGAGACATTATTTTCACACATGGATTGACCTCCACAGAGTCCAGACCTTAACCTCATTGAGAATCTTTGGGATGTGCAGGAGAAGCTTTGTGCAGCATCAGACTCAACCATCATCAATGCAACATCTTGGTGAAAAATGAATACAACACTGGATGGAAATAAATCTTGTGACATTGCAGAAGCTTAATCGAAACAATGCCACAGCGAATGTCGAAATCAAAGCTAAAGGTGGTCCAACGACATCCAACTGTGACAAGAGGCCCGTGTAAACAGTCTTTTCAGAGACTGCAAATTATCTTTTCTGTGACAGTATCTGTGGCCTTGTACGGACTGTATGTAAAATTAGTTTAAGTTCATGTAGGTCCAGCATCCTATTGATTGATTCCCAATATATACAGGGAAAGCTCCTTTGTAAAGAGGTAACTGCATGTGCCTGCTGTCTGTACCTTCAATCTTCAATTACACTCTGAAGGAGAAATGATTTAGCCAATGGGGGCAAAGCAAATGAAAGTGAAACATATTTATCATTTTAATACAGCGTTTTCAGCGAACATAGCATTTTCAAATCAATAAGAGGAAACATGGTGATCTAAATACGTGATGTGTTAGCAGTAGAAGTGTAATACCTCCTTTTTAACCATGTGATTCAGAATTCAAATCACAAATCCTCAGACAATGAAAGACTTTTTGGTTGCACTTCCCACTGTGTTAGCAATCTAATATGGAGGAAACTAACACTGCAACTTCCGGATATGGTAGAATAATTTGTCAGAATGTATTTTGAATCCCTGCTTTCACATTATTACCCATAGAGCTCAGGACGAAACGCCAAAAAACATTACATTAAATCTACGTTTCTGGCAGTATTGCAAAACGCTCATAGAGATACATTAGCCAAAATAACATTAAAAGTTAACACAAGCACGATGAGCAGCCTGATAAACTGCTGAGTCTCTACTGGTAAATACATTTCTTTCTCTATTGTGTCAGAAAACGTTTGAATGACACCAACATTTTGTATTGACCATGTTAAAATCGAAAACATCTTCATTGGTTTAACATTAACACAGGCATGGGACGATATTGAAATTCTGTGACACGATTATCATGGGCAAAATGATTGTGATTAACGATTATATCACAATAATTGTTAAAGATGCTGACTTGAATATTATGAATTGGTCAATATTTAAACTACTGTTATAGATTGAATTGAATTGCATCATGGCTAAGGGTAGCTTGGTAGCTTTTTTTCTGGTGTCTGCTCACATTCTGGTGATATAATGGAGATTATCTTTGTTGGCGATTATCACAATTTTATAAAATGTCCCACCAACGATTATTGCCTGCCCTTTTTATGATATATTTATGATAAACCATATTATTGTTTATCGTTCCATCCCTCATGTGACGTCACAGTCTCGAGCTCTATAAAATACTTAAACTCAAACTAAACACTAAATCCATTTTTGTACCCACTTTTTAACTCTATATATGTTGTTTTACTAGTATTATCTATTGTTCATAGTTATTTTTGTCTGTTTTAGTGCAAACCAGATAAATTTGCAGCATTCTGGTCAAAAATTCCAAAATCTAAGTTTGTGCAATTTCCGGTAAATGGTGACATCACAAAAGACTGCCCTGATTAGAGCAAGGTGTTTTTGATTATAAACACCTGGCTGCAGGGGCGGAGTCTGAAGTACGTGTTAAACCAATCGCACTGTTTATTATATACCTCCAGACCCTGCCCCTTCGCCTCCCTCACTCTCGCCTTTAGTCCTCCAGGTACTGCTCAGTTTAGCAGTTTTATTTGAAATGTGGTTGTGGGCGGAGTTTAGGTGTTTAATTCCACTTTAACGTGTTTTAATGTCAGATCTTTGTACATTTTATTCCAATCCAGGACCTTCAAAGGTGAAAACGCTAACCACCCAGACACCTAATTATCATCTAATGGAACCTAATTCAATTACCACACCATTACTGTGCTGTAAGTTTGAACTCAAGAAAAGTACAATTACTTGGCTAATAATGTACATCCACAAGTACAAGCTCAGGACAGCTGCAGTACATCCAGACGCTGCTGCTCAGGTCCTGACTAGAACCAGGAAGTACGTCACTGCACTGAGGCTCAGAGAATAGACTTTAAAGCAGCTCTGCCTGTGTAACAGGTCTCTCCATGACCAAGCCCCAAAGTACATCTCTGACATATTAGTGCCATATGAACCATCTCACACTCTGAGGACTTCAGGGACCGTCCTCCTGCTGGTGCCCAGAGTCAGGACTAAACATGGGGAATCAGTGTTTCAGTTTTATGCAGCTGAAACCTGGAACAGTCTTCCTGAAGATGTGAGACAGGCCTCGACTTTGACAATGTTTAAATCCAGGCTCAAACACAGTTCTGTTTAACTGTACATATGACTGAAAGGTTTTTATTCTGCTTTAATGATAATTTTATGATGATTATTATTTGATTTATTGTATTGTGATTTAATGTCTTTCTTATTCTGTAAAGCACTTTGTGTACGAATTGGCTATACAAATAAACTTGCCTTGCCCTGTTTGGCCTACAAGTACTGCTGCCAAAATTGTACTTAAGCAAAAGTAAAACATACACATGGAAAATACTACTTAGAGTATGAGTCGCGAGTTACTTTTGAGACATGAAATAGAGAAATGTGCCCACGGGACTTTAAACCAGGATGAGGGGACGTATTTACTCTCACATACCTGGGATACTGTTCTGAAGTGGGGCTGCAGATGGCGCTGTTCTCCTGGTAGGAAGACAGCGCCAAAACCTGTTTAAATCAGCTGACTGGACACGTCACAGGAACTTCATGTGACCACTCTGAGGCTGACTGATGACTAGTGAGCATTTTAGATCACGCTTTTATACCAAACTTCAATAAAAAATATGAAAACTATGTCAGTATAGAGAGCCATGAATTCGGACATTTTTTTTTTGGATTGGGACTTGTGCTGTACTCAGTAACTCCTATGATTTTAAAAGTAACTAATCATAATTACACGGCTACAATTATAGTCTATTACAAGTACAAGCAACGAGAGTATTTGTAATTCGTTACTTTCCCCCCAGTGTAAGTTCTTTTTCGATTTTCATTTGATTTTTAAACATTCCACATGCCAAAAATGCCACAATGAGGAAATAGCGTATCTAATTTATTCTGATTATGAGCTCTGAATAATTTAAGTAGAAAACTGAAAACCATGTGCTGATCTATTGCTATTCTAATCATGGCTGATTATAGCGCTACGGCGAGAGGGTTTTTGATATTTAATTTGGTCCTTCAATTAAAAGTGCTGTACCTGATTTTTACTGTCTTAAAAATGTGAAAAACAGAACTAGTTAATTTTAAACAGTTTGCAGTGGTCCAAAGTTATTCCTCTCTTACCTAATACATAACAAGCTTCTTAATTAACTGCGATGTGTTTCTAAGCGCTTTTCACAACTTTCACAGGTCAGAATGGAGTTTTACTTTCACTGAAATGCTAACGACAATTAACCATGCACTTCTTGATGCGCAGACATAAAAACGCAGGCAGTACACATTAGACTTATTTTGACCTCAAGAGCTGCCTATACATAATACAAAATACACTGCATGGCCAAAAAAAAGTTGTTGCCTGGATTTAACTAAGCAAATAGGTACGAGCCTCCTATTGGATAATTACTCCATGGGCGATTGAGGTCAGAATGAAAGAATGAGATCAGTGACTACCTGAATATACTGAATGACCAGGTTATTCCAACAATAGACTTTTTTCTTCCCTGATGGCACGGGCATATTCCAAGATGACAATGCCAGGATTCATCGGGCTTAAATTGTGAAAGAGTGGTTCAGGAGCAGGAGACATCATCTTCACACATGGATTGACCTCCACAGAGTCCAGACCTTAACCCCATTGAGAACCTTTGGGATGTGCTGGAGAAGACTTTGTGCAGCTCAGACTCGACCATCATCAATGCAAGATCTTGGTGAAAAATGAATGCAACACTGGATGGAAATAAATCTTGTGACATTGCAGAAGCTTATCGAAACAATGCCACAGTGAATGCCGTGGCGACTTTTTTTTGGCCAAGCAGTGTTTGAAAAATAGTTAAATGATTTTCCCAGCTTTCATTTAAGGCAATAATATTGGAAATCCATCCTCCCAGTAAGCAGTAGCAGTCTTAAACCCACACTCAGTTCATAACCATTTTTATTCTCCCAGAAACACTATACTATTTTGGTCGCCGTAACTGCTTTCTAGACATTTAATACACAGTTTAATTTTCGTCCATGCTTTGTCTGCAAAAACAAAGTTCGAGAAGCTGAAATCAATCAGGAACAAATTCTCAGACAATGAAAGACTTTTTGGTTCCACTTTCTACTGTATTAGCCAGCTAATAGGGGGAAAACATCCTGGTAGTTTCCAGATATTGAGGAATAATTTGTTAGAATGTATTTCAAATCCCTGTTTTCACATAATTGCCAACAGAGCTCAGCATGGAATGTCAAAAGAACGATGGAAATCCCCCATGTTTCTGGCAGTCGTGCAAAACGCTCAAACCGATATAGTAGCCAAAACAAAGTCAAAAATAAGTGAAAACATGAAGAGATGAATAACCCAATAAACTCCTGAGTCACTACTGGTAAATACACTTATAGTTCTAAGCGTTTTGTGCGTGCCATTTATGGCTTTGGGGTCAGAGCTCGGACGTCGGAGTAACAGTTTCTCAAAGTTTCTGTGTTCCAGTTGCCTGGCCAGTCCAGAATGATATCAATTTATATTTTTTATACAGATTGATATCCCCATGTTCTTCATTTGCCTCTCAAGCCTGGTCAAACGCGATCGTGCAATCAGAATCGTTTTTTTTTTTTTGTTGGTGAGCTCATTGGTCACCTGCCATTTACAAATAAAATCAAATATATTTCACTTCAGATGAGTTTAGTTCTTCACTTCGCCATGTTTTTCAGCCCCTGTGATATTTTTTTCCCTTTATTCTTTCAGAAAACCACACCTGTCCCCGATTGGCTAATCCACCTGTCACTCACACCCATTTGAAAACGAGCAGGTCCAGCAGTGACCAGACCCACATCCTCATAAAGTATTGAACAAGTGTGTATTCTGGATCCCAGGTAAGTGTTCAAGTCGGAAAAACAACCTGTACATGACAGTATATGTACGGTAACGACTTAAAAGTAGCAACAAAAATGAGGAAAGTGCTCAAATCTGCCGAAATGCTGGTCACTTTAATAACCTAGACATTGATATTACATTAGTTACTTTCAAATCAATGTTTAAAAGTGATTTTTTTTTTTTTTTTTAATTAGCATAACAGTAGTAGTATTTATAACTGCAGAGGGTCAGTGGCTGCAGGAGCGGGTTCACTGAATCTGATGGACAGTACAGAGCATCTACACAAAATAACACATGTACTATCAATAGCAGCAGTCGTGTTGGATTGGGCGACAGTCGCTCAGATGGTAGAGTGTTTGTTCAACGATCTGAAGATTAGTGGTTCAAATCGTGCTCCCAACATAAACATCACTGGCTGAGCGGTTAGATCCACTGGTTATCATGTTGGCGATGCAATGCCTGTTCCAATAGATGAATGCTGTTGTGTCCTTGGGCAAGACAGTTAACCCACCTCGCCCCCATTGCCTGTGTACTCTGGTGTGTGAAAGGGTGAGTGGTTCTTTGAGTGCCCTGAAGTTGGAAAAGCTATAAAAATGTGCCCTAAAGAACTAGAGTGTTCTAGGGTAAATTTACAAGTCGGAACTTTTATGATCGCCAAGAACAACTGGAATGCAGCAATAAAATCAGTAAAGTAGCAGCTATTTTAAGTGGTGATGATTATAATGTAGAAATATTAACTGAAAATATAGATGGATTTTTTGGTGAGTGTAACTCGTCTTTGAACAAAAAAGCCCCCCCAAAAAAAAAAAAAAAACAAATTTCCCAGCTCTCACTTGTGGAAATATTTTGGAAATCCATCCTACCCGTAAGCAGTAGCAAGCACACATCCAGTTCAGAGCAATTTTGATTCGTCCGGGAACACAAGTCCACACAGATCTATTTTTAGTCGCCTTAACTGCTTTCAAGACATTTCATACACGGTTTCGGTTTCTCCCATGCTTTTCCCCCATTTTTCCATGCTTTGTCTGCAAAAACAAAATTCGGGAAATATATCTGTATTGTTGGAACAGCATCATATCCGAAAGCTGGGAGGGCTGGCCTGAAGAGCTGGACTTCAAAGTTGCCGACAATAGCCCTGGCCAGGAGCTGAATAATGCGCTGCTACTTGGCAACGCTCAGTGGCTATATCCTTTTCACTGTTTGGGTTTGAAGCCTGACCCAGAGGCAGGGGAGTTCATGCAGGAATATAAAATCTATTTTCCTCCAGACATACTTAAAATGCATTGGATCTCATAACATTGAAAGAAGCCTCACAAGCAAAGCCCCCGAACATTATGAGAAATACAACACTACTGCAAAAAGGAACAGCTATATTCGTTCACTGGCTTGGACTCAGAATGCTTCTCGTTTTGAGTTGTCTTGACAACTTTATATTGATTTAGTGAGTAGATAGATAGAGGGTATTTTACTTGTTTTAATATATTTGGTAACATTTTATTTTAGACTGCACTTATTAAAGATGCACTATGTAAGTTCTGGAGGAGGGTCCGCTTGTCTCTATGGAGATGTTAGTGTTCCACAGTATGGCATTAAACATATCTTGCATTTATTAAATTACATTCAAATACCTTATATTTAAAACCTTTGCTCAAAAGTACCTTTAAAACCTTTGCTCAAAAGTACCTTTAAAACCATGCATTGCCATGGAGATAGTTATAAAGACATACTCTGGAAAAATGCAGGCCAAGCAATAACATCTCTGTGGAGGCAAGAAGGTGAGGGACCATCACCAGAAAAGTTATATCATGCTGCTTGTGACATGTAAGTGGTTAATTTGATGTTAATTAGTATTTGGGTCTTAAAGTCTTATTCTGCATAACCTTATTTTACTGCTAATTAGACATTACCAACACTTTCCTATCAATAAACTCCTTATTACTGCTTATTAGCATGACGTTAGGAAAGTTTTTGTAACTCATAAATGAGCATTTCTTGCTGCAACAACACTCGCATTACCAAATAATAATTAATAATAATAATAATTCATGTATGAAATGTCCTAATATCATATGAATAAGCTGTTATAAAGGGTTTATTATTATATTACATTATTATTAGCAACATTAATACAAAATTATAAAAACAATTAACATGGGATTAACCATTGAATGTTTATAAGTGCACCCTAAAATACAGTTGTTTTATTTTTTTCTTTTGCTGTGCTAATCTGTTATGTCATATTTAATAACTCCAATCAAAAAGACAGCGGTTCAATCTCAGCAACCTTGGGCAACACACTCCATGATCCGTGGCGGCTGATGGCACATACTAGCAGCCTCACGTTTATCAGTCGACCCCAGCTGTGCATAGAAGTAAAATTATGCATGGGTTCTTAATGCAACTTTACACTGTACAAGACTTTATAAGTACACATAGAATATTATTAAGGCCTATACATCAGGAACATGTTTTAGTTTGGAAATTTTAGCCCCACCCACTTATTCCTTTCCGTCACTGTGATATTGCACCATGACACAGAAACGACTGGCTGGGAGAGTGTCATGCTGTTGTTTCCTTACAGTTCTCCAGTCTCGCCCACGCTAAGCTTTTTGTCACTCTTGAAAATGCACCGTGACAGGGAATGGGACAGTGGCAGGCAGTTGGTTTCCCATGAATCTTAGTAACAATGTGCCTGATTGGACCAAAAAAGTGACCGTCAGCAGCTTGTGTGTTACCTGAGAAAATGCTTTGTAAAATGAATGTCTCAATATATTTATTATGTTTAGCAGCTTTAACTAACTAAAGAGCATTTATCTTGACTAGAATAAATTAAAATCAGGTAGAGGCCTGATTATATTTGGACAACTTAAATAGTTTTATTCAGATAGTATAAAATATATTGTCCTTACCTATGTTTTGGAGGTTTAGCCTGCCAAATTTCATCACCATACGTTCTACGCCTACATAGACATGAATATTCCAAATTTTAGTTTCAGTTCTTGTTTGTTCTTTTTTGCAGTGACGTTTTCAGAGACATTTTGCACCAAAGACGGTCTATATAATACTGCAAGCTTTAAGTGCCAAGACAAGATCGGCAGGGAATCAAATAATGATAAGGACAGTGGGTTTCCAAAAAGATATGTTGTACCGCGGCGCTCGGAAATGTTGAGATTAAAACATACTTTGATGAAAAATGGAATTATGAACAGTGAAGGAAGGCTGGCGTAAAAGGCCTTGAAGTAAATCCCCAGATGTCTGCCGGTGTGATTTTTAATTAATTCTCAAGTTTCTCTCCAAAACATGCAAACTTTGGTCTCATATAAGGAACAGTCTTCTAATGGAATGATAAGACTTCAAATATAGTGGCTTGTTACTTAACATATATACCAGGTTTTATAATTAATGGAGTCTGGGATGTGAAAGCGATTTTACCGTACAGTTTTCCATTTTGTTGGGTAGCATGACAAAAAAAGGACATTTCATGGATTCTTGTGATGTTAATTCCCATTTAAAGATTCCATTGATCACCTTGGCATTAGCAAAAGATGAAGTTTAAATCTGTCAACTGGACAAATCGTTGCAAGAGTGAAGATGTTTCGCTGCTCATCTTCAGTTCTGGTCAGATTGCTGATGGCCACTGCCTTATATCCATCTGAGAACAATGGCAGGGTCGTTAAAGATTGAATAGGGTAGTTCTAGCTGAAACTGGAGGCAATAGATGTTTACAGTTCCAGTGTAGTTAGTCCCTCCCTTCAGATAGATATAAGGCAGTGGCCACCAGCAATCTGACCAGAACTTCGTCTTTTGCTATGGATCAGATCTGGACGACTAAGAGATTACATAGACGCCTTGGCATTAGTATTTCACGTGTCTTAACTTAAAATAGACACAAAAAAAGTTCATTTTCAAATCAGTATTTAGTCTTTGGCGCGCCCTCTGATGTCAGCAGTATGAATGAACAATAAAAAATCAAACACATTTTGAAGGTATTACGCAGCATAACTCCTGCTAATACAGTCATGCTTTCAGAATTTGACCTCTGAAGTCTGATGATGGTTAATGGACTTTAAAACTGTACAGGAGACCTTAAGTTTTCTACCTGTGATGCAACAATCCAGGCATAATTGAAACAAAGTTCTAAGGCTTAGAGATGACCCTGTAAACAAGATTAGTGAAACAAGCGTGAAAGAAGAAAAATACAACCCCAGGCATGTTTTTGTAGAGAACAGTAATATGACGTTATTAAAAGCTCAAAAACCTCTGTGTCAAAGGCTGATCTTGTCAAATCTCAGAAGCTAAGCAGCGGTGGGCCTGGTTAGTACTTGGATGGGGGACCATGGGGAATATCAGGTGCCACAATGGGGAACCGGTGGCAAAACTATTATTGTCTCCTTAGACAAGACACTTCACCCACAGTGAATTGTGTGAATGTGGTGTGAATGTTGGTGGTGGTCAGAGGAGCCGATGGCGCAGACTTTGAGCCTTGGTTCCATCAGTCTAACCTTGGGCAGCTGTGGCTACAATAGCAGCTTAAAACCACCAAAAGTGAATGAATAATGCACAAAATTGTAATGCAACTTGGAGCGCCTGGGGAAAGAAAGAACTATTACATTATTTATTATTATTATTATAAAAAATTTAAATGAGTGAAACAACATTCAAGTCAGAGCAGTGACATCTCAAAGACAAACAGGTTGCAGACGCCTCCCGCAAACAGTGCTTGTCCCTTCTAGTTAAAAATCTGTTTTATTAGTCAATGAAAATACACCTGCAGAAAGTTATCCCATGTTATGTATTCCAGGTGATACGGCTGACGTCAGAGGACCTACTTTTGATGGACAGTCTTTTTTTAACTGTTGTAGCTTCATGTGAAAACATCTTTGACAGACAACCGGAGATGCAGCTCACTGGACTCTGGAAAACATGTTTGGCAGCTCAAATATTGGACTTACAATGTTTTCTTTTGCACATGAAATCACATCTACCTAGTCCAAAACTTTTTAGCTCAACAATATAGCGCTTGCTAACAAAAGGTTGACAGTTTGAACCTATACTGCCTTTGTGTCATTCGGCAATACAAGATTCATAAACAGCATTGGGCACTGGTGTAAAAAAATGTGTGTGATTGTTTTTGAGAGCGCGATAAAAAAAGCTTCAAGGCATTCAAAGCTTTACATCAAGGAACCACTCACACATTCACACACCAGTATACACAGCCACTGGGGTGAGGGGGGTTAAGTTTCTTGCCCAAGGACACAACAACAGCATTCATCTGTGGAAGCTGGAGTAGCGCCGCCAATCTGTGGATCAACCAGCTTAACCGATGACGTTTATGTCAAGAATGAGATTCGAACCACCAACTTTCAGATCATTGGACAAACACTCTACCAACCGAGCTGCTGTCGCTCAAACACAAATTGCAGGTGTCTTCTTTTGCTCAGAAATACCTAAAATGTAGCTTGGACACCTCTCCACAGATCTGACCTGTAACTTGGCCTGGTGGCATCTCCTGCTTGTCTGCATGGAGGTCAATAGACATAGATACATACTGTGGAACATTCCTGGCAAATAAGAACCTCCCCATAGTAACAAGCAGATGGCAGATCCTCCACCAGGACAGGCTTTTATTAATGTCACAGAAGTTTAACGTCTTACGATGGAGTATAAGGGTCAGGTACATAAATTAAATTATGTGGGCGCAATGAGAATAAAATCGTAGCATTTCGACATTAATTTTGCAGTGTTACGGTCGCTGTATCAGACCGTTGTAGTAAAGAAGGAGCTGAGTCGAAAGGCAGAGCTCTCGATTTACCGGTCAATCTACATTCCTACCCTCACTTATGATCATAAACTCTGGGTCATGACCGAAAGGACGAGATCGCGGATACAAGCGGCCAAAATGGGTTTCCTCTGTAGGGTGGCTGGGTGCTCCCTTAGAGACAGGGTGAGGAGCTCAGTCACATGGGAGGAGCTCGGAGTAGAGCCACTGCTCCTTCATGTCGAGAGGAGCCAGCTGAGGTGGCATCTGCTCAGGATGCCTGGGAACGCCTAGGGGTCCCACTGGAGGAGCTGGAGGACTTGTTTGGGGTGAGGGAAGTCTGCGACCCGGCCCCGGATAAGCAGAAGAAAATGGATGGATGGATAGACTTACTTTTATGAGAATAAAGTCGAAACCTGAAAAAGTTGTAATTTTATGAGAATATAAGCTACTGTGCCTGAATGAGTGCGTTAGAGTAGTGCGTACTGCGTTATGGAGAGTTTGAAGCATTTTGTTCAGATGTACTTTCAACTGGGGTTTATGCACGATGAAATACTGTGTCTAGAGCGATCCAGAGAGGAAACGACAATCCTCTCTGGATAGCTCTATGGTGCTATACTCCTGCAGCCGACCACTTCTACCCAGTTCCTCTTCCACAAAAGTAACAATTTCTTCCAAATCTGTATGTTTCCTCCAACGAAACAAACTCAAACGTTTGCAGTGTCACTTCAAAATACTTAGACTGATGATAGTGTGGTGATGGTGGGCTAAAAGACACAGTATTTCATGGTGCGTAAACCCCAGTTGAAAGTATATCCGAAAAAAATGCTCCAAACTCTCCATAACGCACTTGCCTACTCATTCACGCACAGGAGCCTAATATTACATAAAATTATGACTTTATTCTTGTAAAATTACGACTTTAATGTTATTTCATTTAACTGACCCTTATACCCTCGTCGTAATGTCTCGTTGTGCATTCATTTTTTTTTTGTGTATTCTGTTTTACCGCGAAAAACTTGCAAATAATAAACCATCATCACATAAAAACGCTTTTGTCTTATTGTCAAACTCACATTCAACCATTCACTTCCTGTTTTGAAGTCTTGTCATAACACCACGATATGCCTCCATCTATTTTATGTCAAATCTTTTGTTCCGCTCGACTCTTGGCTCACATTAGGACATGGTGGGGCTTTTGTCTGAACACTCATATTGGCTGAAATAAACACTTATTGATGTGTGTAAAAGCTACAATTATGATCAACAAACAGCCCTCCTCTCCACTAAATCAGCCTGCATTGTTGTCAGGTTAATACCAGCCTTGACTTGTAAAAAATTAAATAAAACGTGGCTGCTAAAAGACATGGTGCCATGAGGAGATTGTTACATTTTTTGGTTTTACTTGTAGACTTTTGACAACTTTTTAAGTGTTGTCAAGCTATAGTAAAGTATTTCTTCTTCGCGTTCTTTTAGTACTCATAAAATATAATCTTCAGACTATTTTTATGCAGTGAAATTTTGATAAATGTTACACAATATCACTGACACCCCCACTCACAAATCGCTGTCCATTGTTAGCTTAAAGTACTTATTGTTTTTAGCGTGACTTGTTAAAAAAAAATACAGGAAGTATTGACGCTAACAGTAAGCTAGTCATTTGCTGCACAAACGACAATTACGTGTTGCTACCATAGACTGTATATATAAATGGAGATAGCTAACCTGCTAGCCGCCTCGTTCCAAACAGGAAGTGAGCATGAGTGCGTTTCCAGCTCCATCGACACTTTACATAAAAAAACTGTCGCTCTTCTCTCTCCAAAACTGCTGTTCTCAGGCTCGACATTTTGCTCTTAAAATGTTCATATTAACCCGCTATTTATTTATTTCACTATTGTGTCCGTAAATGAAGATTTTAACTTTAATAACAGACAAATCAGGTGCCTTCTTTCCCCAAGGTCACTCTCACTAGCGTTAGCAACAAGATTGATTGCCGACATTGCTAAGTGCCCGCTCCATGCTAACCCAGCGGTGTGGGCGGGAAGGAGCGTTACCTTCAACAGCGTCGCTCTGGATTGGCTCTTTTGGTTGCTATGATACTAGCGGTCGTAAATTCAAACTCGTCTCCAAATTCTCATGTCATGTAACAGAAATTGTAAAGAATTAAAACAAAAAAACGACAAAAAAATGGGAAAAACTTCACGCTAGTTCGCAACACATATGGTTCTATTGGTGAGCATAAAGGACAGGGGCGCTTTGGGACTAGGGGTGTGGAAAAATATCAAAGTATTGTATCGTTTAATGTAATGATACAGTATTGATATCATGGGTTGCAGTTTCAATATATATTTTTTTGTATATTCTACCAAATTATTCGGTATGGTATCATATTGGCAAAATCTTAATGATACTCAGTCTTATTTGGGACATTTAGCCATTTGCTTGTTTCCTGTGAATGTTGGTCGATCTGCCTGTCTGTTATTGACCAATATTTCACCGTTTGATTTTCTAACATTATTTTGGTTAAATCAACAATTTTGTGAACCCCAGAGAAACTATGCCAACTTTAGTGAAAGTATCACATCATAATTCAATAGGTGAGAAAAGTGTCTGTGTCTGAAAAATGTTCCTATTGATCGAGGCTCTGAGTGAGTTGGAATTAACACATTGAAGTATGAAAGACAGTAGGAAAAAAACAAAGTTCATGTGATCTGGCTCCAAGAAAATCATGATGTTATTTTTTTTGCCATATAACCCACCAACATTCTACAAAGTAAACTGGTGAGGATTGTACAAAATACTAGTTCATTTTTGTAAAAGAAAACATTCTAAAACCCAGACATCTGCTCTTCTGTGAAAGAAAACCTGCTGCTTGTTTGACTATGTCCATTCATTGAAGGGCCTTTTGTATTTTTAAAGTCTTCTTAAAGACACAGTACCAGATTTTTACAGTATTACAAATGTGAAAATCAGAACTACTTCATTTCAAACAATTTGCAGTGGTCCAAAGTTATTACTTCCTTAACTTTCGCATTCTGAACATCCTAATTATTCACCGCAATGTGTTTTTATGTGGGCAGTTCGCAACTTTCAGTCATGGTAACACTATCCAGTAAGAACAACTAGCATGCTAATAGTGCACTTCCTGATTATCGGACAATAAAACGATGCAGACAGTACACAGCAGGCATATTTTGAGGTGGGGAAGACAAAGAAAACATCCTAAAACCCAGACGCCAACTCTTCTGTGAGGGAGAATCGGCTGCTTGTTTGAATATGCCATTCATTGAAGGACCTTTGGTATTTTTAGCAGTCTTCCTGAACCGAGCCGAGCGGAGACATTTACATGTGTTATAATGATGTATGATTTCCAGAGGTGGGAGAACTCAAGCGTCCAATGGGCTGTCAGCTCAGTCCAGTAAAAAAAAAAAAAAATCACATCATGGGCCGCTCGGATTGATTAGCTTCAGACTGGCGAGTTTGATTGGCACCTTCAATTCTGCGGCACTCAGCGGGTAACGCACTATCATGTGTCCAACCGCCTCCTTGATTGAGCTTAGCCGAGCGGTGTAAAGTTGAGAGCGAGTTTTCAAAATGTATGCAAGAGAGGAAACTTTTGGTCAATGCAAGGCAAATTTATGCAGCCCGAGTGTGGTACAAGTGCATGCAATGTCCACTTCAATATGTGCTTTTCCAATGCTACTTCCAGAAGTCCCAAGAAACCTATTAAAATGTCCTGCATGAGCGGATTTGTCATGTAGGTAAGTCACGTGAGGTATCGGCGAAAGGTTTTTACATGTGATTATTTTAGAAAAGTGAAAAGGTGTCAATTAAAGCTACCATCTGTAAGTTTGTTTGATATTTTTTCACCAGTAGATGGCAGATGTGAAGCCTGTTCTCCCTTCACCCTTCACCTCACCTGGCCTTTGTTCAGGCTTATGTGTGCTCTCTGGTCTTCTTCTGCCAAGCCAAAGTTGGCGCACTATCAGACAGAAATAACATAGATTGCATTTAGTGGTGAAGTGTGAGAATACAGCAGGGGCGGGTCCCCCAGTGTTATTACTGATGGTAGCTTTAAGCATGCAAAGACCCGTATCCAGAGCCGGGTCGCGGGGGCAGCAGTCTAAGCAGGGACTCCCAGACTTCCCACACCCCAGACATGTCCTAGACCAGACCAGCCGAGCATGTCCTGGGTCTTCCCCGGGGTGGAACATGCCCGAAACACCTCTCCTCGGGAGGCGTCCAGGAGCAGCGGCTCTACTCCGAGCTCCTCCCGTGTGACTGAGCCCCTCACCCTATCTCTAAGGGAGCGCCCAGCCACCCTGCGGAGGAAACCTATTTCGGCCGCTTGTATCTTGTCCTTTCGGTCATTACCCAAAGCTCATGACCATAGGTGAGGGTAGAAACGTAGACTGACCGCTAAATCGAGAGCTTTGCCTTTCGACTCAGCTCAGACATGCACTTAAACGAGTCGATTAAGTGCATGTAACGTCTTTAAATCAAGCTTGTAATGGACAGTTATTTCTGCTAATTCTGTAAAACCATTGACTCCATATTGTTGTAAACGCATTATTTGTGGGGAAAAAAGCTGACTGAATGATACTGACTGAATGAAAAAGCATTTTGTTGGATGAGAACCATTAGAAAATAAGGATGGGGACATTACACTTTATTCACTCAGAAACCATGTTGGATGAGAGCCATGAAGAAACAACTACTTACGACTATACACAGTTGCCGTCTTTCTGTCATGGTTCAAGCTCAGACATGACTAAAATGGCAGGGCTAACTGTTTCTTCTGAAAGATGTTCCTCGGTCATGGTTCAAAATTGGGTAAAATCATGACTGACTGTTTGAATTTTGTGTGTATATATTCAGATGATAGAGACCTTCTTTTACTTTTTTTTTAACTGAATAGGTACTCATTTTGATATTCCGTACATGCGCTATATTTAAAATTGTCGTCCTTTCTTTCCTGGCATGGAAATCTAGTTGATGTGTTCTCTTGGGGCTATCTTTGAGGTGTGAATGTGCTAAAAGCTTATGAACACTTCCCAAGAGTGTACAAGACACATTAGGAGACGCCCTGATTTGCACGTGTCATATATTACTGGGGTCATTTGCGGTGTTAATGGGTAAACATGCTGTTGCCGTGGTAACTGGTACTTTGAAATGCCACATTACTTATGACTAAGTCCAGTGGGCCCCGTGGTCGGTGGTTTGAGCTCCACTACCAGCAGATCAGGAGCTATTGGCTGAAGTAGATTAGCACCAAAGACAATTGAGGTGCAAATGAACAATACATCAAATTGTTAACAGAGGTCTGAGGTGGGTAGAGTAGTCAAAAATTGTACTCAAGTCAAATAATATTACTCAAGTAGAAGCACAGTAGTGGAAATAACTCAAGGTTTAAAAAGTATACTACTCAAATCACAGCACCTCCCAGAATGTAACGCCTGATTTGTAATTTTAAGTTAATAAAACATTGAATATTGAACAAAATCAGCTATTTTCAAAGGATAGACACAAAAATTAGAGAAAAAAATCATATTTGATACTAACAGACTTTGAGACAGTGGGATGAGTAACCAAAACTTTGACTAAAGTAGGAATACTGTTACTTCAATGAAAAAATACTCAAGTAGGAGTAAAAGTATGCTGCTAGACAAGTACTCGCGATTTATTTAAAAAGTTAGTCAAGTAAATGTAACTAAGTACTGCTCACCTCTGTTAATGGTGCACTATGTAATTTGTCTGGTGGAGGGGGAAATGTGTCCACAATGTTCCGCAGTATGGCATTAAATTGATCTACGTTTCTCTGTATTCAATTGGATGTGTTTATTGCTCCACTGTGTTTTTAAACTCCATACACCTTACCTAGAATCATTTGAATCATTTAAGCCTTGAAAATACCAGTCTCTGCCCATCAAAAGATAAAATGTAGCTGTTAACTTGAAAACTACAGCTTCATCACAAGGTGGAACTGAGCATTTTGAGTATTAAAGATGTAGACAGAAAGATTACTTTTTGATGAAGTAACATTATAACATGGTTTAAAGCTCAAAGTGTAAAATAGGGTCTATAATATATATGTACGTATGTATATTTAATGAATGCATGATCATATGTATTAATTGCTCTTGTCTAGTCGACATACTGGAACTCTGATGTAAAGTTATCTACATTTATTATTACAACCTCAGTGCGTAATTAATCCTTTTGCAGTAGAGATGACTATAAATATTGCATATGTGACGGAATATTTATGCATCAAAACTCTAAAAATGTGCTGCTGAGTCTAGGCTATGGCCGCACTCTCATTACATTAAATGATTTAACGCAGAGCTCTTTTTAATTCCATTAAATGTCCCCTGGTTTGGGAGCCAGATCATTTGGCTGAGAGCTCGGTCAGCGCCTCCCAAATGAGTGTTCATTTAGTTTGTCTTTAAAGAGCAGCTATATGAAGTGATGTATTGAAGTGGGGACTGGCATGAGGCCGATTGTCATTTTTTTAAAAAGTGTAAATTATACTGGCTTTAATACTTACCCGAAAGGTTTGGACTTATATGGAAGCATTTAATTTCAAGCTGTAATATAAGTGCATGCATTAATCAGGAGAGTTTTGATTAATTGGACATTTAGATTTTTTTTTACTTATGTGAAATTGCATTATCAACAGCAGTAAATGGAAAAAAGGTTGGCATTGTCTACTTGTTACTGTTTTAATATGTTAATCTTTTAATATTTGTATTTTTACCAAAACAAATCTATTTTGTTGTTTTATTTATAGACTTTATTGTCCCATTTGGAAATGACCTTTGAATTGAACCAGTACTCCCAGTGTGGAGCAGTGGGCAATGGGCCTGGAGGATTAACCCGATTACATGTTGTGGGTAGATGGGGAAACTAGGTGTAACCAGACATGGGTAGAACATGCAAATGCACAGAAAAACTCCACCTGGCTCATATATTGCTCTTGCTGTAAAACAAAAATGCCAACCACACCCACTGTATCACATACCCCCAGTATTACACCCAAAGTGGACAAGTTTTTTAATGTTCCATGACGGTTAGGTATATTATTTATCTCTGGTATTTGACCCATCCCTCAATGCCACAGCAGCAACCGGACTTAACTCCCGGCAGAACGTCTCCTGTCCACCATGATTACATTGTCTCATTTCTCATGTACTTACAGCACGTTGTCAAGGACTAGACAGTTGACCATGTGCTCAGTGGCAAGCTGAGCTTATAGGAAATAGGACATTGTTAAATGTACAGTAATTGGACACTGTAAATGACTCACTGATGCTCCTTCAAACGGCAGCCAGGTGATGCTGCTCAGAAGCCGGAACTGTTGCCAGCCACTAATTAAGATTAAAACCAAATGGATGTGTTGTCAATGTGTACATTTACATGACATGTTAAAATCAGATCACAAGAATATTCCGATAACTCAATAATTACATTTTTGGTGTGTGTTTGCAAATCTGATAAAAAAAAACACTTGGCTGCAGTTAATCAATGGATTTTTAGAGTAATTGTTGTATTTGGAAGACAAAGGTACAATTAAATTTTAACACACCTCATTCAGTCCTAGTGACAGTATGTGACTTGTAACTTTGTGACTTTGTGAACGTGAACAACTGCATGACTCCATGGAAAAAGAAAGTTAAAACCAAATTTTGGAACATTCTCCATGGAGATAGACACATTGTATGCCATACTACGCGGAATAATAGCCAAAGGAACAACATTTTCATAGAAAGTTTGAGGAAAGGCCCTCCAAATAAGAGTCAGGTTTGTGGAGATGCAAGCACTCTCACAGCAAGAATGCACTTTTTTGTATGTTTTTCAATGTAATTACAAAAAAAACCCCAAAAAACACGCTTTCATTGTTAAAACAACTACGCTTTCTCTTTTAATTTTGATTTTGCCCTTATCAAAACCTACAGCTGTGAAAAACCAGAAAGAGATCAGTTTACTCATATCAAATATAATGGTTTACATGGCATTTCAATAATCCGAGTCCTCCAGAAATCAGATAATGACTGGATTTTCTGCCGTGCATGTAAACATACACCCTCACCAATTCTATTTATTGAAAAATGTATTTTCTACTTTACACCAACGCGCACCCATATTTTAACTCAACCATTATTATTTATTGATGAATCCCTATCTTGCACATATCCCCTAATGCCATGTCAGTTTGATTGATGTCCCCCCTCACCACAGATGTGCTTTTAAACATGTATGTGCCGACTGGGACCTATTTGCATGCCTGTATTGTATTGATCGAGTTTAACATCAATTAACACCATTTGTTGTGTTTGGCATTCCCATTTGCCGGGCTCATACAGGTTGCTTAGCGCAGCAAATCTCGGGGCCTTGTTTATTCATTAGCGGCACCTATAGAACAAGGTCATGACCGCAGCTTGATAAGGCCGTCCCCTTGCCCTCTCTACAGCTAATCTGATTCATCAACATCAATTAGAGGGGCTTAGGGGGCCCGCACGGAGAGCCAGGTGAATGACCACTTCACTGTATAGGAGGATGGGTGGACATTTCTACACGCCAGAAAATGGGCTGGTAAAATAATAATATTACTGTGACACCTGGCCTTCTCATTGGTCTCCATCTAAGTACTAACCAGGTCAAATCCTACTTAGGTTCTGAGGTCCAAACAGATCAGGCTTTGACCCAAGGAAGTTTGGCTACCACATTGCAAAAAAAAAGGGGTATATGTAGTATTCTTGCTATTTCCAGTGAATTTCTTAAGTCCATACATGGTCACTAGAATCATTCTAATCAGTGCAGTGTTTCAGTTGCAATCCTCATTATCTCTGTTTGCTAGCAGTGCTTATCGTTGCCAACTTTTCTCCCTCTGTCAGAGTGGGGTTTTTTGTTTATATTTCCGCAAGCCACAGAAAAACATGCTTAATAGACTAATCTTCTGTCTACATACGTCTGACCACTGATTCTAGCTCAAGATAAATGGGCTGATTACAGACCTGAAGCATACGAGTGTCTGCGTTGCTAATCAGCGTCCAGGTTCATCGTGGGAATCCAGACCATTTCGTTTGCATTCATTTTGTCAGTCTAGGCTCATATGCAGACATTTCTGTGACAAACTTTAGCCATTCCAAGCAGTTTTTGGTCAGTTTTCGATATAGACTTTGTCGATCAACCAATCAGAGTCCGTGAGTTCGGCGGAAATTCAATGTGTAGTAACGTTTCGCTCGAGGTGCACGGCAGCACAACAAGCACCACAAGCTTTCATCGGGGAGCTGTGCAAGACGTCTGTGTGGATTTGACGTTGGACTATGAACCAGCCTTAATCCAGCTCACTGCTTTTGTCAAGTCGCCTTAGCAAAGCAGAGGACAATTTTCCATATGGGACAAAGTATATTTTAACCAAACATATAGTTGCAATTGGCTACATTAAATTATTACTTTTTAGCCGTTCTTTAAGAGAATTAGAGTGGTACAGTCCTGGTGGTACAGAGGTTTTACTTGTCAGGAAGAAGGGTCTGGACAAGGGGCACTTTGTAACAGTTATATATTTGCTTTTTCCCACTGTGTGCCTGCTGTGATGTCCTGCGAGGATCTAGGAGGAGAGGGTAACTCCTCGTGACTTGATAGACATGGAAACTCGTTCAGGTCACATAACACACACCCTCTGACACTATCCCCAAATTTGCTTAAAATGCTTCAATTTTTGAATAATTCTAAACCTATTTTCTGCCACTCCTAAAACCTGCCTGAAATCCCTGAGCACTGCACATACTCGAGTTACAATAGCATTTGTGTGAATGTGTCATTTATCCAGGTAAGCACCTCTTCTGGACTCCGATCTGTTACAGAAAAGCATGGATTCTACTTCCCTCCATTCTTCCCCCTCAGATAAATGACAGGCGCACCAAACATTTGCATGGTTAGGCTGCGAAGACCCATTTATCTTAATCAGGCCTAATATCGCCATCAGGGAGATAGGGGGCCGTCCGCTATCTATCACGTTTCTCCTCGCTTTTCTTTGGGGCGAAAAAAAAGGGCTTTCGATCAATCTCCGCAAGCAGATAAGTCTAGCGTGGAGACTTCAAAGAGGCGTATTTTCCACGGGGAGCTGCCAGGTCAAATTCCATTGGGGATAAGCTATTAGCTATTAAAGACCTCACAGGCTGCGGAGAATCGGGAAGATCGCTCACGATAATGATGCCCAAAACATTAGCACTGTTCTGCTGCGTGCAAATTGAGATTACTGACTCTGAGTGTGCGAATGTGTAAGTAGAGGAGTATTTATGACACTTTAATCAATCATTATCACAATTCAGAGCAGCATCTGTGGTCTGACTATTAAAGAGCAAGTTCAGTTTTATATGTAAAGGTCTTATGGTATGCATTATCGGTAGTAGCTCTTGACATAAATATTGTTGGTTTAGCGAACAGATCCACAGGTTGGCGGTGCGATTCCAGCTTCCACAGATGAATGCAGTTGTTGTCTCCTTGGGCAAGACACTTAATCTACCTGCTTCCAGTGTCTGTACATTGGCGTATGAATGTGTGTGGTTCTTTGATGTAAAGCTCTCTGGGTGCCTTGAAGGTGGAAAAGAGCTATATAAAAACTCCCCGAGGGAAAATGTAATCTTTTACCTTATTAGAAGGTACAGTGTTTAGGCTTTTTAAACTCTACTTTTTGATACCTGTGCATTGGTTTTTCATGTAGTATGAGTAAAAAAAAAAAAGTATGCTACACAAAACTGTCTTAACTTTTAGATACACAGAATACCAGCAGAGGGCGCAAGAGCAAGGGGTGAAATTGTCAAAAAAAATTATAGTTAGCATAGTGAAGGCTGGAGCAGTGTGAGATCAGAAGTCTTATGAAGATGTATGGACTTTAAAAACACTGAGGAGCACTTAATGGATTATCACTGGATGACATCATGCAGTGGGAATAAATGCTCCAAAAAGGTAAGCTCAACATGAAATGATCTTAAAGTGGTTCTGAAAGATCACGGATACAAGCGGCCGAAATGGGTTTCCTTCCAGCTCCCTAGAGTGGTGTTTCGGGCATGTCCCACCAGGAGGAGGCCCCAGGGAAGACCCAGGACACGCTGGAGGGACTCTGTCTCTCAGCTGGCCTGGGAACACCTTGGGGTCCCACTGGAGGAGCTGGAGGACGTGTTTGGGGTGAGGGAAGTCTGAGAGTCCCTGCTTAGACTGCTGCCCCCACGACTGGGCCCCTGATAAGCGCAAGAAAATGGATGGATAGACATTGCTCCAACCAGTTGTAGCAATCACGTTTTTTTTAATTAAATATCTTTGTCCATACTTAAAGTTGGGAGTTTGCATGTCCTGTGGGTGTCAAAAATATTGATACTAAAACTGGTATTAGACACTCATCTTCTGAATACTGGTCTTGATCTATATGGGAATTAGTACAAGACCCTTTTTTGTATCACTGAGCCTTTGCCTTTTTACTGATTGAAATTTTAATATCATGACAACACTATTTCTCTCATGTGTTTCTTTGGGCTCTCTTTGGGTACTCCAACTTCCTCCCAAGACATGCATGGGTTTGAACAAAAGGTGACTCTACATTTAAGTAAATGGCATAATGGCCAAAGTTACACTCAGAGTCAAACAGAAGATGAATGAGTTGTACTCTAGACTTTTGAGGGCATCTGTGAAAGCTTTCTGAACCTTTTTGCAGATGCGCTGTCAAAACATGGCTGCAGTGTCTCTGGGGACGTGACAGATAGGTGCTTTGTATGCTCTCGCGAACTCTGCCTCTTCCCAAAGTGGTGAGCACAAAGCGGCCATCACATTTCCCCATCAATCGGCATCAGGGGGCAGCCAGCCGAGCGGATGGCATATGTCACCACGGAGACGCTTCACTGTCCACGCCTAGCAAATGCAGGCCACGACACCGGCTTTGAAGATTCTGTCAACTGCTCGCACAATCATATAGTAGAACTCCTCCATTTGAGATAGAATACAAAGCAGGAATAACAAAAGCTGAGAGTTGAAACTGTGCAAGTGTTATGTATAAACTTGAAAAATGAAAAATTACCTTTTTTGAGCTTTTAACCATGTTATATTGTTGCCCCCTAATCAAATACATTCCTGGAGTTGTATTTAGTTTCATTTGCACTTGTTGCATTAATGCATCCATCCATTTTCTTCCGCTTATCCGGGGTCAGGTCGCGGGGGGACTCCCAGACTTCCTTCACCACAGACACGTCCTCCAGCTCCTCCGGTGGGACCCCAAGGCATTCCCAGGCCAGCTGAGAGACATAGTCCCTCCAGCGTGTCCTGCGTCTTCCCTGGGGTCTCCTCCCGGTGAAGACCCAGCATTAATCCATTACTCAAAAATGCGGTTTGCATTTTCCCTGTATTGTTGTGTCATAGATAAAACTCAAGACTTTTCCTACACATAGCATGCACGGGGAATGAAGGACTTTATAGTTTACTTTCCCATTCTTAATTCCTATTGCTGACAGCAGATGGAGCTCCTAAATGTGTCATTCGAAAACTCGAAAAAAAACAACCACTCCATGCTGCCCTTGTATCCTTGGGCAAGTCATTTCACTCACATACATGTATATGGTGTGTGCCGAGTAACTGGCTGTTGATTGGCACAGATTGGTAGCTTGGTAGCCATGTCACCACTAAGTTTGGGGAGTGAAAGCTTTGAATATATTGAAAGGCGACAAGTAAGTCCAAGTTAAAAACACACATTTAGAAACCAAAAATGGTTTAACATGTGTTACAGTGGTGTTAAGCATAATGCATTGCTTTGAGCTGGACAAAGTAAGTTGGTAAGCTGATGTCTCCAGTTGTGATTATCTAGGTCTTCATGAAAAAGAGATTGTAGTTACGCTGAGGATTAGCAAATGCAGGCCATGGCATCGACTCTTAGGATCATCTCATCACCTCGTCACAATCAATCCGCCGCACACCTCCGTAATCCTATTTGTCCAAATAAATAATGAAAGCACAGCAGCCACACACACGCACACGCACACACACACACACACACACACATACAACACACACACACACACACACAACACACACACACACACATACATACATAGGAGGGCACGCGGAGGGGGGTAATTGCTACGTTTCAGCTTGGATCAGATGGGCTCGGTGGGAGGCTGGCTGCTCTCCACTGTGACCTTGTGAGCGCCGGTAATTTTCCACAGGCTTAGCGGATCGGCAGCTAGCATGGGGCCCTCTGTGGGTGCACCGGAATCAGGGTGACAAACCGAGCACCTATGGGACACGTAACCAAAGCAGTCAAGTAGATAGAAATGTCAATTGTAAATCTTATAGCCCTTTTTAAAACGACAACAACAACAACATGGTCTCAGAGAATTTCAGTATCTCCTGGAAGGCATTCTTAGGTCATGGTGGAAATGTGGTGGAAAAATTGTTAGAACTCTTTCCTCACAACAACAGGGTTACCTAGTTCATTTCCGTCATGGTGTGACACCTTTATTCTTACACAACACATCTGTAAACTAATCCTCCAGCTAATCCACCAGGTGCTCGTGACCATGAAGACTGCATGTTTTTAGATGTATTCTTTTGCAGTGAAACCACCTGTAATTAAATAAATGCAAGATATATATGTTTAATGCATTAATTTAATTGTAAAATATTTGAGACATTGAAACCTGCCTAGGGAGGTGTTCTGGGCATGTCCCACCCGAAGAAGGCCTTGGGGAAGATCCAGGACACGCTGGAGGGACTATGTCTCTCGGCTGGCCTGGGAACGCCTTAGGGCCCCACTGAAGGAGCTGGAGGATGTGTCTGGGGTGAGGGAAGTCTGGGAGTCCCTGCTTAGATTGCTGCCCCTTGACCCGGCCCCGGATAAGTGGAAGAGAATGGATGGATATTTGAGACAAAACAATATCCTAATGGTGACATCAGACCAGTGGTTCCCAAACCAGAAGGTTGGAGGATTGATTTTTGCTTCGACCAAGGCAAGACACTTCATTGGCCTTGCTTGGTATGAAAGTGGTGTGCGTCTGAGTGTCGGTGGTGGTCGGTTGGCTGATGGTGCACTTTGGCAGCCTCGCTTCTGTTAGTCTGCCCCAAGGCAGCTGTGGTAGTGTGAAGTCAATAAATAATGCATTAAAAAGTGCTTTGAGTGTCTTCAAAAGTTGCTCTAAATATCCAATGCATTCATATTTTTATTGTTATCCCCCACACCAGAAAAGTTACTTAGTGCATCTTTATGCACCAAGGTATTAGGAAGACCTGACAGCTATTAGAGCATGTTCTATGGCCACTATTAAATTGTTTGTTATGCTTCGGTGCACTATAACTTGTCTTGTTGAGTTTGTTTACCTGCAATACCTCAGTGCATTACAAGGACTTTTGAGGACAATCCAAAAGAAAAAAAAAAAGAAAACACATTGAGAATTGCCTTGTTTTCCTGCAGATTAACCTGTAAAACCTTGGACCTCTGCGTTTTCACAATTAATGTTTATCCTCTCTGTTTGCCCACCTAATGCCATTAACCCTGACAAAATACTGCATTACGGCAGAATATTATGGGCATCCTCTTCACCAATGCTGTAGGTCAAGTTTCGGAAGCAATTTATGGTGTTGCGAGATGGCTCCGATATCATTTTGCAAGGTAAAATATCAGTGTGCATTTGGTTTTCCCTATTGGCACGAATGCCTGGTCGTTCCGTGAAGTTATGGCTGCTTGTTGTCGCAGAGGTGTGATTGGCCTCCGTCTTATGGCCCATCGCTCTGTATTGCGCCGACATTAAGTAGAGTCACCCAAGGGTCAAACTGTGGTGCGTGGTGATGGTACGAAGAGATGACGGATGTACTGCCATAGGTTACGTCAATGAATGCTTGGACCGCACACTTCTTTAAAATGAGATCTCTGCCACTGTAAAATAGCCGTGTTTAGCGTTATAGGGATGCAGTAAATTCAGCTTTATGCCAGCACGGCAGCTAAGTTAGGGTATGCATGATTTAGCTGTATGTTTTTTGAAGTAGTTGTTTAGAAGAGTGGCTGAGACATGAATTCTAATGCAGCATAAAGTATCGTTTTAATTTATGGGTTCTAATATAGTGCTTTGGTAGACACTTTTAAGACCATAACTTTTGCTGCCAAGGGGCAAACTGACAAAGATGGGAAGACACATTAAACAACTAACAATGGAAGACTGGTTGTGGAGATTGATCTGGTGCACTGTGTAACTTTTCTCTCAGAGGGTAAACCATCTGGTTACATCCAGTGTGATGTTATTGCTTTGTCTATAGAGTTCCCCAGTATAGTTTTAAACTGATTTAGCTTGTATTTATCTGATTAAATGTGTTCTATATTTCTCATAAGTACCTTGAAAAACATGCATTCTTAACTGTGAGAAGGGTCACCACTATACTGATCTGGCTTGTAACTTGGCCTGTTGGCATCACATCCTTGTCTCCATGGAGATAAATATGTTTTGTTAAGACCCAGCTCGTGTGGGGACAGCGAAGTAACAAAAAAGAAAGCTAAGATGGAAATTTGTAAAGTAAGAAGTAATTTAATTAACAGGGATGCTAAGGTTAAACTAAATAAAAAGGGTCTAAAAATATTGAAACAAACGATACCTTGCATGGTTTAAATAGAAACAACAAGTAAAGTTAACTAAACGCACATTTTACAGTAACAAAACTAAATCTTGACAAACAAACAAAGTCAGTACTGACTTGACCAAAAGAGACACGCGAAATGGCATCCTGGCCACACACAGGCCAGCAGCCCCGAACAGGTGTCCCGAATCTTCTTAAGTAAGGTGGGAGGCGGCTGAAGGTGGGCCCCAGGACTGGCCAGAATGAGAAACTGTCCTTCAATCACCGCCAAGGGCTCACACAGCCAGGGTTATGGGAAAGGTAGAAAAATTCAGGGACACCCACACGAAACATAGTGTACAAATACAAACTAGTAACATAACTTAAGGCTTAAGGCTGTAACAGTTTAGGATAATTGTCATTTTCTGAGCCTAACGCTGTCCATTTGGGACGTAATGATCATTATTTGTGGAAAAAAAAAAAGGACTATATCATGCATTATTTATTATCTGTGCATCTTTGTAAATCATTTTCCTGCAAATGAAAACTCCGGGCCCCATGAGGATTGACTGGCAGTCAGTCAGTATTGTAGATATAAGGTACGAGGAAGTGTTGGCATTATCTTCCCTGGAAAAAAAAAAAATCTATAGAATTCATCAAGCTGAGCGAGAAGCATTATTAGAATCAGCCAGACCGTGCTTCCCTCCTTGCATTGGGAGGAAAATGATTCCTAGAAATTGTTTGTTGTTATGTTTTAGCCGGCGGCGCGCTATCCCTGCGAGAATGTGTTAGCGAGGAGCAATTGTGTCTGGTAGTTTTATTAGATTTCTAATTCCATCACTCAGGCAGAAGAGCACGGTGCAATCTGGGAGAGACCAAACTTTAGCGAGGATAAAAGTGCAATCTTCGTAGCGTTAAGGACACTCTTTAAGCTGTTGACTTGAGAATCAATACTACAACATTGGCGTGTCACAAAGTATAGACCATTCTCATCAAAGTGCGATCAAAACCCGCAAATCCCCAAGGGTCCGAAGCCGTAATTTTGATTCATAGCGGCTTTTTTCTTTTTATTCCTTGTCAAAGCTTGGTTTTCCACTATCATCAATCATTCATCTCTTCACTATTGTTTCCAAGAGGCGAGACCTCCACCGGTATTGCGGCTCGCACTTGGAGAGCCCAGAATCAAATGTAAGCTGCCACATCAAAGAATTGAGTGGGTTTAGTGCACACAGATCCTCAGCCGTGTTCGGCAATAAAGGCTGCGCTGTACCGTAAATTATTGGTTTGAGCGAGGGTTTTCTTCATTTTCATCACATGTCTGGGTTCCACTAAGGGTAGCTGAATCCTATTCTTCCAACGAGGGGTTTCAGGTGGACTACTAGACGATGGAAACGGAAAGCATTTAAAGGATAGCGTAAAAGTGAAAGGTGACTACATTTTTAATAGCTTTACATTTGATAATGATCAAATAGTTATTAAGAATAATTCAGGCTTAGCAATGTCATAATTAATACCATAAATCCTAAATCCTCAAAACCCTTAATTAAGTAGTTGCTAGGCATGACTCATTCATAGGCTCCACTATGTGTTCATTATGAATTAAGTCTTTGTTCATGCTTTATTTTGGCTAATTAAGGTGTAGTTTTGTTTTGTTTTTTTACTTATCTTTTATTGTTTTCAAAAGACATAACAATAGAACAATGAACAATCGGTCAGCTGTCATTTAAATACAATTTCCATTTTTCACAGTGTTCTTCATATTTTTCTTTTTGTAACCTTAGAATATGTGTAAAAAAGATTTTTGTTTTTCACCAGTTATCTTTTTAATTAATGACTTTTCAAAATTATTAATTGGTCCTTTTTTCACAAAAAAAATACTACTGGCAGGGTTGACAGCTGCGAAAAAAACTTCTGGCTCTTCGATGGCAAACATCCAACAACTTGACTCCTAGTCACTGGATCAACACCTTTCGTTATATCATTAACATGGAACTATCAGCAGCTAAAATGCACGGAGCCAAAACAAAAACTATCTCATTATGGAGTAAAACCTTATTAGAACTGGATAATCTTAAATAAGCAAAATTCATTAACTGTGAAATAAGTGGAAGAGATTTTATAAAGCAAATATTCTGTAAATAAAGGTATGTATGTATGTATGTATGTATGTATATATATATATATATATATATATATATATATATATATATATATATATATATATATATATATATATATATATATATATATATATATATATGTATATGTATTGTATATGTATATATATATATGTATATATGTATATGTATATGTGTGTATGTATGTATAATGTGTATATATATGATATATGTATATATATATATATATATATATAGTATATGTATGTATGCTGTATATGGAACACATATATAGTACATATGTATATATTATGTTTTATGTAGGTGTAGTGTATAGTATATGTATGTATGTATGTGGAAGATATTATAGTATATAATTTTGTATATTACTCAAACATATGAATATATAGTATATTTTGCATCTATATATATATGTGTGTCACTTGTTGAGCTGTATGTGTGTGGGTGTATTGTATATGTATATATATATAATATGTTATGATATTTGTTATATTATTATACATGTATGTATGTATATATGTATGTGTATAGTATATCATAATGTATTATAGGAACACAAGGGGTATAGGAAAACATACATAGTGTCAAGTATATATTATGTGTGTGTATATGTATGTATTCATATATGTATGGAAATTTTGTATTTTAGTTTATGTATTTTGTAAGCGTACGTGCACATACACTCAAACAAATATGAAATATTTTGATCATTTTGATCTTGTCCTTGTGGAGCCCAGGGAGGGGGTCACATGGTCACATGGTCACATTTTTTTTTATAGCGCTTTTCTACCTTTCAAGGCACTCAAAGCGCTTTACAACAAGGAACCAGTCACCCATCCACACACCAGTGTACGCAGACACTGGGGGCGAAGTGGGTTAAGTGTCTTGCCCAAGGACACAACGACAGCATTCATCTGTGAGGGCTGGAATTGCACCGCCAACCTTCAAGTCAGTGGATCTAACCACTCAACCAATGATGTTTATGTAGAGAGCGGGATTTGAACCGCCAACCTTCGGATCAGTGAGGGGGGGTGGGATATCACCATGAGCTCGGGACCAGGTTTTTTTTTTTTTTTTTTTTGGGGGGGGGGGGGGGGGGATATTTATTATGTAAACAATAAAAAGTTGTTGATCAAACAAAAAAAGTTGATCACAAAAAAAAGAATATGTGTAAGTCTCTCCATAACGTGAATCTCTTCCACTATGTCCTTCCAGCTGCCGAGCGCAGAGGGGTCTGTCTCATGCCATTTGGCTTTTATCGATGCCGCCAATTATATCTTGATTAAATAAGAGTCCTTTTTTGGGATGTGTGCATAAGTGGTTTGCCCAAAATACATCATTATGCAAGTTCTTGGTAATGTGTAAGGTGTATTTTTTTTTTTCACCCATTAGGGGCCAGATCATGCAAAATAGTTAGTGTAGTTCCACAGACTTGGCCAACAAACAGAAACTCTAAACAAACCGGTTAATTTCAGTGTAGTTAGCTCCTCCCTTCAGACAGATATACAGCAGTGTCCACCAGAAACCGACCAGACCTAAAGAATCCACTTGGATGAGTGGCTGAAACCTCTTCACTCTAAAAGTTTTGCCCAGTTGATAGTTGAAATGAATGTTGTTTTTGTATCTCCATGGAGAATATTCCAAAGAATGGTTTTAACTTTCTATTTCCATGCAGTTGGCTTTTCACCTCAGAAAGTTACATACTATCACTTTAAGTTATACTTGATTACAACATCCACGTTATCACAGATTCAGCCTCTTGTTGATGAATCACAGTTGTGGAACATTGTGCCTCTGAGCAAGTTTTGAGAAATGAAGCACTGTCCATGTCTCCATCTTTGTAATGGAGGTTCAAACTTCTTATATCATAATTTTGCTCCTGTTACTGTATTATTGCTTGTAAAAGAAAACCCTCAATGTATAACAAATTAAACTGCCTTCAGTGTATTCCTTAATTAATTACACTAGAAATGAATTACTTAATTGCATTCTTATCTCATGTACCCCTGAACTGATTCTAGGCCTTTTCATAATACTATTTTAATACATTTCAATACACCTGAGAAATGTGCTTAGGAAATGCCTTCTACTGGGTCACTCTTTCTGTAAATACTTATGTACTTGCAATATTCCTAACATAGTCAAAGATGAAGTTTAAATCTGTGAAATGGACAAATCGTTATAAGAGTGAAGATGTTTGCTCATCCAAGACACTTCTTCAGTTCTGGTCAGATTGCTGGTGACCACTGCCTTATATCTGTCTGAAGGGAGGAGCTAACTACACTGAAACTGTAAAGAGCTATTGTCTCCAGTTTCAGCTGATAATACCCAATTCAGCCTTTCATTCATACTGTCTAAACATTTTCTCAAGTTTTTCAGACACACCCGCTGCGTAAGGAATGGTCACACTCTTCCTTCTAGGTTCAGATTCCCCAGATTTCCGAAGATGTGTAACCATTCCTTACACAGCGAAAATGAAATTTGATCCTGTAGTTATTCACTTACCAATCACACTTAGTTGACAGACAAGGCAGTGTGACAATAATGTCTTGCCCAATGACACATGACACAATGACGCAAAATGAGCTGGGTAACGATTTTGACCCCAAGTTCAAGGAATGGCATCTGATGTTAAAGCCACAAAACAAAACCGTTCTGTTAAATTCAGATAAAACTTATATTTGCTTTGAGCGTTTTTTTTTTTGTTTTTTTTTCTCCTTCCTTTGTTTTGGCTCTAGTTGTCTGTGAACATAATAATCAAAGAGAATTTCCCATTAGAAAGCTATTACAACCAGTGTCATCATCCGCAGTCATTGGTGAGGCTATTTCAGTTAACGTGGACACAAGCCACACAGCCCATCTCTGCCATGGCACCAAGCGAATGAGCGTTAGCTAACTAGCATACACAGACACACACACTATAGTAACATGTGCGGGTGATTTAGCCATGCAGCGCTACCAGAGCTTCATGCACCAGTAGTTGGCAATGGCGGTGGAATTGCCAAGCCAGCCCGAAGTGAGTCGAAGTCGGCCCGCTGCAAACCCACAGATAAGCATCCAGACGGAGGGAGAGAGCGAGAGAAGACTTGTCCAGAGGAGATTTGGATGTGACACTGAATGGTTGCAATGTATTCAAATCCGCCAGCCTCGTTAGCATTGTCATGTTCACTTTAGCATGAGCGGGGACATTTGCATACAAAGCAAATATGTGCAAGTGAGGGGTTTTGAAGAATGACTACGACAGTTGGAAAGAGAGTGCACGATGTAAATATGAGAAAGAAACCCAAACTCACTCGAATACTCTTGCAGCATTGAAGTTTCTGTAGTCAATCTATATATGTGGGTGTGTGTATATATATGTATGTGAGCAAAAGTCTTGCCCCAGAACAGATATGTTGCCCAAAAGTCACTGACGCTTTCAAATCTTCAATAGCTCCTATAATTCTGAAGTTATACTCTCCAAATTTTAGCAGTAGATAAACTGAACCTTCCGAGATTTTTGACAATATATACTATAGTTAGTATAATTGTTCACTTACACTTTGACTTATCACTACTTCAACTAGGGGAAGTAAAAATTACCTAATTTAAAAAAAATAATGTTTAAGTGTCCATCATTGTCGGTTTCGCACTGAATGGCCCGATTCAACACTTTGCATAACATTTGAAAACATTTCCTTATTTGATGCTTGATATTAAGTTTTAAGTTGTTTATTGTCAGAGTTTTTTCACAAACACCTTTTCTTTAAGATAGCCTCACAGGAAGAAATCGGGACTAGTCAGGTCTGTGAAGATCACATACTGCCCCCTGTTTGTGAAAAACACTTATTATTCCTTTAATGGCATTTACACTTGGGGTATCTCTGGTATTAAAATGTCGACAGTAACACACGCTGGTTTTCTGAATTTGACCCGTGTGACTGAAAGTACCACTGTACAATGAGGGTTTGTTCCTCGATGCTGTATTTGCTCATATTAATGACAGATGGGTCGTTTTAAATGCTCTGAAAAAATAAAAGAAAAATATTTAGAAACAAAAGAGTTTATAAATGTTTTTCAACTGTCAGTGACTTTTGGGCAGCTCTGAGGCTCTCCACTGTCTACTTTCTGCTCTAATTATACTGTGTTTTGTTATATGATAATCAGAAAGTGCATGTTTTGCTAGTTGATGTTAATCTTTAGTGCATGTGCAAAACAACGCTTTGGCCTGCTCTGAAAGTGCCCCTGACAGGTGGCCCGAGTGACAAGGAAAGTTGGGTCAAATACAGGGGACAAATTTCTCTCTACAGGGATCTACAGAGTACTTTGTTGCTTACTTGAGTACTCATAGAAACTAGGGCTGCCCAATTCTGGAAAAGATTGTGATATGCATGTGGCTGTTACTGTGGTATCTTATATTATCACGATGTTTTAACAATACTTTTTGACACAATAAGCTGAGTTTTATTTAAACTAAAATGTGCATGTCAGGCTCTGTCAAAATAAAACTTTATAAAAGACATTATTTTGATTGTTCCGATACTGATTATTGCTTTAGTTAATATTGCGATAGTGACACTTTTGTGACACACTGTGTAGCACTTGTAGAAACACAAGGCAATGTAAGTTATGTAATTGAGTGTACTAAAAACAGTTACACAGAACACACATACATGAAAGCATTGGTATTGCTTCAGAATATCTACTAAAGCTTCTGGGGTAAGCTAAAAATGTATTATTAAATATAACATTTCTTTTAACATTCTAACAACAAGATGGAGAACAACATTTCCTGGAAGCGAGAATTTTATCTTTTTTAGATTTATAACACTTCTGGGATTCTCTGAAACATAACACACCAAGGCCTTTGCTATTTCCACACAGCTCGTATTTTATATACTTCACTATCAAAGTATGAAAACATTACACACACCACATTTCACCGTGTACAAGCCCACAGTAACACTCCAATATATAAACCTTTCCAAAGCCTGTTGTCAATCCACAATCCTTTAGCATGCCCTCGGAGTGCAGTGCTCATTTTAATATTTATTGAAATGTTATCAAAACCACTCGGAGCGCCTCAAAGCAATCAATGATGTTTAGCTAGCAACGCAGTACGGGCAGGTCTCAGCGCTCCGAATCCCATTGTTTGCTGTCATAGCGTTCATTCATCCCAACGCCTTGCAAGGAAAGCCAAGCAGGCGCACCATCGTAATTCCCCGCTCCATGCCTGTGTCTCATTCTGATTACACGGCTACACTGCTTTCTAATTGACAGAGCCGCCTCTTTGCCACCAGAGAAATGAGGCCACTATAGAGCAGAAGGTCTCATAGCAGGGTTCCTATATACTCTCCAAGTGCGTGGACGTCAGCCAATGCCAGCTAATTATCCTTCATGCCTTTTAACCAGTCCCAGAAATCTATCCAGTCAAATGCGGCGTAGTGTGACTGCAGGAGTGTGTAATGACAGCTCCCGGCTATATAGGTCTTTGCCTGATTTTTACGGTCTTCCAAACATGAAAAACACAGCTATTACATCTTAAACCATTTGCAGCTTTCCAAACCTGTTCCTCATTTACCTTATTCACCACAACAACTTTATAATTGCTTTTCACAACTTTCAGAGGCCAAAACAGAGTTGTTAGTTGTTAATGCTAACAACAACTAGCATGCTATGAGTACACCACCAACCTTACTTCCAGGTTCATGGACTATAAAAATGTTTTATAATTAAATGCAGTATACAGTGAATTCATTTTGACGCCAGGAGCTGTTTATACCGTCTATACCATCTGTACTGGGGCAAAGCAAATTTTACTTTATTACATAAAAGAAATTAGGTGCAGCCTGTTCAAGTCACCAAAATAATCCTACAATAAATGAGAGAGTGGCACATTAAATTACAAAGTCATTAAAAAGGATTAAATTGATACTAGAAAACAAAAAGTATTTGTGTTATTGGTTTCATCTGGGTTAATTTAAGCATATTTTAATTTTAAAAAAAAAGTGTTTAAGATTACAACAAGAATCCACTAGGTTGAATTCCCAGCCCAGTTAGGACTTTTCTATGTCTAGAAGAGAGGGAGTACTTTGTTGAAACTGGAAAATGTGTCTCAGAGGTGAGGGGTGCCCCAGGGGTCAACCCTGGACCCCTGTGCCATAAGGCCATAGTTTAATATACAGAAATAATGTGTCCTACTATGCAGATGACACTCAGATCTATGTCTCACTGCAGCAGGTGAATATGGACCAGTGGATTCACTCTGACACTGCATCCAACAGATAAGTTTGTGGATGCAAAACAACTTTGTTTCAGCTAAACTCAGACAAGACTGGAGTCATAGTCTTTGGCCCACAGAAACATAGAGAAAGTGTCAGCAGTCACCTCAGTCTCTCTCTCTCTACAACCTTGAAATCTAGGGGGTAGTAATGGACTTGAACTTTAACAGCCACATCAAATCAATAACATCTGCAGCTTTTACCATCTAAAAAAAACAATGCAAAAATCAAAGATATACTGTCAAAACCAGACTTAGAGAGACTTGCATCCATGCATTTGTCTCCAGTAGGTCAGACTACTGGAACAGCTTTTCAGGTTCATGCAGCTAAAACCTGGAACAGTTTTCCTGAAGATGTGACACAGGCCTCTACTTTGACAATGTTTAAATCCAGGCTCAAAACGGTTCTGTTTAACTGTGCACATGACTGAAAGGTTTTTATTTTGCACTCTTCTCTTTTAATGTTCATTTTATGATGATTATTGGTGATTATTTATGTTTTGATTTGTTGTATCATAATTTCAATGTTTTTCTTATTCTGTAAAGCACTTTGAATTACTTCGTATACAAATTGTGCTATACAAATAAATTTGCCTTGCCATATTTTCCTAACCTAACCACCAGCTAATTATACCCCACACCACTTAACCTGCCCCTTCAAATGTATCACAGTCTTACACACAAACATCGGCACATAAAAGCCATACAAGACCTTATAAATGATAAATGAAACTATTGCCGGAGAACAGTATTCTTGTGAGAAAGGAAATAGGAGCACTTAGTCCCAGCGTCGAAATCTAAGTTAGAGAGGACTTTAATCTGCCCCAACCTCACCAAAGCTGCTCTTACCAAGACCAAAGGCCTGAGACCAGTTCTGCCTCCTGGGCCTAAGTGGTCTGAGAGGGGCAGATCAAATAATCATGAGATAAACAAGGCAAACAGAGCACGATGTCACGCTAAGCTAACACGTCAGCACTATTCTCCACTATGATTTGGCGTTTTTAGTGCAAGACAGGTCACTGCAGTGGGACGGTGAAGGCATGAATAATTTATACTTGAACAGATGTGAAATCTATATGTAATTGGATTCTCAAAATAGATAGGTTTAATTATCGCATATGAATATATGTGTATAAAAGCATGATACAACCTGACAAACCTGATGTACTGTACATGATGTGATGTACAGTAATTTAATTAGTGAAATGCATGTTGATTGTGCTGTGGTAGCACTCTGATGGAGCGACTTAGCGTGTACCTCCCCCTTGAAGGCAAGTTTATTTGTATACCACAAAGCAATTCAAAGTGCTAGAATAACAAAGACACAAACAAACATAAATAATCATCCTAAAACATTTAAAGAGAAGAGTACAAAATAAAAACATTTCAGTTATATGTACAGCTAAACAGAACTGTTTAACATCTTCAGGAAGACTGCTCCAGGTTTTAGCTGCATAAAACTGAAACACTGTTTCCCCTGTTTAGGGACCAGCTGGAGGCCGGTCCCTGAAGTCCTCAGAGTGTGAGATGGTTCATATGGCACTAACATGTTGGAGATGTACTTTGGTACTAGGTCATGGAGAGACTTGTTCACAAGCAGAGCTGCACTAACCTTTTTTTTGTACTGAAGCTACTGTAGTTTTAAATGGCACCAAACCAGTCCTGAAAAAAAAAACAAATATAATCATAAATGTCTTTTGTTAAATGCATAACATAATTAGCAAATAGTTTTGGCATTCCCGTATTCAACCTAAGACTTAATAGGGAAAATAAAATAAGTCAGACTAAAAATCATATTATGTAAAATCCATTGTTTGGAGCTTTCTACCATGTTATAACATTGTTCCCCTCATCGAAAACATACCTGAAGAGGTTTTAGGCTAGTAAGGTATTAGGCTAATCACTATTTGAACCCCCCTGTCCATGTCTCAGCCCACAATCCTATGTCCCATGCAGCAAACACATGACACAAAACTCTACAACTTGCCAAACATGTCGTGATGTGCAGTAGTTTCAGGTTGAGTGACTTGGCACGGAGAAAAAAGGGAGGAATTTATTCAAATGCATTGAACATTTTAACATGTTTGTTTTCGGTGACATGGTAACATGGTGATCTGAACAATGATGTAGGATACCTGAGCACCTAAGGAAGTCCCATCCAGACACATTAAGGAACATGTTTCAATTTTCAAGTACATTCAATTGTATGAACCAAACTGACACCTATCCAAATCCTAGCTTCTCTCTTATTTACTACACATCTTACTTGCACAAAATAATATGATTTCTTATTTCTCCAGAGCTGTTTTTATCACTGTCAGTGGTTGCTGCAGCTGCTGAAATTGGTCTCCTATGATGGATTCTCTCTTGTATGAGTTCCAACATACTACCATAAACTCTACAGCAAATGGTAAACGACTCAAACTGCTCAGTCATCTCAACTACGGGCTCCATCTTGGCTCTATTACACCCAGAGCAGAACATAAAAAAGAACTGCATTGGGCTAAATGTGAAACAGCTGCACTTAAACCACACATATATTATTCTATTTCCTCTGTGTAATGGATCGTAACGCAGGCCCAACTAAAAATGACTAAGTCCACCCAGTGCCTGCACATTAAGCCGAGGAATGGTGTTGATACTGTTGGAATGAAGCAATCTTCCCATTTGGCTCCATTACGCTGGAGAAACATGGTGAGAAACAGTCTGTTTGAAGGGGAACTTGGCTTCATCTAATATTGGCATAATACTATCTATGGATCAACTACAATGATGCTTTGCAATCCATTAGTCATCCCCTAAGGTAAAAGTACACTATTACACCCTCTGCATTTGTTTGAGCTTGGCGTACAGCTATTCATCTGCGTGCTTGAGATAGGCTTGGTCAGGACCATCTTAGCTGGAGTTTTTTTTTTTTCTACTGGCAGCTGTTCGGGCAGATGGAGGTAACCTGTTCGAGGAAACCTACCCAGAGACAGGAAGAACGAGCAAACTCCACACAGAAAGGGCGGCTCAGAACCTTCTTGCTGTTTGGTGAGAGTATTAGCCACTCAGCCCTCGTGCCGCACATCTAGTGGTGATAATAAACTACTGTAGCCACAGCTTCCCTGAGATAGATTAACTGTAGCGAGGCTGCTAGTCTGTGCCCTATTCATACTAAGTATGTTGGATGAATTGTGTTGCCTAAGGACAGAACGAAAGCATGCACTGGTCCAAAAGGGAGTCAGTCCTCCTCCCTGTGAAAAAGGAGTAGGATCTATGTAAGTTTCACTTCTACCTACTCCTTTTCTAAATCTTCTTGATTGTAAAGTTTCAATCAATCAGTTGATCAATGCTCAAAACACTGATCCACTGCAAATGTATATGCCCATCTGTTTTGACAGGGAGGTAGTTTAAGAAATCAGAGTAAAATTGAACTTGAAGAAACATGGCTTGTTCTCCAAGTTCAGTCTCCACACAATTCCACACATTCATATGCCACATGTGTATATATGTGTATATGTACAGTATATGCACGTATGTTAACTTGATACAGTTTTCAAAATAGTTACTTAATAATAATAAGCTATTTAAAGGTGCACTAAGTAACTAAGTAACAATATGTTGCCTAGAAAGTTCCAAAGTATGGCTTTAAACTTACCTATTTCCATGTCAACAAGTAGGTGGTACCACTAGGCCAAGATAAAGGTCAGATCTGTGGAGTTGGGATCCCCCTCACAGTAAGAAGACGTGCTTTTCAAGGTATTTGTTAATAAAACCAGACCCCTCCACCTGAAATGTTGCACTGTACATCTTTAATCTATCTTATCTGTTTTCCCAGTCCATATACTCTTTCTAGACTTGATTTTAATTTTGTTTCCCAACTGCCTACAGTCCTGCTTTTGCTTCAGATAGGGCGGACACACAAATAAGCATGTTTTGTGCACTATTCATTCATAAGTCATAAAACATGAATAATCAAAGCAAAGATTTTTTAAAGGTGGAGTAAAGCAAACTGTGACATCTATGATTTAAATAAATTCTGTTAGACTGTTACTGTTACATCAGAATGTGGTTAATATTGCACATCACTGTCCACCATTATATTAATCTAACAATAAAAAACCTTGCTATTTCAATCATATCTTTCAACTGCTGCCCCATCATGAGCGAATGTCCTATATTGTGAAGTTTAGGAACTAAATCATGCTTACCGGGCCGTTCAGAGCTGAGTGCACCTGACTGCCTCCGAAGCGCTTCAGGCATTCTCCGACCATTACGCCCATCCAGGTGTGCAGCGCGACGGGCCGACCTCTGAGCATCAAGACAAGGTCCTCCACGTGGAAAAAAGGACAAACACCGGTGTATCCATCTGCTTCCTCACCTTTTAACTCATCATCCTGCCAACAACGCCATTGTGCTGGGCGACAGCCAGGGACGGGTCACGCTGTTGTATCACTCTAAGCAGCAAGGAAAAAGTGTCCTTGCACAGTCATCCTCGACCAACAGAGATTATTGAGAAAACAGATTATTGTATGTTTTTCAGCAGAGGTTAGGTTGAAACTAGGACAGTTTGTTTCATAAATTCTCTCCATGAAATTTAGTTTTTAAATTGTGTCTTTCTAGCATATTTGGACTTAGGGCTGTTATATGAACGTTATATAACAATTGCAACAATTATAGACAGCCACTCTAAATTGGTTGAAAGTTTAATTTAAAACACCTGTACCCGAGTTTTTGCCATGTATTTGTGCAAAAAAAATTGGTCTTGCATATATTGTATAAGCAGCTCTAGAGTCCAGTAAGTCCATTCTGTTGTAGTAGAATCAGAAAGTGTGTGGTTAGCATCCTAGCAAAACAATTCAATTCAAATTAAATTCTCGTAAAGCCCAAAATCACAACAGCGGATTGCCTCTTAGGGCTGAACATGAGAACTGATTTAATCAACAGAAAGTTAGAAAATCAACAATGAAAGAGAAACAGACAAGCAAATTAATCAACAGAAAAGAAGCAAATGGATAACTGTCCCAGACCATCCCTTATCCTTAGACCCTCCTTCTCGCGCCAAGGAAAAACTCCAAAAATCCAGTAGGAAAAAGAGAAACCTCGAGGAGAACCACAGTGAAGGAGAGACCCACTCCCATGGACGGACAGCTGCAGATGTGTCTAGGACTAATGCATCCATTTGCAGATAAAGTTCAAGTCTATAGGGCCAGAGCCCACTTAACTAAGGGGACAGAGAGGGGCCCACCCACAACAGGACGGGAGCCACCCCAGCCAGGCACTGGGTCATTCAGCCAGGCGAGGGAAGGGAGGGTCTGGGCCACAGAACAGGATCAGGGCACAACAACCACTTATAAACTCATCACTTTGAATAATTAGGATGCTCGAAATGCGTAAGGTAAGTGAGGAGTAAACAACCCACTGCAAAGTTCTATTTTTCATGTTTTTTCACTTTTTTAAGACAGTACAGTACTTTTTAAACTACTGCTGTTGCCCAACTTGCAGATATACTTTCTAGAGTGAATCTGGCATAAACTAACCATTTTAAACATATAACTCCAAACACGTTATCAATAAGGATTCAACATGTTTAAACCCTCAAACACTGATTTATGATTATATAAGAACTTTAATTCAACACCCATTCCTCATGCTGTTTTCCGCACTTTCGCCAACCTTCCCCTCACACCTCTACAACAAAGGTCATGACAACAGTATATGAGCGCATCCCATCCAGACGGCTCAGTATGAACCAGCCACAGATCCCAAAGGACAGCGAGCAGATGGCCTGACCACATCGTGTCAGCACTTTCTTCTTCCCACTGCAACATGACACCTCTCTATACGGTCAAACGAAACAGTAGCCATCCGCGACACCTTCAGACTCTATTTATATTGCATTTCACATCGCAGACAGGCTTTTCATACTTCCTAAAAAAAAACGATATTCCCCCAAAATTGGAAAACCTGAAAAACTGTCATAACACTGCAAATCCAGGCTGATTCATTTTGAGGATTACGTTACATTTCCGAGTTTTCATTACACGGAAGATTTGGCGATCTCTTGTTACGCAGGATAAAAGCTTTTAAGTGGAAAAAAAAAAAGCTAGATGAAACGAATACAGCCGAGAGAGATGGCATTCCGAAGCTAGATGTGCTCACTGGTAGAAAAACGGTGTGTGGAGGGATTGTCTTCTCACTGGAATATCGATCTTCCCCTTTCTCCAATTCCGTCCTGTCTCCAATATCGAAGAGACAAAAACACGTAGCGTATGTCGACATTCATCAAGGGGAGTAAATGTATTGCTGGACGTTTAACAATTGTTTACTGTTTTTTTTTCGGCTTAACTTGGACCCGATCATTGATCTCAGAGACAATCCGTAGCAGAGGCGGCTCGACATTGTTTGCAGAAATGATTGCGGCGATCTCGCAGATGGGCATCAGGTGTAATTACAAACATGGGATTTCAACTGTCAGCAAGATAAATGGCTATTTGACTGGATTTGTCTTGGATCGCGAAGGGGCTACCTGCCATTGAGGAGCTCTATTTTCTTCGCTTGGAATCTACCGTCCAGCAAAACATATAGGACCGTTAGACCATCTTTAACAGAAAATCTATGTGTTAAAACAAAAGGTTCTCAAGGCACTCTTCAAGTCACCTACAATATGTCGTGATGGTGGTGATAGAAGTAACTGCATCGCAAATGCCGCTGTCACCGTTACAAATAGTGTTGCAGTAGAGTATGCCAAACAACAATAGGAAGGGAGGTTAAAGTAATTGTATATTTCATTTGAGTCAGCTGTCAAAAGCTGTAGGCAAGCAGATCAAGAGAAATGATATTGGCCAAGAGTACTCGCCATGGATCAAACTGATGAACTGTCTACTAGAAATAATGTTCCCATCCCTCTTGTTGCTGATCACTATTTGTCTTTAAATAAAAAAGGGATAGGCTAATCCCCAGCTAGGCAGTCCTGACCAAGCCCATCCCAAGATGTAGAGATGGGTCCCCGGGTGCTGCACTACTGTTGCTTTTTACAGGCTTACACGGAAGGATGGGTGAAACTCTGAGGATAAATTTCCTTACAGAAATATTAAGAAGTATACATACCCTAACATTAAACAGAGGGTATTATGCAAAATCAACTTTTTGGAGCTTTCTACTACCATGTTATAACCTTTGTCCCTCACCAAAAAAACATACTTGAAAGAGGTTTTATAGGTCATCCATGCATGTTTCAGTGATCTTGCAATTTCTCCGGGGCCCTATTCAAATTCTTTTTGCAGTTTGATCCAGTCCAAGCCTTCACCAACTACGCTCCCACACGGCGATACACTAGAAATACAGCAAAGAGAAGGGGGACTCGGAGCGCCAAAAACTGAACCGAACTTATTTTTGAAGAGGTATTGCAATTTTTTGAGCAAATATAACAAAACAATAAAAGGTAACACGGTGATCTACCCCATAGAAGTATTATGTATGATTAGTTAGTATCAATACCCTGTGTAATAAAAGTTACTTCTGGATAGTTTACCATAACTTTTAGGTGTGGGGTTTGTCACCTGCTTGTCTCCAAGGAGATGTTGTTACATTGCCTGGGATATTAAATGTCGTGGTGTTAAAATGTCTATGTTACAATTATTCAGTTACAGGTGCTTTAGTGGCTCAAAAATCTCTTTGTGACAGGGATTGCCTCTCCACTAACCTGACCTGTAACTTGCTCAAGCTACGTCAAGTGCGTCAAGTCCATGGGGTCAAATAAGTTGTGAATGTTCCAGGTACAGCAAAAACCCAGACCCTCCTTCAGAAAAGCTACGTAGTCACCTTTTTCTTTCACTAAATGTAACAGTTATGCTCTCACTTTTCTTCCACTTGCCCATCAAGATGCTAAATTATGTAAATTGTAAACACAAATATTTATTGAGCAGTCTTATCTGCTTAAGTTCGCCTGCAGCTTACTCCTGACCTCACCTCTGTAGGTCCATCGACTGCTGACTTTTCCATTCTTTTACAAATCATTAAGTGGAGCCTCAGGGGGGTTCGCAGAGGCAGGCTGCTCACAGGTGCTTCTCTCTGGAGGGGCTTTTGTGCATCGATGAATACTGCCCCGACCCGCACTGACCCTACAGCCGCTGCTCCTTACAACCAATCAATTGTGTTCTCTTTCTGCCCGTGCAAACCCTTACTGGAGCAAAGTAAATCCAACTGTGAATGCCAGCGCAACAGCGAGTGTTTGCCTAAATGGACAGCACAACACAACCATTTTCACAATGAATGAACAATATGTCAATGCGGGACAACAAAAGAGCTGGCAAGTTTTTTACACCATGTTGTGCAAGGCTTTCAGGATATAACTTATTCTTTGTCTGTTAACAAGCTGTGGGATGTATTGATGGGGCCAACACCAGCTACATTACCCTCTAAACCATTTTGGACACATTAAGCAAGTTTTACTGACTATACAGAAAACCTAAAGGAAACCTACGGCAAGCACAGTTGAAGTAAACCTCCAGGTAAATATTCTTAACCAAAAAACCTGATCAGCGATGTGTCACAGAAGAGGAGGTGTTGGAGGTCCCATCACGGAAGGACCACCGGAACATAACTGAAGCAGCTGATGTTAAGAAATCCTACCAGAAGCTAGAGAGAACTGGTCTGACGGACAGCGCAGGAGCAGACCTTGAGCACCAGAGCGATAGAGGCCCAGATCTACACAGCAGACAAAACCCAAGGTGTAGGCTGTGCAAAGAGGCCCCCGAGACAATCCAGCACATAAACTGCAGGGTGTAAGAAGGGAGAACATACATGGGACGGCATAACCAAGTGGTGGGGATAGTGTACGAAAATATTATTATGATTTGACTAATGAGACTATGACAACACCTTTAGTTTTCATAAATGGACACTTAAATAGACTGTGTTCATTGTACGTTAAATTGTCCTTGCATTTTGGGTGGAATTTTGTGGATTAATGACATCATTTTCAACTTTTTTCTAAATCTCTTCACAAACTGCCCCTTTTCTGATGTAAAACTATATTAATATATAATCCTACCACAGGTATTATCCCAATAACAAAGTAGATTAATAATTACAAAAACATGCAAGGATGACATATGCACTTTTAAATCAATTATAGCTTTTCAGTTGGACTATTTCTAACAAAAAAACACGACATTGCCTCAAGTAAACGCTTCAGTAACCATGAAATAAGTAGTTGTACGAAGTAATAAAACACCTCCTGTAGCTCTGCAACAACCCAGCCTTATCGTGTTAATGTGAGTGGTTAACTTAACCACCAGCTAGTGTTGGGCCGTTTTTGGAGGAAGAGCCAAATCACAGAACAGATCATAAAAGGTACAATGAAACTTTACTGAAGACAATGCTGGAGTAACACTGGGTTTTGGAGTAACAGCACTATCATTTGAGATGTTAGAAGTGTCAATTCAACATGCTTTTTCTCCTTCAAAGACATTTTGCGGCAAGTGATACTGTATCTTTGTATCGCCAAAGATTTACAGGTACAAAAAAGAAACTTATATTTGTCTTGAAAAAACACAACCATTTTAAACTCTTTTTAAGTTCGTACCTTATTAACTTATACATTTTGAGCATCCTAATTATTCACCGCAATGACTTTATAAATACTTTAGATAGAGAGGAGTTTTGCCACCTCTAGCATGGTAACGTTCACTTCCTGATTATTGGGTTATAAAATGCTTCATACTCAGATTTAGCCAGCATGCAGCACACACACAGCTTATACAATATATCTGTACTGGGGCAAGACAAATTTTGCTCAGATACAGGAGATAAAAGTCTGGAGAGCCTTTAATATCACTACATCAAAAATGCATTTATTTCAAAATCAGAAATTTCACTGGAACTGGCAGGCAGCTTTGAACAAAAATCCTGCACTATCTCAAATCGTCCAACCATAACAAAGTTTTTTTTCATTCTGTGTTCCTCAGAGCCTTTCATTTTTGCGCGGCACTGCTCTTTCCAGATCAATTATTCTCACTAAAATAAGTAAGAGGTGCATATAAAATATTAAAGTCCGGGCTGAACAACGGTTGAAAGCCTCCCTAACGCGGGGGGGTTGTATCCTTTTTATTTTTCATGACCACGGTGGAACTGTGGCCAATCGGAAATACTGCAGAAGTCGCTTGGGGACTTTGGGGGATTGAAGGGAGGCAGCGGTTTTTAAAGGCACTGTACCAGATTTTTTGCTATCACAGAAAAGTGGAAAAACAGAACTAATTCATTTCAAACAGTTTGCAGTGGTCCACAGTTATTCTTCGCCTTACCTAATGCGTTCAGAGCATCCTAATCCCTCACCCTGTCGAGTTTATGAGCACTAACAGCAACTAGCATGCTAACCGTGCACTTCCCGATCCTCTGACGATAAAACGTTGGCTTAATTAGATGCAGACAGTACACGGCAGAGCATGTTGTTTGAGCATATCTGTACTGGGGCGAGACGAATTTGCTCAAACGCATGGTACAGACCCCCCCAAAAACTTTGATAAAACCCTGACCACATCACAAGAACTGCTCTAACAACACTTTTATGGGAATAATTAGTGACCCTGCCTCCGCACCATAGTCTAATTACACAGTACCACGCTACCTTGTTGTCAGAAGGAGCCAGATAATTATAAAGTTTGCTGAAATTGGAGGAACACAATAACAGAGGTATGCACAAATATTTATCAATTACTCTGTATGGAAAATGCATTACCTAATTGCATCGTTAGAGGTTCTGTTTAAAATAATTCCAGTACATACATAAGATTAAAGGTGATTTTACAGCTTTAAAAATATGAAAAACATTGTAAACGGTTTGCAGTTGTTCAAAGTTATTTCTCCTAATTATCCACCACGATTAGGTTATAGGGGCTTTTTTGCAACTCTCACAGACAATTTGCCATCGCCGTAATGCAACAACTAGCATGCTTCGGTTCTGCATGTATGTCTATGGACGAATATATAACATGATGACACAATGTACACATCAAACACAGCAAAAAAAACATCTTCTCATCCTCCTGAGAACTCAAGATAAAACACCAAACGGATTTAAACACATTTTCAGGAGGTGTGATCTGAATGTTCTGAATGTTCACGGTCCTCTTTAGGTGTTTGATTTTCGACAAAAACGACAAAAAAGTGACGGTGACTAACTGAAAATCTGTGGGCTTGTGACTAATGTAATTCGAGAGGGTCTTGTTTAACAGCACACAAAACCGCTCATCAGTTGTAGTTCCGGCTAAAATCAGTTCTTTATGGTCAAATAAACCTCAGATTAAAGTCTTAACTCGAGTAACAGAGCTTCAGACAGTGCAGTGCCTCCAGTTAGCTTCACATCCCCATCAGCTGCAATGTCTCAATAACAATCAGAACTACGGGTCTAAGTTCATAAAAGCTTCAGTACTGCAGTAGTATATGGGCTATGTTTAGAGAGGCATTTAAACAGCTGCACTATACATCCTCTGAGTGTGCTGTGACTGACAGTTGTTTATGTACTTCTGAGTTTAATGTTTCATACCAACCTTTATCTGCCTCCTCCAGCAGATTTACTCAGCGGGCGTCTGGCCAGTCACGGCTGTCTGAATGAAATACTCCTCTGTACAAGCACCACAGTTATTATGGCATTATAAAATACACGGTAAAAGCACTGCTCAATTAAGGTGCATCTAACCTTAGGCGGTACACTGGCCCTAGCAGGAAACATTAGTACTGTTTTGTATAATGAATAAGTTATGCTACTGTGCTGCTGTTTGACTGTACTTTGGAGCTCAACAATACACGTCCGGTTCCTGAAATAAAATCACATTCATTGTTTTGTCCATTAAAAGTTTAAAGAGAGCAGGATGGAGGGTAAACAACAAAAGCGTAATGTTAAATCAAAGAAGATCTAATACAATACATCTAAAAAGAAATACAATAGGTTTGTTAGTTTCGGTGTAGTTAGATAGATGTGAGGCAGTGTCCACCAGAAATCTGACTAGAAATGAAGAAGCGGCTTGGATGAACAGCGAAATATCTTCAGTCCTACAACTTTTCGTCCTGTTGACAGACACAGACATCTGGTTTATTGACCTTATTACACTCCAGGAGCTTAAGCATCTAAATAAATGCTCCTGAACCACACTTTTGTTGTTCCGGTTAAATGGGAATCCTGTATGTTTCAATGGAGAATTTGAGAAAAGTTTAGTTGTTAAAATATGATATGAAGGAGTTTGTTTTGTGCAAAATGTTCAGTTTTCATGTGCACCAGCATGTCAACACTGCATTGATTTTGTGGGAGGTTTTAAAACGGCTTTATAGTCTGTGTGTAGAACTTATGTGCTGTCAGGATCAGCAACGTCATTTTTTTTTTTTTTTTTTTTTTTTTTACATTTAACATTACATTTACAAATTAATCATACAGTCAAGTTCAGTATATGAAATGTAAAAAACAAACTAGCGGGGTAGATAGGACTATAAACAAGGCCGATAACAGAGACAAACTAATATTAATAACATAAAACAAGAAAACTTGAAGCAGCACAATAATGAGAAAGCTAAATATTAAAAAAAAAAAAAAAATTAAAAAATAAAATAAATTTACAGTAAAACAAATTTTCTTTCATTAACAAAATTACTTTTTTTTTTTTTTTCATCAGAGGTATATCTTCTAAAACTAAAGTCATATCATCTCTATTTCAAACTATTCTTTATAAATATTAAATGTTTCGTCAGCCCCATGCAAAATAATGCAACCAGAATGACGTTGGCGGCACCCACGGCAACGTCCGAAAGAAGGTGAATAGTTCGACTACTTGAAAAAGAAAAGGTCATAATAATCAAGAGGCAGCCCACAACTGATTTTATATAGAGAAATTCTATTAAGATTATCAGTATTATCTGTAATTGCTGTGGCCTGTGCTCTTGTAGTTTGCAGTTTTTACAATCACAACTGAACCTGTGTTGCCTGCAGATAGAGGACACATACAGGGTTTTTTATTCTCAGCACATGGACTGGTCACGCCTCATGTGAAAGCTCAGAACCTCCAGAATTCATTCACTGAGCTGCAGAGGTTGCACTAGCACTGATTCATGATTGGCTGCAGGTGCTGGGTTTAGGTAGTGACCAGTCAGATCAGAGAGAGGCATTTCAGGTTTTAAACCAAATAAACTTTAGCATTGAAACTGGCAACCCCAAAAAGAGAGACTCTTTCTGCTCACTGAGTAATTTGTCTAGAGAACCAAACCACAGAATTATAATATAACAATTTGGCCATCAAGTCCAGAGATTTGTAATTAAAAGTAAATCAGCATTACAGTTGTTATCGGTAAAGCATATGTTTGATTTGAACATTTCTACCTTATATGTGGGGACACAGGTTATGTTTATGAAGTTAAAAAGTTATGTTTTTGAAAGTTAAAATCCAAATCTTACATAAAAGTATATATTTTATACACCGTCTGGCCAAAAAAAAAAAAGTCGCCACTGGATTTAACTAAGCAAATAGGTACAAGCCTCCTCCAGTTGGTCGGTCCAGGTTCAGCAACAGTCTGTGCTCAAAGAATGAGGTCAGGACTACCTGAATATACTGAATGACCAGGTTATTCCATCAATGGATTTTTTTCTTCCCAAGATGACAATGCCAGGATTCATCGGGGTCAAATTGTGAAAGAGTGGTTCAGGAGCATGAGACATCATTTTCACACATGGATTGGCCTCCACTGAGTACAGACCTTAACCTCATTGAGAATCTTTGGGATGTGCTGGAGAAGCTTTGTGCAGCGTCAGACTCGACCATCATCAACGCAAGTGATGATGGTGAAAAATTAACGCAACACTGGATGGAAATAAATCTTGTGACACTGCAGAAGCTTGTCAATATGTGCTGTAATCATAGCTAAAGGCCGTCTAACGAAATTATAGTGTGTGACCTTTTTTTTTGGTGGCGATGTAATGTAATGTATGTGTTTCTTGGGGAAGGTCCGTCACCTACATGTTTCCATGGAGATGCCATTGCTTTGCCTGGAATGTTTCCACAGTATGACATTCAACTTATCTATCTCCATAGACAAGTAGGTGATACCACTAGGTGTTAGTTATTATGTTACAGATCAGATCTGTGGAGATACGTCTCCGCTCACAGTAAGAATATGTTTTTCAAGGCATTTCTTTCGCAATAAAAAACATCTATAATTGAAAAAAATGGTGAATGAGTATACGTTTTATGTCCTACTGTGAAACATTCCAGGCAAAGCAATAACATTTCCATTGAGACAAGTCGGCAGCGGAACTCCCACTAGAAAAGTTACCTTTTAAGTGTCTTTCGGTCAGCCAGTTGTCTTATTATTATTGTTCCCTCATACTATTTTATGGGAAATAGAATGTAAAAACTACGCCTGTCCACCGTTGAGCCTCTTTAGTATCAGCAGCTCACTGTTTAGCTCGTTTTTATGACTATGTAAATGTGCTATTGGGCGTCTTAACTGTCACAATACTACACGCTTCAGTACCTATCTGGAGTGTGCCTGGAAGTGGGACAGCAGTGACTAGGCGCGTCTCGCGCTGATAGGATTTCAAAGCTGGATACTATTACCAAAATGGAAGGCTAGCATCACTCCGTTCCGCATCAAAAAAGTTCCATGTTAAGGAATGGGATTTCGATTCATCAAAGTCTACTTTTCAAACCGCACGGTACAGCGGCTGCCTGGAAGTGCCTTGTTGGAGTTGAAACCTTGTACAAATCCCCATCACTGTGGGATAAAAGTAATAGTTTAGTGTGAGGGGCTTGTTAGCATAATAGACTGAAGATGTCAAGTCAGAAAACTTCTTACAATGTTGGGAGAATGAGTTTAAGCCTCTACAGTCCACAGACATAGCTAATGTGGCAGTGTGGCATAGATCCCCGTTAAAAGAGTAATTCTAATAAGTTGCAATAGTTTTTTATGAAGGTTTTACACATCAGAGGTCTTTCCAAATGTAATATGCCATTTCTTTCCTTTTTTCTTATGAGTTGATATTAAAATTTCATACGTGATTTTGATACTAAGGAATATATTCAATACTCAATACCAATTCCGATACCACAATGATAATAAAACACTCCTTTAGACAATAGTATGTGATTGTCTAAAGTATTCTTTCTTTTTGTATTAACTTGTGTCCTCCAGGTACGTTCCATAGTGGTCCATTGGTATATACTAGTTTTATGTTCTTATACTTGTTCTGATACAGCTCAATATCATCCTAAAGCCATTCAGGAAAGGTTCATTTTCTGTCCTATGAATGTGACAGTTTGTGTTTTTTAGAATTGTTAATGTTACTTGTTTCAAATGAGTATGTAGTTTCAATACTAGATTTAGCATCGCTTAGTATCTGATTTTCGATACTTTTGAAAAACCCTAGTGTTTACCATGCCCTCACCTCTAAAAGCTTTTGAATAGAAACAGAAATAAGTTGAGATGGGTACATACTGAAAGATGTACATCGTGAAATATTGATGACAGTAGGGTTCTGTGTTTCCATTTAATACAGTGAGTTGAGGAACGTTTTTTTGTTGAAAGAGACAAAAAAAAAAAAAAAAGAAAACAATTCTTACTGAGCGGACTCGCCTCTCCACACAGGTCTGACCTGTAACTTGGCTTTGTGGGTGTGACCTGCTTCTCTACATGGAGATAGATATGTTTGAAAACATTCCAGGAAAAGCTATACCATCTCCAATAAATCAGCATGTCTAGAGCAGATGGAAGACTCTCCAGCAGAAAAGTTAGAGTAATTAGGTCGGCTATGGTATTTGAATTATTGTATTATTTGTATTTTTTTGTTGGAAAATCTCAAAATCCAAATAATGAATTAATTTGTAAGCAGGGCCGGCCTAGTCTATAAGCAGACTAAGCATGCTGCTTAGGGCCTCTCGAGGCTGGCAGAGGCCCTAAGCAGTTGTAAAAATGCTTAGGGCCTCTGCCAGCCTCGATGTAAGAGCCATTACAAGAGCCCATACATTTATGTTGAAAATAATATGTGTTTACAACAGCCTAAATATCCCTCTCAAACAATTACATTTGTTTTATATGTATAGTAGCAAAATATCTGCTGCTGCTACATTTGTATTTGAGTCGGGCAGAGGTGAGGGCAGCTATGTGTTCACACCGGTGCAAGGACCTTTTATAATGTAAATGTGAACCCACTGTCGCCAAAATGCAACACATTAAAATTTAAAAAATCTTGACCCCCTTATATGTTTGTGTACTGTTCTTGTGACGATGGTAGTTGCGACACTTTGGGATGTTTTCAGTCTGATGTTGGTCATATAAATACAAATGCTCTGGTCAGGTGATGAGAGCAGAGTCAGAATGTTGTAAAATGTGAATCACAAATAGCTGATCCAGGAGGCATCTGCTGTCGGGGGCCCCAGAAATAAATTCAGCTTAGGGCATCCTGAAAGCTAGGGCCGGCCCTGCTTGTAAGGCTTCTAAACCCCCTTTTTTAACAAAAAATGACTTCTGTATTTGTCTATTAACAAGTACACTGATGCTCTCACACTCATACTGTACTTTTCAGTTCATCAGCTGTCACCTTCAATCCATCAGAGAACTTTTTTTTTTTTGTGTGCAGGCATTTTAAATCTCAGGACAGGTGTAAAAATGTATGACTATGTTTACCACCAATAATTAACAGTCCATAGGTTTGAACAAACTCTACTGTCCAATGTTTTACCAGGTGACAAGAAGCAGGGGAACAATTTGCCTGTGCGCCCCGGGATACTGCAAGAATAGTTGACAGATAAAAAGTCAATGACAAAAATAACTCGGGCAGGACAACTGGAGCTTTTTGGAAGTAGCATGTCTCCAGTCAGCACTTTAAACAACTTTTTGGTAGAACTTACTAACAACGAAGAGGTTTCTAGGCCAGTGGGGATAACAGACAACACAGCAAAATCGCACTACTTGGTAAAATAACAGACGTTCATTGTCACACTAGTCCCCACATTTGTCATTTTTCAATAAGGTAACAAGATGTTTCTATATATCTACCCCAAAGACAAAAATCAATCCAGCTTAAGGTAGTTCTGATCAAGCCTAGCTGAGATCTGTAGCCGTAGCGCTCACGGCTCCTGACAGGTTCCCCCAGCGGCACTCTGAAGGATGGGTCACAATCCTCACGGGATTAAAGGTCCTGTACTCAATTTTTTCCTGTATTTGAGCAAAATTTGTCTTGCCTCAGTTCAGATATATTGTAAGTCAAAGATCAAAATATGTCTGCAATGTGCTGTCTGCCTCTAATTATGAAGCGTTTTATTGTGTGATCAGGAAGTGCACGTTAGATTGTTGTGAAAAAAGCTCTTATAAACTCACTCATGGTGAATAATTAGGATGTTCGTAATGTATAAAGTACATGATGAATAACTTTGGACCATTGCAAAGCTTTTAAAATGTCAGTTTTTTCACGTTTTTAAGGCAGTAAAAAGTAGGTATAGTGGCTTAAGTGCTAAGAGGAGCTACAGCGCAAATACGAAATTGTGTGTTTCATGCAAGTGTGTGGATTTTAAAGTGGGTGTATTAGGTGAAAATCAGTTTTTATGACATTTTAAGATGTTATAACGGTGTATTTTAATTGATTCATGCATGTTGAGTAATCCTATATTTGTCTTGCATTTGATACTTGAGAGCTTAGAAAAGTCCTTCCTTCACCAGCCGTCTCTATCCCCGCCCACTTCTCTGTGCTTACTTGGGATTATATTAAAAAAAAAAACAAAAAAAAAAAAATAAAAAACAACAAAGTCAACTCCGGGTTGTGTATTTGGGGTTCCCAACATTTTCAACCAGAAAAGCAGCTTCTTTCTGACTGTGAAATTCCACTATGAGGGAGACGGGGCATTTCAGTTCTGCAGTTTAAAACAGGAAGCCAACGGGCAAAGCCTTTGTCCACTCAGCTGCTTTTTGCTTGGAACACTTGGGAAGACTGGAAAGAAAATTGGCTGCACTCTTACCCTTTAAATGTCTTTAAAATCTAATGTGAAAGCATTAGAGACTGCCTCCATAATGTGCACACTGTTTTTCCTAATCTGTTAAACTCATATTATATTGTTGTTTGTATGTGATAACTAACTGTTTGCCTCTTGGCCAGGACTCTCTCAGGAGGTTTTAATCTAACATTTCAGCTCATATTGTGAATTACAGTGAAACAAAATGTAAATAATTATCTAGTTTAATACTAAATACCTGTAAAAAAAAACAAACAAACTACTATGTCCGCTTTAAAAAATATGCAGTAGCAGTCCCTGGAAATTACACAATTCTACCTGTAAGTACAATGTCACCCACCAAAAGTACATAAACATGCTGGATAAATCATTTTTGAGCTTTACTAAAATCACTAATAACTTTTAACACCTTCCAAAAAGAACACTATACGCACAACTGCCTGCTTTTCCGCCCTGTGCCCGTGTTTAATGTGGCCATCTCCAAACAGGTTCAAGTAGTAAAATCTTTAATTTGCTGTTATTTTCCGGTGGAGTGCGTAGAGGTGAAGTGTAAGGCAGAGCTGTAAAAAAAATTAAAAAATTACTAAAGGTACACTATGTAACTTTTTCCAGTAGAGGATCTGCTGTCTGACTTTTGCCTTTGTTAGAATGCTCCACAGTATGCCATTAAACTATCTATTTAGCTTTTTTTTTCTTCTTTTTTTTCCCCCCAATTATAGGTGGTTTTTGACTGCTGAAAAATTATTACCTTGAAAGATACACATTATAAACATGAGGGGGGTCACCTTGCCGCGATCTCTGACCCATAACTTGCCTTGTGACGTCACCTGCAGGTTTTCATTGAGGTAAGGTTAATCAGAGGTGGGTATTACTCAGTTACATTTTGCTTAGTTACATTAGTTGAGTAGCTTTTTAAAGAAGAGTACTTTTCTAGCAGCGTAACTTTTACCCCCATACTTGTGAAAGATTTTTAAATTAAGTAACAGTACTCTTGCATTAGTAAAAGTTTCGGTTACTCTTCCCAAATGTTGAATAAGTCTAAATGTGACAAAAACTTTATATTGACAACATGAATGATTTGAACATTTGCGTTTCTTGCCGTTTGCTTCTTCACAGACATGAATTCAGTTTTTCAAATTTTTGTGTCTATCCTTTGAAATGACCAGATTTTGTGCATTAAATGGGTTTGGTCTTTCCCAATGACATCCATATGCCGTCCATTTTTCTTCAGGCTTGTATCCGGTTGCCGGGTCGCGGGGGCAGCATTCTAAGCAGGGACTCCCCAGACTTCCCTCACCCGGTCCCCAGGCTCCTCTGGTGGGACCCAGGTGTTCCCAGGCCAGCCGTAGAGACAGCGTGCCCTGGGTCTTCCCTGGGGCCTCCTCCCGGTGGGGACATGCCCGGAACGACCTTCTGGATGGCGTCCCAGGAGGCATCCTGAGCAGATGCCGAGCCACCTTCAACTGGCTGGCTCTCAACGTGTATAGGAGTCAGCGGCTCTACTCCGAGCTCCTCCTCCGTGTGTCTGAGCTCCTCACCCTGTCTCTAATTTCCAGTTCATCAATTTAAAATTTAAAAATCAGTGCTACGTCCCTACAGTTACTCTTTAAGGTACTCTTACTTGAGTAGTAGTTTTGTACTCTTATTTTGAGTAATTTATTGAACTACTCCTTTGTAACATCTACTCCGAATAATATCAGTTTGGGAAGCAAAGTTACTCCGGAAAAACGCATACAAATTTTACCTACTCCTCTAAAGTTACTGTATACTATGCACATTTCCCAATAAGCCAACCCCGGTAGTATCTTGCGAGGGCCTCGCCCCAAAAGGTCACACACCTTCAACTGGCAAAAGATCGGTGTAATATAAACAAGTGCATGCACAAACGTCGCTTTTCCGCCCTGCGCGCCTGTTTAAATGGCGCGCGTCCCAAACAGGTTCAAGAGTAAAAAACTGAATTGGCTGTTCTTTTCCGGTGGAGTGAGTGGAGTGAAGTTAAACGGAGCTGTAAACACAACACTCCTGAGT